>CM074523.1:856524-1375228 GCA_037379345.1 Perna viridis | reverse complement strand
AGAACCTTTTCAATTCCTAAATCCAGCACCTTCAGCTCATTTTGTTGGTCCTTTACTGGGAACTTTTGATTTTTGTCTAGTGGACCACTGATTTGAAATTTGGAAAAGATCAGGACCATCTAATTTTAAAACTGAACTTGAACTGATGATGGTTTCCGTTTTCTATACCATTGAAAATGGATTTCTGATAGGCAAATCGTTTTTTACATTCCCATTATTGTTACAGCTAAAATCAACTTCTGAAGCCATGGTATTCCAATAATTATATTCAACTTTCAACACCACCTTTCAAGTAACAGCTGAAACATACCTATACTGTGTACAAACAGAGTTATCCTCTTTTTATCAATAAATCAAGAGTAGTGTCCCACAAGACACTATCCTTTTTTGCCCCCCTTTTTATAACAGCAGTTACCTCTGGAGCCATCCAATATGGAGTACCAACAGAGGTCTTCCTTCTCCCAGCACTGTTTTCCATAATTCCAGACACACCTACAAAATACATGTATATAAAGCAAAGTGATGAAAGTAAAAATGTAGAAACTCACATTTTTGTATATTTTTAAAATTAGATCCTGCTTACACAGGCAACACATGAGAATCATATGGTTTGCATCATATCATTATTATATGAATCGAGCATATGTTAATCATGTTTCATTTTACACATGATCATTACATAATAATTATATGATAATGGTATGTTATCACAAAAATATGATTATCATGTGTTTTCAAGCCAAAATCAAACATATAAGAATCATATGATAAACATATGACTATCATATGTTGAATATCATATGATTATCACATGATTACCATATGATTATCATATGAATCGAGCACCATATGATTATCACATGATTACCATATGATTATCATATGAATCGAGCAGCATATGATAATCATATGTGGTACATTTGGCTGTGTATTTGCTAGAACTGAACGTCAAGATTACATGGACTTGATGAACCAGTACGGTGTTTTTAGAATCACTTCAGCACAGACATAACCATGGTTAAGTGAGTACCCTATCTCATCATGGAAGATACATGATACATTTCACAATGGTATTTATCATACTCATATTTGTGTCAAGTATTGTTGAAAATGATACACGTGGTCTTCGTTTTTATAATGAATTCTTGAAATGGAAGACTGATAATAATTTAAAATTACATTGTCCCTTTGATGTCAAAAGGTCATTGGGAGCAAATTCTTAGGTTAATAGGAGCAAAATTTCAAGTGTAAATTTGAGTAAAGGAACTCTGCCTCAAAAGGTTTGTGGTTTGACCCTAACTTAAACCATACTAAATTGAAACAGTCAGCAAAACATTTAACCTCTGACCTTCAATCAAATTATCTATAAAATGTCTGCCAGTTTACAAGGATAAAATGTTTGTTTAGTTATAAGATAGTGAAAGACTTAAGGAGCTACTGGTTAGGCCAAAATAAAAAAAAAGTCATTGATTTTCTCATCCCTCCCAAACTAATGTTTTCACCCTCCCCCAAGAATTTTATTTTGGTTTTTTTTCCAAATTTAGGTGATTTTTTTCAAACTGACAGCATTTTTCACTAAACTGTTAATAATTAAAAAAATAAAAGGCCGGCCTTAATTTTGAAGAAGTGTTGAGATGAATCTAGGAATTTTTTTATGATGCCTTAACCTCATAACACACAATTCAATCTTATGTTGATACTGAAGGAAGAGAACAACTCAACGTCTTTAAATTAAATAATTAAAGCTGAGCAACAAAATCAAAATTCACGGTAAACTAACCAAAATCAATTAGTTTGATTTCTCCGTCCTCGTTAATAAGAATGTTGTGACCTTTGACATCTCGATGAATGATGTTGTGTGAGTGAAGATGTGCTAACACACTTAATGATTCCCGCAAAATATGACCTATCAGCATCTCGTCCAACTTTTCTCCCCGATGATGAAGTTCTCTGGCTAAGTGTGTTACAGATCCTTTTTTACACAGCTAGAATTATAATGAAAATTTGTTATATCATCTCATTTATAATGAATTATGTAAAATGACAACAAGAAGCTGATACCCATTATCACTTACAATATGAAATTCCTAGTGCCAATTTCCAACTGTTACAGCTAAAATCTACACACCTCCATAACCATCCAGACCTGCTTGTCCAATTTCAAAATCATAACTGTTACAGCTAAAATCTACATACCTCCATAACCATCCAGACCTGGTTGTCCAATTTCCAAATCATAACTGTTACAGCTAAAATCTACATACCTCCATAACCATCCAGACCTGGTTGTCCATTCCAGGTTTTAGAAACAGCCCATAGAATTTAGGCATGTTAGGGTGATCTCCATGTTCACTGAGGATGACAAACTCTTGTTCTATCTCTTCTATCATCTCATGTATAGACTCTAGAACCTTCACTGCCACCTTCTCTCCTGTAATCAGAAATAAATAGCTGTATTCAACACATAGTAAACCAGTCCCCCCTTTTATGTAAAAAGTTTCATACATGCAGGTAGCCAATGAGTGATTGTGACTATCAAAGAATTTATTTGGGGTATAAAAAGATATAAAACAGTGCTACAGAACCTGTTATCCAGTGGTTGTCGTCATTTTTTATGATCAATGATATTTGTTCTACATTTTTTTTCCTGTAGATTAGGTCGATTTTCATCATTTATGAGTAGTTTTACTACATTTATTTCAGGGCCTTTTACAGCTTGCTTTAATTTATGGGTTTCGGTGTTCGTTTCTTGGCTTTTGATGGATGACTGTCTCATTGGCAATCATACCACATCTCCTGTTTTTATAAATGTCACTATATCAGATAATCAGCTAGAAATGTACGGAATATTCTGACAATTACAATTAGCTAAAGCATAAAACAGTATGAAATCTCACTTGCAATCTACTTCATTAAATGTTCATGACTTGGGATGTAAATTTGTATCAGTTGATTTTGTACTAAGATGCATTATAAGAATTAAATAAAATGTGAAGCCAACAATAAATGGATATTTCAGCTCACTACATAAAACAGTTCCTGTCTTTCTTTTTATTCAATATCTACTATGTTAGTAAACTATGGAAGGTGGTATGAAAACCAATGTTTATTCTACAGTAAATTGGAATTTTCAACCTCTAAAGTATGACAAAGTCATGCATGCTCATCTTTACTTGTTGTATAATCCAATCAAAACAAGGGCAGTGGCAAGTCTGAAAATGTCACTGTCGATTTGTGATATAACACTGACAATTGTTGGCAATGATGACGGTATTTTCCTTGACTTTATGTAGTGACAATTGTTGGCAATGATGAAGGTATCTACCCTGACTTTATGTAGTGACAATTGTTGGCAATGATGAAGGTATTTACCCTGACTTTATGTAGTGACAATTGTTGGCAATGATGAAGGTGTCTACCCTGACTTTATGTAGTGACAGTTGTTGGCAATGATGACGGTATTTTGCCGGACTTTATGTAGTGACTGTTGTTGGCAATGATGAAGGTATTTACCCTGACTTTATGTAGTGACAATTGTTGGCAATGATGAAGGTATCTACCCTGACTTTATGTAGTGACAATTGTTGGCAATGATGAAGGTATCTACGCTGACTTTATGTAGTGACAGTTGTTAGCAAAGATGACGGTATTTTGCCGGACTTTATGTAGTGACAATTGTTGGCAATGATGAAGGTATTTACCCTGACTTTATGTAGTGACAATTGTTGGCAATGATGAAGGTATCTACCCTGACTTTATGTAGTGACAATTGTTGGCAATGATGAAGGTATTTACCCTGACTTTATGTAGTGACAGTTGTTAGCAATGATGACGGTATTTTGCCGGACTTTATGTAGTGACAGTTGTTGGCAATGATGACGGTATTTTGCCGGACTTTATGTAGTGACAATTGTTGGCAATGATGAAGGTATTTACCCTGACTTTATGTAGTGACAGTTGTTGGCAATGATGACGGTATTTTGCCGGACTTTATGTAGTGACAATTGTTGGCAATGATGAAGGTAT
This sequence comes from Perna viridis, assembly GCA_037379345.1. Classification (NCBI taxonomy): domain Eukaryota; kingdom Metazoa; phylum Mollusca; class Bivalvia; order Mytilida; family Mytilidae; genus Perna; species Perna viridis. The sequence goes on along the minus strand of CM074523.1, from coordinate 1,371,202 downwards.
TTACCCTGACTTTATGTAGTGACAATTGTTGGCAATGATGACGGTATTTACCCTGACTTTATGTAGTGACTGTTGTTGGCAATGATGAAGATATTTACCCTGACTTTATGTAGTGACAATTGTTGGCAATGATGAAGGTGTTTACCCTGACTTTATGTAGTGACAATTGTTGGCAATGATGAAGGTGTCTACCCTGACTTTATGTAGTGACAATTGTTGGCAATGATGAAGGTGTCTACCCTGACTTTATGTAGTGACAATTGTTGGCAATGATGAAGGTATTTACCCTGACTTTATGTAGTGACAGTTGTTAGCAATGATGAAGGTGTCTACCCTGACTTTATGTAGTGACAGTTGTTAGCAATGATGAAGGTATACTCCCTGACTTTATGTAGTGACAGTTGTTAGCAATGATGAAGGTATCTACCCTGACTTTATGTAGTGACAATTGTTGGCAATGATGACGGTATTTTGCCGGACTTTATGTAGTGACAGTTGTTAGCAATGATGAAGGTATTTACCTTGACTTTATGTAGTGACAATTGTTGGCAATGATGAAGGTATTTTCCCTGACTTTATGTACATTTCCTTTACTTATACCTACAATAGGAGACTAGGACATCCCTAATCAACCTCTGTCAGATTTCTTCCACTTGTGAGAGAAATTCATTGTCTTTTCACTTGGTGTTGCAGTGATTTTCCAACCCTTATTTTTGGACTGCATTTGTGCCCCAATCCCCAAAAAAAAGTATGCTCCAACTTTCCCGAAGTTAAGCAGTGAAATTCTCAATTGTGACTTAAGAGACTGTCCATGTAGAAACCAGGCAGTTCCTATGATATCAATGTCACATGTTAGATTTTATCCCAAGGAATTTTTTTTTCAATGTATGTACGTCAAATAGTACAGAGAATTTTTTCAATCGACAATAGATGGCTCAGAAAATGATTTTATAGTTCCCTAAGAAAGCTACCAAATTTTGCACAAAATGAAAGAGTTATCTCCCTTTTTTCAAATGAATTTTAATGCTATCTATATAATTCATTTCTCTTTCACCGTTGCAGTTACTCAAAAAACAACATTCAACTTTGAGACCGGATGCATTTGAGGTATGAAATGGATGATTTTTTTAAAACAAAATTTGTCATGGGCTACCCTGCCTGGTTTTTGCATGGACACCCTCTTGAAATATTGTCTCAAGATTTGTACATGATTAAAATGGAGATTTATAAGTTATATAAAATTCTCCACTCTACTGTATCAAGTTTGCCTTCCAGAGGTTATACCCCATGGAATTAATGATACAATGGTATTCATCAATGACTTTACTAAGAAATTGTGTTTAAATTCCTTGCCCTCATGTGTATAGATTATTTCCCAAAGTCCAATTTTCATGCTCATTTTCCCAATTGCTTGACCCTAGGTCCATTCCCAGTCACACTTCACTTGTGCAACACATGCTAAAGACAATAATTCAACTATATATATACTCTTTAATTGGAAGAGACTTGGGCAAGAACCAGTATCAGTCACAATTACAATTGTAAATAAGTCTTTGTTGATGGGGAGAGGACAAATTAAGTGCTGAGTTAAATAAGCATATATTCAGTTCAAATGGAATTTTTTATACATAACTACAAGATTGCTTGCTAGTGCACTCTACATTAATTATTTAGTAAGTAAGTAATGCTAATTGTAAAATGAACTACTTCCAATCCATCCTGAATAAAGAATGTTTTATCTTCAACCTGCAACATTCAAATCTACCATACCTAATCTAATGTCAAACAACAAAGGATTCCCATTAAGTTTTCATAACAATTTTACAGCCATACAAAACTTTTTAAGTCTCAATATCATTTTCTAAAGAATCTGCATTAAGCTGCATTAATTCTGTTCATTAAAAATGGTTAGAACCCCTTAAAGATGAAAGCAAGCATAACGAAAAAAAAATATTCTCATCAAAACATTGAAAAAAATACTTCCATCAAAAGTCACAAGGGATAAAAATCCCACATGAAAACATTGCTTTGTAAAGTTCTATCTTCATTAAAGACGATATGCTCTAATAGTATATTGTGCACCATTTAAAATGATTTCCTATTTTAGATTAAAAATATTTCCCATACATTTGTTATGTCCAACTGATTTAATGGTAAACTGATATTTACAGAAATTCAAACATTTACATGTATAATATTTTATAATAATGAAGCAGAGTAAGAAATAGTAGCCTTTGCATCAGCTTGAGACTGGCTATTTCTTGGCAGGGCTGGCTAATTTTATCAAAAATCTATATTGCCATATTAGTGGCAGATCCAGAGTTTTAGGTAAAGGGGACCCTCATAAAAAATTTCTTGACAGGATCACCTGTGAGGATCACAAAAAGAGTGTTTTTCATGATTTAATATAACACACACAATTTTTCAACAATTTTTTTTCTAAGGGAGGGGGAGGGGGGCGCCCCTCCCTTTGGATCTGCCACTGCATATACTAAATATATTGAAAAATTGAATTCAGGACTGGCTAGAATTTGAGTGAGTTTCCTACCCTGAATGAAGAAGATGCACATGATCTCTGGCAATGATTGAATGAGTAATCAAGGGAAAAAAGGTTATAGCCAAAAGAATGTAATCCAGGGACAAAGACCAGACATGGAAAATAGACATACACAACAAAGAACATAAAGTAACTAAAATCATACATACAAAGTAACAAAAGCAAATGAGCACTTGGACTCCACTTAAAACTGGGAGCATGAACCAGGTGCACCAGTAGGGTAAGCGTCCTCTGCTTTTCTAGAAACATCCGCCAAGTTGCTCATAAAAATTCAAGTCCAGGGTAGACGAAAGAGGAAAGGAAAACTATGACATGTTGAACAAATCAGTTTTCATGGCGCAGATGGAAACACCGTAACGATCCATAAGTTCATGATGACGACCATAAAACTTCTGTTGTGATGACTTCGATCTTGTAGCAACATAACCCTGTTCCAGAAGCCTATTTGTTAGAGTTCTAGTGCGATATAAAAAGTCTGCATAGTTTTGGCAAGATGTGAAATAACGTATGAGTTGTGATATGAACACTCCATACATAGGTGCTGGAGGGATGTTGGCACAGATAAAAGGAAAGTTGACAATCTGAATGAAAAGTCATCACGTTTGTCTTAAAGTTTGGTCAATAGTTTTCCTTTACCATCGATTTCTAAGTGTAGGTCAAGATATGAGGCTGACTTCAAAGTGTCTGTAGTATCCTTTATTTCAAGTTCTTTGGGGTAGATTCGATGTATAAAATCCCCAAAATTAGGATTGTTTAAAGATAATATATCATTTATACAGTGGGAACTGAGATAAAAGGATCTAGCCAAACGATATTCTTTCTTTCTTTCGGATCAGATCAGCTATAAAGTCAGCCTCATAAGAGTGAAGGAATAGGTCAGCAAGTAAAGGAGCACAATTTGTTCCCACTGGAATGCCGACCGTTTGTTGAAAAACGTGTTCATCACACTGGACAATTATGTTGTCGTTTAAAAATTCCAGCATTTTATAAACATCTTCCTCTGTATATTTGGAAGATGATTTGGAATTTTTTCTTACAAAGTATGAGGAATCTCTACCAAGAACTATATATTTGTATCTAGGTGTACCATCTTTTTTGGAAAAACAACGATGTATAATGTTTTTAAGTCGGGATTTTAACTGAGTATGGGGAATAGAAGTATATAGTGTTGAAAAATCATAGGTTTTAATGCTATTATATTCAGATGATATCTCCAAAAGATCTTTTGAATTTTTCAGGATCCACATTGAATTAATACCACGGGAGTAACAAGTGTTGTGGTAGAACTGCAGACCCTCTTTGACAGTTGTGAGTATAGTAGTTAAAAGTTTTGAAAGAGGTTTCATGGTACATTTTGCAGATCCAGCTATGAAACGTTGTTTGTATGGATTCTTGTGGAGCTTAGGAATCCAGTACATAGACGGTAAATCACAATCATCGTCCTTGGTTGAGAGACCAAAAGAGGATAGCACAGATTTATGGTTTTCCACAATCTCTTCTTTGGAGAGTGTGGTAGCAGTATAGGTCTTCAGTTAGATAGTGGTATGGTTTACAAAGGTTTCACTGAACCAACAACTAAACATAAAGCAGGTACAGTCGAACCTCAACACGTCGAACTCGGATTAATCGAAATCTCAAATAACTCAAACTAATTACAAAGTCCCAGCAAAACTCCCCTCTCTCCAATAAAATTTTACCTCGGATGACTCAAACTCTGATGAATCGAAAACCCAGATAACTTGAGGTAATCAATCAGTCCCTTCAAAAGGACTTTCAGGTCAATTAACCCTGATATCTCGAAGTCAACTAATTAGTCAGAAAAGTGATTGCTTTATTACAAACCATAATCTAAGTGTGTTTTAACAACGATTAGCATGGCTTTTAAAATTAATTTGTTGACACTTTTTATAGCTTGATTTGTGTATTTAATTAATTTAAAATTGGGCATGTAGTGAAAAGAAACGAATTTTTATTTATTACTCTTTGGAATTTACACTAACAGTGATATCAGATATTTTGATATTTTGATAATTATTTTTAAAAAAATACAAATGAATTGTAATGGTATCTGACAATTTAATGAAACATCAAACAGACCATAGTAAGTGTATTTCAACGATGATATTAATATTCGTTTTGCTGGTGAATTTCAAATTTTATTGTAATAATGTAGAGCACATGGTTTGACAATGTTCCTGATTGTGAGTCAAACAAAGCAGTATGTTCTGAACTATGATATTTTCGATGTAGAAAAAATAAAAAGGAAATTTTACTAAAACACTCGGTGCCATTCAGTGTTTCAAACATGATATACAACATACAAAAAATCTTCCAATATGAAATGCAAGACATTACGAAGTACCGTGTAAAGTGAAGTACGTGTACATGTACAAGGACAACAATTAAATGATGTAAATGCAGAAACAATCTTTGACCAAACTACTTGTATTTCGGGTTTATCCACGACCTCAGGTTACTTGAACCTCCGATAACTCGAATATTTTTGCATGGTCTCTTCAACTTTGACTTCACGAGGTTTGACTGTATGTCAATAGTAGCCTACAAACGGTAAATCTAAATGGCTGCTAGCTCACCTTTTTCAAAAATGGGTGAACTCTTGTATAACTTTCAGCAGTTTACCTGTTACTTTTTCTTTTTAAGTCGCTGATAGTCTTAGCAACTTCTTGCATTCGTAATTTCTGTATTCAATATTCACATATGATTTGCATTACGCCACATAATTCATCAGATCTTCGCTGTGTTCACCACCACAGCGCTGTAAATAAGTTCCCGATGCATACAAGATAAAAATGTACCTCTTAAATATCATACACGTGTGTTCTATGCATATTTCTTGCTTGTATGAGAACAGGAAGTTTACATGAAATGATCAGTAAGCTTTGGACATTACCCGGTTTACGATTCAGGCACTGAGGCTTAGACAAGACTATATAGGTCATACACATTAGCACGCCCCGATATTTATGAATATTCATAGCCAGTTGCTAAATCTGGTTCATTAACTGGTTCCCAGTCAATATCATAGGCAACCCAAAGATCCCTATAATGTACCTTTTTAAAAACATATCATACACATGTCTATGCAAGTTTTTTGCTTGTATGAGAACGGGAAGTTTACATTAAAAGATAAATGATCGGTTAGCATTGAATTTATGTAATATTACCCAGTTTCCAATTCCAACACAGGCGTTCGTTACAATTGATTATATAGAGGTCATATATATTATCAGTATATCAATGTCTATATATAGCCATTCGGGTCATAACGGTTATAAAAGAGTAAGCAATAATATCAAGGGAACCAATATTTCAGTCCCCCGATTTTAGAGCATATAACATTTGTACCATTTTTGATGTTTTAAGTATGCCAAAATCAGTGACAGTAAATATTTGACGATTAGCGACTGTGAAGACTTCAGTCTTTGATTTTTTCTGCTAATTAAAACACTACCGACATCCCTGTATAGTTATGTAACTGTGCTGCAATAATTTTTCATGTTCTGTGATGTGTCCTAATTACTGGTCAGTGAATTTTGGGTTAGTAGTGACTTCTGTATAGGTGACTATGTGTTTAGTCTTAATGAGCTCCCTTGACTACAATGCTCCTGAGGGTTTGGGGAGAAAAGAAAACTGCGGATATAACAACTTTCCTGGTGACTTTGTGTCTTGTTCCAATAAGTACCCCAGTTGACATGTTTCAGAGTGTTTGAGGAGGTAAGTGAAAGTGAGGGTATAAAACTTTCCAGTAACTTTGTGCTTTGGTTTTTATACACCCAAATCATTTCCTCTTCAAATGAGCTCTACAAGCTGCCATGTTCCTGAGGGTTTTGGTAAAAAATTGATCTTGTTAACATCTCCATGCTGTCCTTTTCCTACAAACTCTCCAAACTGCCATGTTTCTCAAAATTTGGGGACATAAGTGATGCAGAAGCTGTAATAATTTATAAGTAACTTCTTGTTTATTTGTGTACACCTCCATACTCTCTTTCCCTTACGAGCTCTCCAAGCTGCCATGTTTCTCAAGATTTGAAAACATTAGTGATACAATAGGCATATAATAACTTACCAGTAACTTTGTGTTTTGCCGTGTATACATCTCCATACGTTCCTTCTCCAATAAGCTCTCCAAGCTGCCATGTTTCTGATGGGTCTGGGAGCTCAGTGAACTTTATCACCCTAGAGTAAGTATTATATAACTGTAGCATCCCTTCAGGGTTTTTAGAGCCCTTGTCTACAAAGCCCTTGTCTACAAAGAAGAATAAAAAACATTTAATCATTTTTTTTTAAATTTTTGTTAACAGTCAGTAGTAACCAATATAGAAACAAGAAGCTCCAGGAGCCTGAATCGCTCACCTGCTTAAATTTTTGCCTTTTAAGGGCAATAACTCTAACAAGGAGTTGTCAGACAATTTTGACTTCATTTGATTCATTGGACACATTTGTAAGCCTTATAATAAGGATGATTTCAGCTATTGAAAGCTATTGGCTAAACCTAACAGATTTGGAGATGTATGCAAAAATCTGCCGACCCCATTGCTCTATTTTTCGAAATGGCAGCCATGTTTTTTCAGCGATCAGAAATCTGTCATTTCGTTAAGGATACCCTATAAAACAAAAATGTCAACTTTCATTGAATTCTGTAGAGCAGTTTCTAAGCAGAAGATTTTTTTTGTAAAGTAATAACCTCATAAACAGAAAAAACATCCAAAAAAGGCAATAACTTCAACATGGTACAACAAATTTTCACCAAAATTTGACCACAGGAAGATCTCTTCGTGCTGAATAATTTAACCATGTCAGATTTTGGTTAAACCTAACTGTTTTGGAGATATATGCAAAAATCTGCTGTCTGACCCCAATGTTCAATTTTTAGTAACAGCGGCCATGCTTTATAACAGATCAAAAATCCAAGCGGTAATTTGGTAAGGATGTCCTTTAATACAAAAATACCAACTTTCATTGAATTCTGTAAAGTAGTTTCTGAGGAGAAGATTTTTTTAAATAATAACATTAAAAGCAGCAAAAAACTTCCAAAAAGGGCAATAACTCCAACATGGGTCAACAAATTTTTACCAAAATTTGACCACAGATAGATCTCATCATGCTGAACACTTTTACCAATATCAGAATTTGGCTTAACCTAACAATTTAGGAGACATATGCGAAAAACTACTGTCTGACCCCTATGTTCTATTTTTAGTAATGGTGGCCATGTTTTTCAACAGATCGTAAATCCTCACATTAGTTCTATGCACAATACACCAAGAAACATTCATATCAAGTTTGGTTCCAATTGGTCAGGTGGTGTCAGAGGAGAAGATTTTTGAAAGAAATAACATTCAAAATAGCAAAAAAACATCGAAAAAGGGCAATAACTCCAACATGGCTTAACATATCAAAATTAAAATTTGACTGCTGATAGATCTCATCATGCTGAACACTTTTACTATGTCAGAATTTGGCTAAACTTAATGGTTATGGAGATATATATGCAAAAAACTACTGTCTGACCCCTACATTCAATTTTAAGCAACAGCGGCAATGTTTTTTGACGGATCAAAAATTCCCACATCATTTCTATGCAGGATACCCCAAGAAATATTTATACTAAGTTTGGTTCTAATCAGTGAAGTAGTTTCAGAGGAGAAGAGTTTTGCATAATTGTTAACGACGACGATGACGGACGTCAAGTGATGGCAATAGCTTACATGGCCTTTGGGCAGGTGAGCTAATAAGAATTAAATTTCACCAAAGTTTTGACAGAATAATAGGAAAATACAACATCAAACATATGACAACCATACTACTTTTTGTGAATCTAAATCTTTTTTTCTATTATTAGCAGATGCAACTGAAATTCACGACCCTGTCTGTGTAAATTTTAGTTCATTTTCATTGAATTCCTTGTAAACTATAAAAACTGTGAGCAAAGCTCATGTAGACATATCCTAGCTCATAAAAGGATATCCTAGCTCTGTTGTAGCAGAGCTTAATTAGCTCACTAAAGGATACCCTAACACAGCTTAGCTCACTGAAGACCCTAGTACAGCTTAGCTCACTAAAGGATACCCTAATACACCTTAGTTCACTAAAGGATACCCTAGCACACCTTAACTCACTAAAGGATACCCTAGCACACCTTAGCTCACTAAAGGATACCCTAGCATACCTTAGCTCACTAAAGGATACCCTAATACACCTTAGTTCACTAAAGGATACCCTAGCACACCTTAACTCACTAAAGGATACCCTAGCACACCTTAGCTCACTAAAGGATACCCTAGCATACCTTAGCTCACTAAAGGATACCCTAATACATCTTAGCTCACTAAAGGATACACTAGCACACCTTAGCTCACTAAATGATATCCTAGTACACCTTAGCTCACTAAAGGATACCCTAACACAGCTTAGCTCACTAAAGGGTACCCTAATACACCTTAGCTCACTAAAGGATACCCTAATACATCTTAGCTCACTAAAGGATACACTAGCACACCTTAGCTCACTAAATGATATCCTAGTACACCTTAGCTCACTAAAGGATACCCTAACACAGCTTAGCTCACTAAAGGGTACCCTAATACACCTTAGCTCACTAAAGGATACCCTAATACACCTTAGCTTACCAAATGATACCCTAGTACACCTTAGCTCACTAAAGAATACCGTAGTACACCTTAGCTCACTAAAGGATACCCTACTCCCCACCTCAGTAACCATATATGGTCAAAATATCAAGAAGTCATCAAACAGGAAGCTGACATTGCGTCAGTGTTGATTCCGATCTAAGGATAAGGCATACTAATATGAAACTTCTGTCACAATATTGTGTAGCTGTAATCAGTAGTAGCAGTCATACATTTAGTTACTGTTTGGAAATAAGTTGAGGATAGACAAATGGTAGAAGGGAAGAAAGGATGAATACCCTATTCACTATATTCCCCACAAAATTTAATAGGGGAAAATTATAATCTAGCAGTCAGATTATAAAACCAGGAAATCCTTATTAGACCCATGGAAACCCTAATGGGATTAACTTGATCATATGCATTGTAGGCCCAAATAAAGGGGGCCAATTTTGGCAAAGAAGATAATCAAACACCATCCTATGATAATGAAACTCAAATCCAATAATTCTGCCATTATTATACAATTTGCTAACTCTGTAGCATAATAATACCTTAGTCAAAACATAAAATTGATATTAATTCAGTAACAAATTCCCTCCATAATGTATAAAATGCATGTCATGCATAGAAAACCCCATTGATGTATATCTCATACAACCTAATAAGTCTTTTGACATTATTGTTTAATATCCTGTATAAAGTAAGGTAAGATGTTAGGAGCAGGTACACTGGAATTCTAAAATGGAGCAAACCCTGCATAAAGTAAGGTAAGATGTTAGGAGTAGGTACACCAGAATACTAAAATGAAGCAAAACCTGTATAAAGTAAGGTAAGATGTTAGGATCAGGTACACTGGAATACTAAAATGGAGCAAAACCTGCATAAAGTAAGGTAAGATGTTAGGAGCAGGTACACCAGAATACTAAAATGAAGCAAACCCTGCATAAAGTAAGGTAAGATGTTAGGAGCAAGTACACTGGAATACTAAAATGAAGCAAACCCTGCATAAAGTAAGGTAAGATGTTAGGAGCAGGTACACTGGAATACTAAAATGGAGCAAACCCTGCATAAAGTAAGGTAAGATGTTAGGAGCAGGTACACTGGAATACTAAAATGGAGCAAACCCTGCATAAAGTAAGGTAAGATGTTAGGAGCAGGTACACCAGAATACTAAAATGGAGCAAAACCTGCATAAAGTAAGGTACAGTGTAGGATGTTAGGAGCAGGTATAACGGAATACTAAAATGGAGCAAAATATTTACACTAAATGAAAGATGAAAGACAAACAGATTCATACTTCAAATAGATTTTATGATCATTACCAAAAAGATTTTAATACACTGTCCAAAGTGTTCCTTACGGATAGTTATGGGTGAGTGTGGACATTCTGCTTTTTCTGTCAATTTCAACCAGTGTTACTCACCCATGACTAAAGCTATAAGGCTGAAAATTTGGACATCTCTTTCTTTTTTTTAAACATTTCATTTGTATTCAATTATATTTTCACTTTTTAAATGCTATTTATCATAATACATAATAGAAAAAAAAGAATAGATTTGGTAAAACGCAACAAATGCACCATCATATAACCTAAATACAAAATAGTAAATACTTTCAGAGGTCACCAAAAGGTCTTCAATAAGTATAAGCACGCCTTCAAGTAACTTACACTATTTTTAGTGTCAAAATTCCTTTCAAATGATATAACTTTTTTCCAGGATGTTGTTTAAGATTTATTGTTGCTGTTTCATAGAAACCTTGAAGATCGATTAAGTTTGAAGTATAATAAAATATCACATTATATCACATTCTGCACATAATACAAATATCAAACAAGTTAAACTCCAGATTGAGATTGATAAGTCAGTCAGTATATGGTCTTTCTACATACACCTTACCCAATACACACTTCCTAGTTAACGGAATGTTAGCTCTGCCAAATGATATACTTAATAGAAATGGGAATAATGTCAAAACACATCTATTAAACCACAACTAATTGGTTTTTTTATTCTTTGGTCTGTTTCAATCATATCTTTCAGTATTTATTTTTTATCTTAAATACATATTTCTCAGTTTTATAAAGACTAACAAAATAATGTTCCAATTATATACCAAGCAGTTTCATTTTCTTCAAAAAAAAATATAAAGTTTTTCAAACTTTCTAACGATATGCCAGAATTTTGATTATACATGTAACCATTTTTCTGGTTAACACCATTAACATTGTGTTTTTTCCAAATTTCAGTAAAAGACAATTTCAGTCAAGTGAGCTGGTTGCTATATTTTCTACAATATGTTAATAACAGTACTCGTTAGCATTAATACAAAATCCTGCTACGTCAATTTAAGAAACATCATATGCAGCATTTTCATTACATATGATGTTCATACCAGTTCATACCTTAAACAAGGTATTATTGGAATTTGGAATTATTTGGACTTTAGAAAATAACAAAAAATTAATTTGTAAAACTAACCCTTACTAAGGCTTAGGGGTAAGGTTAGTTGGATAATAAAAGGCATTGAAAACTTACTAACCCCCTTAGATCGTCTGAATATAGCTGAAATATTGCTGCTCGGACGTTAAACCCCAACAAACAAACAAACAAACTAACCCCCTTAGTAATATTCTTTTTTTATAATTATTTGTTTATATCATAGTAAGGATTTTACATATCCCGGTATATTACCACCTGACAAGGGTATTCAGGGAAAAGTTTGTTTGTTTGCTGGGGTTTAACGTCCAAGCAGCAATATTTCAGCTATATTCAGACGATCAGGGAAAATTAGAGGAAGAACAATATAAACAAAAAGAACAAAGATTACAATGTACACTGACCTAATAATTTTATAATCTGTATAAATTTATCCAAAGTAAGTATAATAAAAAAATACAAAAAGAAAAACAAAAAAACCCTGATATATGACACATACACACAATTCACAGATCATTTTTGGAAATCCCAATAGTTTGATAGTGTTGTTTGCCATTTACATTTTTATATGATCCATGAAAGAACAATAAAATATTACATGTTCAATTGGAATATGGTAAAAAATTACTGAAACATGACATTGAGAGGGGCCCAAGATCTCTCATGATTCATAAGTTTACCATTTTTAATTGCTATCTGATATTTTGAAGAATTTATATTGCTCAATTATGCACTGAACTCTAAAAATGTTCGGTAAAGCTTCATTTAATTTACATTTATAAATATACTTTTTTGCAATGAAAAACAATAAAGTTAGCAAAAGTGATTCCTTGGTATAACCAACCCCCTTAGTTATGGCCACATGAATAACTCCCCCCTTAGTTATGGCCACATGAATAACTCCCTTAGTAGGGTAAGTTCTATAAATAATTTTATTTTCTTCAATCCAAAATAATTCCAAAGTAAAAAAAAATACCTTGTTTTCTACTTACTGCTCCTTTCATCACAATTCAAATATTTTTGTGTAACAAAACTGTCCCATTCATTTATAATTCAAATCAACCTGATTAGAACTTCAACAAAACATTTTAAGAACAACTTTCAAAATACATAATTCAACCTCAAAATAAAATTTAATCTTAAGGTCCCAAGTTTACGAAAAATAACAACAGTATCTAAACAAGTAAAATAAGATATGTAAGATTCTCACACAAGTTAAAATAAGGTGTCCTGACCTTTGACCTTACCCATTAAAACTTACTTTACAAGATCAAAATTACAGATAGTATTTTAACACTTACCATTAGTACATAGACCTCCTATTCATGATTAAAACAAGGGAAATTAAGTGGACTATTTTAAATGGGTCTCTATTCACGGTCAGTGACATGAGTTCTAATGTTCCATTCTTATTGTTAGAATTATAGTCCATTTAAATCATCATTACTAGATCACCATTACAAAACTGAACATTAGGTCAGTGTTAGTGTTGACTGGGTCATCCATCTATAGAGTGTTACAATAGATGGACACAATCTTGAAAAAAATGACACTCAATCAAACAAAATCTGAAAGATACATTTATTAACAGTTTATTTGGGTTAAATGGAATGTTGTAGTACTTTGAAAGTAGTATTGTTTTAGTGGGCTATCAATTTTCATGTTTTTTGTGGGTTTTGTAAACCATGAAATTCAGTTCCCAACGAAAAAGAAAATTTACCAATTGTTTGTATAAAAGAGTTGTCAAACCCACAAATTCAAGAATCTACACATTGACAATTTTTTACTAAATCACAAAAAATTGTACCCTGGGAATAAAAGTACCTTCACAGTATGACTTTTTAACTTTGTACACATTAATAGCATGTAATTTTTATATATAAAGCAAAAAGGTAGATCTTTTTAGATGAAAAGACTAAAATAAATTTCTAAGTCCTTCTGGAGGACAATGGGGCAGACATTTTACCCTGCTCAAACAAAATCTTCAGGACACACTTATACATTATGGGTAAAATTACATGTAATTTGACTATTCAATGTTACAAGTACATGTATACTATATAGAATAAACATGTTTTTAAATAAAAAAAAACTTTGTAATTTTCAAGTTCTTCCAGAGGACAGATCAAGAGGCAGAATATTTTCTTTTAAATCTTTTAGATACACTATCTCATTTCAGGTCAAATTACATGTAATTTGACTTTTACCGGTACTTGGTATATTTAACAAGAATAAAGAACAAAATATAGATTTTTTTAGATTTAAATAAGAAAAAAATCTGACTTAAAATAAATTTTCAAGCTTTACTCTGGAGGACAATGGGACAGACATTTTAGCTCAACAAATATTTTAAATGACACACTTTTGGGGTAAAATTAAATGCTATAATTGAACATTCCTAGATACAAGCAGGCTTTAATTTTTAAGCCAAAAATACAGATATTATAAAATTAAAAAAAAAATGCATTTCTAATTTTCATGTTCTTCTAGAGAACAGAGAGGTACATTAAAATATATTTCATAAAAGAAAATTTTAAAAAATTTACAGTAATATTAAACTTTTAAGATTTTCAATTGTTAACATTCCTTGAATAACAGAGTCGGACAGGTAGGAAATTATATGGACCACCTTGTTTTCAAATGAAGAATGTGACGTCACAATGTCAGATGTCGTGCACAAGTATGTTATCTGTTTTCTTCAATTGGTTACCAAAAAATTTCAATGGACCACAGCTACGCTTGGTCCATATAATTTATTAGTATGACCAACTGGTCCATATACTACTAAATGACCCTTAGTATCATGAACTATTTGCTAAATTCAAAGTTTACCTTAAGTAAAAAATATATCAAATTTACTCACATAAAATGAAAAAATAGAAAATAAAATGTAATTCTAATGTCATGCCCAGTCAGTGATATTCAACATGAAATTAATCAATTATCCAATTAAAAACATATAGATGTATATTATTTTGTTCATTGCTAATTTATGTTAATATTAAAAATTTGTTTGGCCTGGAGGTGACTTCTCTTGGGATTTGTACATTTTCTTGTGTTTGGCCTGGAGGTGACTTCTCTTGGGATTTGTACTTTTTTGTTTGGCCTGGAGGTGACTTCTCTTGGGATTTGTACTTTTTTGTGTTTGGCCAGGAAGTGACGTCTCTTGGGATTTGTACTTTTTTGTGTTTGGCCTGGAGGTGACTTCTCTTGGGATTTGTACTTTTTTGTGTTTGGCCAGGAAGTGACTTCTCTTGGGATTTGTACATTTTCTTGTGTTTGGCCTGGAGGTGACTTCTCTTTGGATTTGTACTTTTTTTGTGTTTGGCCAGGAAGTGACGTCTCTTGGGATTTGTACTTTTTTGTGTTTGGCCTGGAGGTGACTTCTCTTGGGATTTGTACTTTTTTGTGTTTGGCCAGGAAGTGACTTCTCTTGGGATTTGTACATTTTCTTGTGTTTGGCCTGGAGGTGACTTCTCTTTGGATTTGTACTTTTTTTGTGTTTGGCCAGGAAGTGACTTCTCTTGGGATTTGTACATTTTCTTGTGTTTGGCCTGGAGGTAACTTCTCTTTGGATTTGTACTTTTTTTGTGTTTGGCCAGGAAGTGACTTCTCTTGGGATTTGTACATTTTCTTGTGTTTGGCCTGGAGGTGACTTCTCTTGGGATTTGTACATTTTCTAAATGTATGAATTTATCATAGCATTACATATGTAAACGGATACTATAAATGTATTAATTTTTCACAGTGTACTAATTTTCACTATTTTCATGGTGGACTGAAAAGTTTTAAAAATAGTACATGCATTTTTTTTATGCTATGTAAGGCTAATCATTTTTTTAAACTGCAAAAACTAATACCTGCTAATATGGCCACTTGACAGAAACCGCAAATATTAAAAACTACAAAAATTAATACATTTACAGAATTTACATTTCAATCCAACTTTGGTTTGGTTGATAGAATAACAGCTGAAAAACTGGTACCCAACGAAAAATAATTTCTTTCCCAGTACATGTACATATTACTATATACTCAAATAAGAAATTATCATATTCTAAAACATGCATAACCATACATGTAACATGATCAAATGCTTTGACAAAATTTCTATAGAAATCTTGGTAAAATGTATATTCTAGGTACTCCCACACTAATACTTAAGGTTTTGAAGCAGCATAATTAAAATGCAAATCCTGTAAATATTTCTAAACCATGACGGAAAATCACACAAGTGTTTGGATAACAGAACATGAATTCTTAATATACTGAAAGTTATTTAGTCTAAAGAATACATAATCCCAGAAAATGTAAACATTCGCAAAGGTCATAAATCAGACCCATCATAGAAAATGCCAAATTGTGTACCTTTAAAAAGGAATATTTTTTTTAGATTGAGCTTACTTAAGGAGACAATAACAACAGAAGGAAAACTATTACATGAATCATATTTTCTTCTTAATTGTATTTAATATAAAGCTAAATCAAAATGTATTATAAAAGAAGATAACTACCACAAAGTAAACGAACAGTACACAGAAAATTAATTTAATTCTGATTAACAGTCTAAAAATGTCTTCTAATTCCATATCAAAATGTTTAGAAACAAGACAAAATATGATGTTATACAGTACTTCAATTTGCAATATTGAAATTGGTTTCCAATGAAAACGAAATTTTCCATCCATTTGAATGATGACGTGATCATATCCACAAAATCAGGAATCTACCATCCTTACACCATGACCATGTTTATCTACCAATAAAAGTGCTTTCACAGAACTGTAAAATAAATGGGTGTGTCTAGTTTTAGCTATATATGAAGTGAACTGACGCTGCAAACTTCTTTTGGGGTCTTTTTTCAGTACATATTCAACAAATAAACAAAACAAGATAAAAGTACGCTGCCTATTTGAAATCCAATGTGATGTAACAAAAATGTTCAACATGTAACACCATGTTTTATTGAAATCAAGTGGTTTTTTTTTCCATTATGTAATGACAAAGCAAAAGACAGACAGACAGACAGCTGTATACAAAAAAAAAAAAACATGTACAGTACTAAGATGGACTTTATTACAGTACACTTTCTCAATTTGTTTTTGTGTTGTTTTTTTTTTCATTTCAAATGCATGTATGTTCCAAATAGCATATTGACAGTTTAATATTTGAAACTATATACATGTATGTAGTACATGTACTTATATGTCTCAATATGGTCTTAAATCTAATGTCTACCACAATCTTATCAGTCGACTCAAAGTAAAATAAATTTAAAGATAGAAATTTAAATTGTAAATATTATTATAGACTGTGTTCACAACTCAAACGTTCTCCAAAAGATATTGTGAACATAAATTTCTACATGTGTTAAACAGCCTTTTATCAAACATTATGTTTACTTTGTACATGTATTACCTTCACTGTATAAGAATGGTAAAGTTGTGTCTGGAAAAAAGTTGGGGTTTATTATTATCTCCCTTTATAATGATACTAACGTCTTATTGACTATGTAATGACAAAAAAAGGCACATACTTAATGCCTGATTACATCGAAAAGTTTTTCCATCAAAATATCTTTGTCAAAGTTTTCTTTGGTTAAGATTTTTTACCATGAAAACCAGTATAAAAAACCATAACAAATTTGAGTGGAGCTAGCTTTAACAAACTACGATGGAATAGAACTCCATCCTATTTTTAATTTACTTTGACAGAGTTTGATTGAATTTCACCAATCAAAATTAGTTTTCATAATGATCATAAAAAAAGCAAATGTTTGATCACTTACCTGTCAGAATTACAAATTTCAATGATTAAAACTCTGATCAAAAGTTTTCATAAAAAATTGGTGAAAAAATCTGATGACAAACTATGTTTGTGTAATTGGGCTTTACAACATGTATGAATCCTCCTGTTTTCCTCTCAAAACTTATTAAGGCTTATCATACCTTGAAACTATGACTGACCTCAAAGGTCAAGACTTGGGCATGTCCATAGAATCACACTTCTATTTTCTTTCCCAGAAATCTGTGTTCCTGAATATTACTATTTAATGTTATTGGATGACAGAGTATTAGAGAATTGACCATTTTCTCATGCACCACTTTCATTGGACCATTCTAAATAAATCTTGGTCTGAAATACTAATGATGGGACTTATTGGATTGAATTTAAAAATTACTGATCAGCTCTGTGTAAATTAAAACATGTGCACAATTAAGGTCTTTCTTAATCCTATGGGTGTCAATGACCTTCACCCTTCATGCTAGAACATGCCACAATCTTCTATTTACATGTAGTTTACTTGGTAAACAATAATTCAGGGAATCAGGCAACATCCCTGAATGATTGGATTTTAAAACCCAACAGATCTGTTTTCAAGTGATTTGTGTATACACAATTTTGATACATTAATGAACTTGCTTCCCTCACATGAAAGGACAAACAAATGGACCTATTCTGTACAGATGTCTCCCTTAGTCAAGATATTAATTCAGTTAAGTTCAATACAAATTTTTTACACATTTTTTTTTCTGTGTACAACATACATATACCAATTTGTATCATTTCTTATAGTAACAGTGAATAAAATAAGCAAAACTAAGATTATATTGAGGTCTTTACCAGATTTTAAGTATACATGTACATGTATGTACTGTAATATATAATATGTATAATGAAAACAAAACCACAATCGTCACTCCAATTGTTTTGTAATTTGTCACAAACAGAACCCAGGCTACCAGGAGGTAGTGGGAGTTGTCAACCAGAACCCAGGCTACCAGGAGGTAGTAGGAGTTGTCAACCAGAACTCAGGCTACCAGGAGGTAGTGGGAGTTGTCAACCAGAACCCAGGCTACCAGGAGAGGTAGTGAGAGTTGTCAACCAAAACCCAGGCTACCAGGAGGTAGTGGGAGTTGTCAACCAGAACCCAGGCTACCATGGGGTAGTGGGAGTTGTCAAACAGAATCCAGGCTACCATGAGGTAGTGGGAGTTGTCAACCAGAACCCAGAATACCAGGAGGTAGTGGGAGTTGTCAACCAAAACCCAGGCTACCAGGTGGTAGTGGGAGTTGTCAACCAGAACCCAAGCTACCAGGAGGTAGTGGAAGTTGTCAACCAGTACCCAGGCTACCTGGAGGTAGTGGGAGTTGTCAACCAGAACCCAAGCTACCAGGAGGTAGTGGAAGTTGTCAACCAGTACCCAGGCTACCAGGAGGTAGTGGGAGTTGTCAACCAGAACCCAGGCTACCAGGAGGTAGTGGGAGTTGTTTTGGTACAAGGCAATCATGGATAGTGTTTTTTTTGTACAAGGCAATTATGGATATTGTTCACAACTAAATATTGGCAAAAAAATACAGCAGTGTGATGATTTAAATACATAAAAATCTAAAAATATGGCTTTATTAATGTGAACACACAAAACAGTGACAATCTACACACTGTAGCAAACACAATACAAAAAGATACACATAAAAAATGATATAAGGAGTAATGGAGAGAAATATTTTAAGGACATGCATGTATAAGTCAGTTGCTTAAATGTGTGATAGCCTGATTTATACCAGTCTGCCTGTAGGCAAGGATTAATGTATCTATCTTATATCCATACTGCATTTATTACAAGCTTGGTGATGTTGTCTGTATGTTCATCACATTATTTGATAACTCACCATCAAAAAGTTATTGTTTAGTTGTAAAACAAGTCATCAACTTCAATGACAATGTCAGCATTTTAAAATATACATTATAAAACAAAAAAATGTTCAGTCAAAAAAAAATAATTAAAATTGTTTCAGCTAAAAAAGTTTGAGAAATGGCTATTTTAATGCAGATTTTTGGTATGGAAATTCTATATCAACAAGATAAACACACTATTCCAGACAATATTTTTTACCCTATCATTATATCAGAGAGACATTTTCTGGAGTAAACAATAATTCCACAATTATTCTAAACACATTGTATTAATAAGTATATACAACATGAAAAACAGCTGATTCAATACAAATATAAAATACTTCAAGGTCGAAAACTACATTTGATTTATAGAATTCATAACGGGGCAAATCCATTACAGTTATTTTCAACTTTAATGGCCCATAACGAAAGAAGTAAAGTAATTTTGGATAAATCTTTTTCTTACCAGGAGAAAGTTTATCCATGTCTGCCTTCATCGTAACACCTAAGATTTTTACCTGTATACAGGTAACTAACTAATCAATCATATATCAATCATTTATCAGGTATTGAGTGATGAAATCCTATTATAGATAGGACCGAGGAATCAAGGAAATTCCGATACTATCTCAGGTCTGGAATCTGATTCTAAATAGTTGTAAGAGCCACAATTGGTCAAATACCTAAGTACCATGTTGGATGGTCATTAATAAAAAATCTGAAGGGCTACAGAACCCAATTAGCAAAGCATTAGGCAACCCAATACATGCATGAACGCAGTAACAGACCAACACTCCCAAACTAGTACAATCTATGAAATTATCAAATTATATCAGGCCTGGAATCTGATTCTAAAATGTTATGTTTTCACTAGACTACTCCCCGATAGAAATCAGAATAGGTCAAATATCTCTTCACAATTTTGGATTGGAGATGATGATTGACAGTCAATCCAAAGGGCTACAGTGTCCTACTACCGTAATATAGAAAATTATAAAATTACATGTAACATCAGGCAGGGACTCTGCAATTCTTAAATTTTATGCCTTTTCTAGACTACTCCAAGTTGAAATCAGAATAGGTCAAATACCTCTTCACCATGAAGGAGCAGCAATGGTATTTTAATTACTAATTAAGATAAATGACAAGTTGAACAACAGACCCCTGAAGAGCTATGTAGAGAACTCAACTTGTAAAATCTGAGATAATCCAATACATGTACTCCCACAGTTTCTGGGTATCAGACTGCATGTTTTTTTCTAGATAACTCCCACATAAAAATCAGAATGTATCAAATATCTCTTTGCCATTAGGGGGCAGAATTGATAATTGACAGTGTCCTACAAGTGAAATCTAGGTAATGCTGAAATTATTTCAGGTCTGGAATCTGGAATTTTAAGACTTAATGACTTCTCTAGGCTACTCTCAAATAGACCCCAGAAAGGGACCCATATAAATACATCTCTTGAATGACAATTTATTGTTATATATACATTTAATTCCAACATTTTTTTATTTTAGTTTAAATAAAGCCTTCCATCCATGATCCTAACAATGTCAGAGGTCCTGTGTCCACATATGTCTGTGGTAGACACAGGATGTGTGGATGTCATTCCACAAAATTTCAAACATTCATATATTCTGGTGAAAGCAGTAAAACTTAAGTTTGTCTTCTTTTTTTAAGAATCAGTTATCGAAAAAATATAGATGATTTGGGGTTGTATGTGAAACAACAAATTACAAAATTCGATGAAACTATTTCACTTGGTATTTCTCATTATCTGAACTACACGTATCTTGAATGTGTCATTTCATAAAGCACATTTATCTTCCAATAATCAGCAATTCCTAGAACAGGTTTTTCTTAGAAACTTACAAAAATTAAATTGTTTAGAATGAACAGTGTATAGTGTATGATAAGAAGATAACAGATAATTATAGTTAATCTTTAAATCAAACGAATAAATGAAAATCCATTTCTTACCAGAGTGTTTGAACTTACAATTTACAAAGCTCACAGAAATGCCCAGTTAACATTCAGTCTACAAAGCTCACAGCAATGTCCAGTTAACATTCAAAAATACTGTATACTAAACAAGATAAGGTCAGGTAATATTGGCTGTGCTACACAAGTATTGGTAATTAGACAGAATGACCAGTAAAGATTGGAAACTTGTGGAATTATTGTCATCTACATGTGACTCATTAAATATTCATCTTGAAATTATTGACCAGAACAGAATAAAAGGGTTATAATAGGAGTGGCCTTGGGAGTTGGCACCCCAGTCATGCTGTCAAGCAAGAGAAATGATCATGAACTGATGATAACATGTGTCAAGTATTGCAGAATAACTAGAATATGCCAAGGATCCTGAACATCAAATTGCAGATAACTAGAATATGTTAAGGATCCTGAACATCAAATTTGTAACTTTTAACTGTTTCCCAGAAAATGCAAATTACAGGTAACATTTCCCCCTATATAAGCATAGTCACACTATATCATGATAAAATATTTTTCTCATTATCTGGCCAGTTGTATATTCGATATCTACATTTTGTTGACTAATGCCATTCAGATATCATAATATTTATCATTACTTCTATAATATGTTGAAATATATAGGACAAAATTTGGTCTTAACATTTAAAAAAAAAATGGTTTATTAAAATAAAAGATACTTAACTCTAAATCCTTAGAAATATGGTAATTATTTTGACAGAAATATAGGATTTGTTGGTAAAGCTGTAATTTTGCAGGAATTGTTGAATAATTAACAAAATCCTTGCTCACTAGACAGTGTGGCAGGACTCTGATTGGGTAATTAATCTTTAGGATAATTCCATACTTTCAGTATTTGGTAGTATTACCATGTTAAGAGTAAAACTGATAGATTTTCGTCCCTGCCAATCTATGGGAAATACTTCAGCTGATCTATTTTTTTCAAATTTACTATTTCTGAATTTTTTAACTTTTGCTCAAAAATACTTTGCTTTGTTGCTGGTCTAAATACGGAGAAAATAGGACCAAAAAAATATATGGTTTAGTATCAATATGTATGGAAGAAGATCTCACTAAGTATGTTTTATGCATCTTATGGTTTAATATGCCAATTCCATCACAAAACAAAACAAACAAAAAAGAAAATTCTCCCACTCCACTCCTACTTTTTTGTGGACCACTTGATGAAAATCTAGCTATTAAATTTAGTTGGCCTTATCTGACAGATCTATATTATTCAGAAGGGGCCCAGGATTTAAAAAAAATTTATGACATGTTTAAAGTTTTTACCAAAAACAAGTTCTTGTTAACATTTGCTTACAAAGTAATGTAGACCTCAATCTTCTGATTATTTCATATTTTGGCAGACTAATGCACAGCTTCTACATGTAGTTTGACCTTTTAACCTATATTACAGAGTTCAAATGCCCTGGCTGACCTTTCATAACCTTTGATAAATAAGTTCCTGAATTATATCTATAATAAGATTTTCTATTGCATTATAAGTACATATCCTTGTCAAATCATCAATAATCCAATGCATTCTCTCTTTATTGGATTTAAAGTACATTATACCATAAAATTATATTACATTTTGAGGTGTATTATTTGATTTCATGATCTTAAATTTACATTTACAAACAGCTAATCTAAAACTCAATTTTACCAGCTGGCTGATGTAATTTTGTTTGAAATTTTATTATGCATAAATTGATAAAATATATATCTTCTTAATACATGTACATGAACATAATTCATTTTTGCACTTATAAGACAAAATTTAATTGCATGTATCATTCAAGTTTTTATTTACTCTTATGAGCAGGCCTGGACATATCTGCACAAAACATTATTTTTATAAAGGGAATTTAATGTGAATGGCAAAGACAGAAATATTCAAATGGAAATGAAATACAAAAATTCCCAGATCTCAGCATAATAAGGACGAGGCATCAGCAACGTCATTTATATGTTGATGCTCTGAAACTAAATTCAAAACTGTTCAGTCAGAATTGACATATTTTGGAAATGCCATATGCAATTAGGAAATGATTGTTTGATCTTTTAATGCAGAAGCACAACATGTGTAATAGGAATTCATTCATATTCCTGTAACAACATTCACAGAAGCACAACATGTGTAATAAGAATTACTTCATATTCCTGTAACAACATTCACAGAAGCACAACATGTGTAATAGGAATTCATTCATATTCCTGTAACAACATTCACTGGTGCATTATCAATAAAGTCAACTGTGATATCAGTAAAAATAGCTCCATCCCTCAAAGGCCTAAAATAATATTCAAGTCAATAACTCAAACCCATTTATAGATGAAATTAAGAATGTGAATATAGACTTTCCTTACGTTTCAAGAAACAATATACATGAAAAAATGTATCTTAATTTGAAAAGTTTTCTTCAATGGCTGTTTCAATTTAACAGGATTTAAAACATTAGCTGCCTGCCTGTCAAAGTGTCAGCCGTACATCACCAAATTAAAAAAAAACCTAAACAATTTTTCTTCTGGAAAAATTGGTTGAAAACTTAAGACACATAAAACAAAGATAAACTGAAACCAGTATAAACGATGGTTAGTATAAGAATACCGAGAACAGGCTCAAAGAATGGTTATACCTCAAATATAAACACTGAAGTTGAGTTGTCTCCCCTTGAAAACATCCATTATAAAGTATCTTCTATCCATCTAAACATAATGTGTAAACTCTATGTAAAGTTTCATTAAAATCCATTCAGCTGATAAGAAGGAATTTTGTGGCCATGCAGACAGAAAAACAAACAAACAAAGAGGTAATTTTATATACATGTACATTGTCAAATATAACAGGAGTGGATATGGTGAATATGTCAGAGACAAAAACCTTTACACCAGAGACAACAACCTCTACACCAGAGACAACAACCTCTACACCATGATGAAAAATGTCGACTAAGTTTGTTTGCATAGAAATAAAGACAAATATGGCATTCATGTGGGAGGTATAAAAAATGGCTGATTTCAAATAAGACAAGAGCAATATTTTAAAGGATTTCATATTTTCAGACAGTGATTTATACAAAGGAGACATCTGGGTTTTAACAATATATAAATGTACAACATCAAAAATTTATATACACAGCTACAATTGTATCTATACAAGATAAGGTCAAGTTGGGTCAAGTCTCCCTGCACTCAAAACCTTAATCAATGTAAAGCATGACAGAATGAATGGTAATATCTCACACAGAACAAGGAAGGTATTTGTTTACTTACCTTTATATACAGTTCATTTTATATCTAAAGAAATCTGCCAAAAATACCATTATCACAGCTTTATCTCATACACCACTTAATCCATTTATGGTCCACACCCGAAATGTCAAAAAACTGAAAATATATAAATATATATATAAACCCCATCTAACTATCAATTGTAAATATCAGATTTCAGGAACTATATTTACAATACAGGTTTTGACTCAAGCCTATATTTAAAGTGCTTTGTTAAATATTTCTGCATTTAAAGGTATTTATATTGATATGGAACAACAGTTTATATAATGTTATATGTATTTAATAACTCAAAATGATTTGAAATCGAGCTCAGACTAATATAATTTGTAGATAATGATTGAAAGCTTCAATTTCTGACCGTTTTTTTCCAACCAAACACTACTTCTGGTCACATACATTTACATGTACATTAAGGTAACTGAGTTACCACAGTACAATAAGCCTGGTTTGTTGTGAATCCCATTAAAAGGGAGATAACTCTAGATTCACCCTAAAAAATCTTTAGGTCTCACTAACCACTTCCAGGTCAAATTGCCACCCCCTATGTAGTACCAAAAACACACTGAACCTAGACATATGCATTGTAAGTGCATTATTTGTGTGTATTATGATTAAAAGTAGTCAAAATAAAGCTGAGAATGTGTACTTTAAAATCATATATGTAATTAACTACAAAAGTGTATGAATATTGTTTACATGTGTGAGTAATTTGCCTCCATGCTGTCAGTTAGCAGAACAGGTAAAAATGTGGATTTTCAGTATTATTTATTCAAGTAAATTTTGTGAAGAATTTTTACTATCATCGTACCATTAGCATAATGATTTTGAAAGCCTTATTTTCCAAGCTTCGCAACGGTATGCAGCTTTAAGATGTCATTTGTCCTGGGAATTCACAGTGAGACTTTGAAAATTACTTTTTTAACATGTAAAGTAATGGAAACGTTAGAAGTGGTTAGTGAGACCTTATTTAAAGAGGGTTGCTTAATCTTCCCTAAAGCCTCCATGAACATAGTTCTTTACATGTATCAATGTATATGTTAACAATTACATGTATCAATGTATATGTTAACAATTACATGTACAAGTACATTTAACAGAACATTCCACTTTCAAATCTTGGGGTAGTTACCAATCTACTTAAAGTAAAGCCCGATCTTGCATTGATTCTGGTTCTCTGTTATGTTGTATAAAGAAAACTAGGAGCAATGTTAGAACAGCTTTAGATGGGGATCATTATATATACATCTGTTTAAGGAATGGAAACTTAATTTTGTAGTACGGTACATAAAAAATTAGGATCGGTAGCGGAAACCCGGGTAATTACATGTATTATTAGGCCTAAATGCAACTCTTACTGTGGCAACTTCTGGAAACTTTCTAGAACACTCAGAAGTAAAATTGCCTTCAGCAATATTTATTTATTAACAAGAGGCTGCCAGGAGCCTATATTGTTCAACTGGTAAAATTTTTGCCTTTCAAGGTCAATAACTCTAACAATGAGTTGTCCAACAATTTGACTCAATGAAGACTTTGGTAGGACTTATCATAAGGATCATTGCATCAATTCAAAGTTTTTTTCTTATCTATTGTAGTTTTCAAAATATTGGCTGAAAACTGATAAAAACATAATTGTTAGCCTTTCAAAGGCAGTAACTCTTACAAGGAGTCCTCTGACAACTTTGATCCCTGGACACTTATGTAGGCCTTACAATAAGATTAAATCCACAATTGAAAGAATTTGGTTAAACCTTATGGTTTTGGAGATATTCTGTATCTGAAAATCTTCTGTCTGACCCATTTGTTCTTTTTTTAGCAACAGCTGCTATGTTTTTCTACAGATCAAAATTCCCACATCAGATCTATGAAGAACACCCTGGGGAATATTCAACCAAGTGTGGTTCCAATTGGTCCAGCAATGTCAGAGGAGAAGATTTTTGAAAGAAAAACCATTAAAAAGAACCCAAAAAAAATTAAAAAGGACAGTAACTCCAATATGACATAACAAATTAAAACAAAAATTTACCTACAGATACAAATGTAGATCTCATCATGCTGAACACTTTTTCCCTGTCAGAATTTGACTTAACCTAACAGTTTTGGAGATGTACGTGAAAAACTTCTGTCTGACCCCTTTGTTCTATTTTTAATTACAGTGGCCATGTTTTTTGACAGATGAAAAATCCCTACATCAGTTATATGCAGAATATCAGGAGGAATACTGTAGTTTGGTTCTTAATGGTTCAGTGGTTTCAGTAGAGAAGAGTTCTGAAAAAAAATGTTATCAATAATAGACAATGCAGACAATGACGACAGATGATGACGACAGATGCCAAGTGAGCTAAAAATAAAATGCAAAAACATCAGTACATACATTTATGTATATCTGATTAAAAATAAAGGCAATTTCTGTATGAAGTAAAAGCCCAGAGGCATTTAGAATTTTTAATCCTTAAAGCTAATTTATAATTTTTCAAATCCTGATGTAAGAACACTTTGTAAGTTATAACCATATATACATGTACAAGTTGTTTAAGAAATGTTTCTAAACTTTCAGCAAGTTATAAGAAATAACCAGGTTTGCAGCAGTTTACATTTATAAACCGTGAAGCAGTGTATAAAAAGTGTTACATGGCCCAACCAGGTTAACTAGTATTAAATAACTTGTTCAAACATTAGAAACATTTCTTAAAATTTTTAATGAATGCCAGTTCAAATATTAACAATTGATTGGTTATTGATACAAATCAAATTATATTATTGACAGAATGATTGTTACATATATTTTTCAGCCAATCAAAAAATAATTTCATTCATGTGGTGCACAGTAAATAATCTGTCATTTCTTATGAGATATTTATATATAATTGACAAATTTTGTTTATGTAATCACAAAGTGTTTTTATTAATAACTTGTGAAATTTAATAATATGCAAAAGTTTGTCAAACCAAATATTTTTTTATTTTTAATCATTGTGATTAACTATTAGGAATTTTTTGATATATACAAAATGTACAATGTCAGCCACTGTTTGGTTTCATCTTACTTCATTAAAATAAAAAATTTGAACATGTAAACTGTTTCTGCCATTCTTCATTTTCAATAATCCAATAGTCCATTTTCATTTTCCCAAATTTGACTTCGTTTTTTCAAGATTTTAAAGAAAGGGAAGTAACTTGCTTCATTTTTTTAATCAGACTGAATGGATAACTGTCAAATTGGAGCAATGTACAGCAGTAGACTTCAAATTGGAGCAATGGACAGCAGTAGACTTCAAATTGGAGCAATGGACAGCAGTCGACTTCAAATTGGAGCAATGGACAGCAGTCGACTTCAAATTGGAGCAATGGACAGCAGAAGACTTCAAATTCAAATAGCCCCATCCGGTCCAGGTGTCAAAAGAATAGGCCTGCAGCAACACTAAGCTTGTCATAAGAGGCAACTAAGAAGTCCTCAGAACCCTGGCTGGGGACTACAGCACTCTGCCTACAGAGCAACCGGGATGACCCCAGATGGTGGAATGGGGTACACCTGGCATGTTACATGCTGGGGTCGTCAAGCCATAGTACGGTAAACCTGACCGCAAACCATAGTGGTGCACATTAAAGAACCCTTCTGTGATATTCTATCAGAGTATGAACCACAGGGCTCCACTAAATTGCCTGACCCTACCTACCTCTCCCAGTTTCCAGTGGCAATCAAAATTTGTTGACCCCATTTTTCAATCATTTCATGTTCATTTTATCATCCATTTCATATTCCTTGCCTGAATATAGCTGAAATATTGCTACTTAGGCATTAAACCCCAACAATCAATCAATCAATCAAATTCAAATATACAACACATTAGAGACACGGTACATACATGTACTTGGATTTTTTAAAGTAACTTATTTCAAATCATTTAGGTTAATACTTATTGAAGTGAAAATAGTCAAGTTTCCATGAAAAATGTTAAATACTTTTTCCCCTTTCTCCAATGAGACCGCCAACCAGGTCTGAGTGTTCATTCCAGAAAATTGCAAAAGGGGGAGTGGCCCCCTTGACAGTAAAACAGGGTCATTTCAGAAAAAAAGGGGGCCAATATAGTAGTAAGATAGGGTTCATTTTTAGATAACAGGATAGATTCTACCAACAAATAGATTGTTCATATACACTTTATAGTTTCGTTATTACATGTATTAGGTGAGGTACATGTATACCCTTCACACGAATAAAAAAATATCAGTACTTGTTTATTTACTATAGCATTCAGCTGATTCAAATTGCCATTCATGTTGATGTTGCAGCTTCACTTAGAATCTTTCTGTTCTTATCGGGACCATTAAAATCCCATACAGGCCCACAAACATTCAAAAGGACTATTGTAATTGTAACATACATTTGTAGTAACTTCTTGGAGACTTTGACTTGTAAGAAAGACGTGTTCAGTGACTCCGAATGCATAATTACATAAAAAATAACAGGAGGCATGCTGCTAAACAATCTAAATAAAATTAGACCTATCAACTTTTTAATTCCGTCATCGCATGTAGGCTGAAATGAATGGAACAATTGATGTGCTAAGGGTTAGATTCCCGCAGTTACCACCGAGTAATTTTAAGGATTTTTTTTTCGCACAACTTCTTCGAATTCGATCCTCCATCTCATGGTATCGACCTATCTGTCCCACTAAGAACCATTATACAAAACAAGTTAGTGGCATAAAAATAATATTTTAGTTTTTACCTAGGCCTACCTGAAACAGTGCCAGAAATTTTAAAACCGGAAGTTGGTTTCACCTGAAAAAGTATAAGTAAAATGAGAAACGAAATAGTATATACCTAAACGAAACGAAAGGAATATTAGAAGAAAGTACCTTTAAAGTGCGAAAAAAAACGAAACTAACTGAAACTTTTTTATAAAAATTACGAAATAGAAAGTCTATAATGGATTGATATGAAAAAGCTAGAAGCAATAATTTTGTGTTCTGTTTGTTCAAACTATCGTTTTTTTTTCTATACATGATAGTCACCCGTTTCATGTTCATCGTCTGAATATAGCTGAAATATTGCTGCTCGGACGTTAAACCCCAACAATCAATCAATCAATCTATACATGATAGTTATACGAGACACCCGCCCTCTGGAACTCTCGCAGAAATAATCACCGACAGGTGGTTAAAGAGTCATGTACATTTGCAATCACCGGCTTAGAATGGGTGAAAAAAATTGTTATATATGACAATTAGGAAATTGATAATCAGCAGTTTACTGATAAAACTGTATACACCCATGAAGTGATGATAAACATTTTCCAGTGACATTCTATTGTTCTCTTGTTTAAAAGTACCTACCGCCGTATCAGAGATTTCTTGTTATATACTATGTAGATTGATAATGCAATTCAGTGTAGAATAAAATGCTAATCTAAATAGATGCCTTCTATAATCAATCCTGGTATGATATAAATTGTAAGGAATACATAACAAAATTCATTTATATAATTACTAGGTGATGTTAGAATACAAGAACTTTGTTGGTCATTACTTGTCTACAGACTGCTATTTCCATAAAACTCAACTGCTTTAAACAATTTAATCAAAATAAGACCGATTAATTGTGCAGTGACTGAATGGAACATGCAATTAGTAGGTCTAATTTTAATATCAATGAAAGTTTCTCCGATTGTTCAAGTTGAATTTTATAGCATCGTTCAAGCTTCGTTATGGATAAATCTTAAAGTCTTTTCTTGAATTTCCACAATTTTTTGTCACCTTTACCACATAAAAACCCAAACTAAAGGCTAAAAGTAAGCATTCTACAGAATAAACGAATGACATATTGCAAGCTTTCCAAGTTTACTCGAGCTAATTTCCAAAGAGTTCTATGCGTTTAGTTCTCGAGATTATTTTTTCAAACCAGAGGAATATGGGAATCGAGTGTTGATTTAAACTTAAAGGCTAGATCCAATATATAGCTTAAACTTCATCTTCACAATCTTTTTTTTTCATGTCTTTGTAAAATAAACTTATATTTTTGTCATGCGTTTCCTGCCAATTGAAATGGACAAAAATATCAGATGATTTTCAGTAAATCATTATATATCATGTACTTTCTTCTTCAAGACTTCAATATGCAACTACCACATCGATAAGACAAAGTATGTTCACCTTCATAGTTAAACAACAAAACCAAGAATATTGCTGATGGAAATGTTGAACACTTTTTGTAAATATCGAGTACAAGTAACTATTAAAGACCATATTGTATTACATTGTTTTCTATCAGTAAGATACCATTGTATCAAATTATCATATAGTTAGGTGATGCACGGTAGAATCCAGATTGCATAAAGATTCATAATTTTCTTAATAAAAAATCTTACCAATAATGTCAAACACTAATCGTGCGTCCATGTTGCTCCCATTTGTACGAGAGAAAAGGGAACAGATGTGGCAAAACACAACAAATGCACCGTCATATAACCATTAGGAAAATTGATACAGAGATCACCAGGCTTACAAACTGTGGTCATATCATCTTACACTTGATGTATATCTTTTAAATTAAAATTGGTCAAATATGCATGATCACATACTGACTAAACAGTGCATGTCCAGTTTAACCAATGCGTTCAAGGCGTAATGCTGGGGTCTGATGTTTTAGTGCCCAAAAGTTCTGAAAGTTTGACTCAGAGCAAAAATGCATGTACTACTTCTTGAGTGGATACGAAGTTTAGAACTGTTCCAGGAGCGGATACAGGAATTAAATATGACTGACCGAAGAGTGGCTTACACGATTATTTCCGAATTGGTAGAAAGAGTAATCAAGGGACCCAAGGTTATAGCGGTAATCAAAAGAATGTAATCCAGTGACAAAGACCAGACATGGAAAACAGACATACACAACAAAGAACATAAAGTAACTAAAATCATACATACAAAGTAACAAAAGCAAATGAGCAACTCGGACTCCACTAAAAACTGGGAGCATGGACCAGGTGCGCCAGTAGGGTAAGCGTCCTCTGCTTTTCTAGAAACACCCGCCGAGTTGCTCATAAAAAGTCAAGTCCGGGGTAGACAAACGAGGGAAGGAAAACTATACGGACCCGTTGAATAAATCAGTTCTCATGGTGCTGATGAATACACCATAACGATCCACGAGTTCATGATAACGACCATAAAACTTCTGTAGTGATGACTTCAATCTTGTAGCAACATAACCCTGCTCCAGAAGCCTATTTGTTAGAGTTCTAGCGCGATACAAAAAGTCTGCATAGTTTCGGCAAGCTCTGGAATAACGTATGAGTTGTGATATGAACACTCCATACGCAGGAGCCGAAGGGGTGTTGCCACAGATGAAAGGAAAGTTGACAATTCTGAATGAAAAGTCATCACGTTTATCGTAAAGTTTGGTCAATAGTTTTCCTTTACCATCGATTTCTAAGTGTAGGTCAAGATATGAGGCTGACTTCACAGTGTCTGTAGTATCCTTTATCTCAAGTTCTTTTGGGTAGATGCGATGTATCAAATCCCCGAAATTAGGATTGTTTAAAGATAATACGCCATCTATATAGCGGAAACTGAGATTGAAGGATCTAGCCAAACGATATTCTTTCTTTCGGATCAGATTAGCTATAAAGTCAGCCTCATAAGAGTGAAGGAATAGGTCAGCAAGTAAAGGAGCACAATTTGTTCCCATTGGAATGCCGACCGTTTGTTGAAAAACACGTCCACCACACTGGACAAATATGTTGTCGATTAAAAATTCCAGCATTCTATAAACATCTTCCTCTGTATATTTGGAAGATGATTAGAAGTCCTGAATATATGGTGTTTCTGCTTAAAGTTACACTGGTTGATTATTTATATCTCTTATTTTTTCTTGCTTTCTTGTTATGAAAAAAGCCATCACCAAGAGAGACGAATCTTTATTGAAGTTATTGCTCTTTTAAGTAAAAAATATATATATATACATATTTCTTTGCAGTATTAAGCTAATTTCTTTAAAACTGTAGATGGATCCTTGATCATTATGAGACCTACAAAAATCGCCAGTGCAGTTAGGATTTTTACCCCGCCACCATTATGCGAATATGTTAACATTATCCAAGTTGAATGACCATCTGTCCACCCCGATGGTTTATCTTTCACCTTTTTGTACAGTTACTATACCACAAAAATCAAGATCAATGTTTTTTTTCTCCTCGGAAAACTTTATTGAATTGGAGTTTTCTTTCTTAGATAATCGGTAGCTCGGAAGACCAAAATACGTGTCATTGACCAAAGTACACATGGTATGACCGAAAGACACATCCAAATTTTGATTGTAATGAATGTTATTAGCAAAAAAGTTACTTTTGAAATTTTTAGATAACCAACTTCCTTCCGGTAACGTCATTACTATATTGGAGATTTAAACATGATCGTAAACTAATCTCTCCGTAAGGTCCTTTTTAGAGGTCCCAAGTACGGTTAACCGTGAACCACGCTCCATATATTGGAATTATCACTTAAAAGTTTTTATGGATGCCGAGAACAAGAAGACATTGATTCTCTGTCAGAGTGTGTAAAGACTGTGAGGTCTTTAATTTTGGAACGTATGAAAGTTTTAAGTAGGTCATTGAATGTCAATGCTACATCAGTTTTCAAAGACCCCTATATAGCAAGACATTGCCTACAATACATGACAAATATGTTGTCGTACCAGCAGATAAAGCCCAAAACAACATTGTTTTGTTTACAAAACGTATTACATCGTATGTTTATCATCAGAGGTAGACACAGAAAATAATAGCATTAATAAGACCTATACTGCCACTACACTCTCCAAAGAAAAGATAGTGGAAAACCATAAATCTGTGCTATCCACTTTTGGTCACTCTACCAAAGATGATAATTGTGATCTACCGTCTATTTACTAGATTCCTAAACTTCACAAGAATCCATACAAACAACGCTACATAGATGGATCTGCGAAATATACCATCAAACCTCTTTCAAAACTTCTAACTTCTATACTCACTGCTGTTAAAGAAGACCTTCAGTCCTATCACGACACTTGTTACTCCCGTAGTGATATTAATTCAATGTGGATCTTGAAAATTCGAAAGATCTTCTTGGACACCCTCAATTCAAGATTATTATCAAAATACAATAGCATTAAAACCTATGATTTTTCAACTCTTTATTCTTCAATTAATCATACTTAGTTAAAATCCCGACTCAAAAACATTATACATCGTTGTTACTCTAAAAAGACAGTACACCGAGATACAAAAACTTTCCGCATTTATGCCATACACATTAAAAGAAAATATAAGGGTTCCCAATGATGAGAAGAATCTAAACTCCATGTTCTAATATTGAAAGGTATTAAACTTTGATACATGCATGTAAATAAGAAAATAATAATGAGAGCATGCATTCCATACAATAATTGTGACTACAGTGGACTCTTACTTGTCTATACAGACGAATTGTGTTGGTTTAATAAGGTAGACTTACGGTAACGGACATAACTCTTGAAATCAGTGATATGTTTGTATTATATTCAATTTCACCAAAGCCTTTCACGCTTTCATTTGAAAAGAATGAAATCAGTCCAAGTAATTTTGATCCTTACATTCGATGATGTAAAACGATGATTACAAACGTACCAACGTAGTAAAAGTTGTGTCTCTTACACTAGGTCTACCTCCTTAGGTGGAACATTAAATATGGGAAGGGAAGTAGTAATGAGGGGATTGGGAAACAGAAACTAGCGTTAGGGTAACCGAGACTGTAAAGTGTAAGCAGATATGTATTTATTAAAGTTGATAGTGGGTAAGATACCGCTTCACACTTTTCCACCTATTCTTTTACATCATAATTTGATTTATTTATTCTGCTTGTCGTATGAAACGTAAAAAAGATAAGTATAGGAGAAAATGGACTTATCTACCAAGGCAAAATTGCAACATACATGTATGTTTAATTTTCATATGTTTTAAAACATGTGGAAACATATGTTTAGGTCCAGTATGTTAAATCAGAAACATTTGTTTTCATAGGTTTTTTTATGGTGATCCTAATCATATACATGTATAAAAACTTATGACAAATAAATCTTTTCAGGTGTTCTCAAATCATATGAAAAGCATATAGGTCGACTACTTTTCACGGATAAGTGTGATCCTGAGATGAGATGCATGTCCTTACTGCTAGTAGAGCCCAATTCCTCTTTTTGAAAGATACTTTGATCCACCTCACGGTAGGGCACTGTTGAACAATGTTTAGTCTTTTCAGTTCGAGGCAAACATTAGATATGTACTGAACTTTTCTATTAAGTGCTATCTGTACGTCATATGTTGTCACTTCCGCTGTTTTGTTTTTTTTGTTTTTTGTTTTTGTTTTTTGTTTTGTTTTTTTTTTGTTTTCCTGTCTCTTCCGCGCGAACCGGATATATGCAGGATGCTTCATAAACGATATAAACGAAATAAGAACACTTTGACCAAACAAATATTAGAATTGACCAACTTGACCTGGAGAATAAAAAATGAAGACGCGCGTCATGAAGACGGACAAAGAGATTAACGAACTAAAAGACATTGTGTCTAGACAAATCAAATCTAGATCCGAGTCTCTCTCAGAGAGTAACCAAGGGAACCAAGGTTATAGCGGTAATTAAAAGAATGTAATCCAGGGACAAAGACCAGACATGGAAAACCGACATACACAACAAAGAACATGAAGTAACTAAAATCATACATACAAAGCAACATAAGTAAATCAGCAACTCGGACTCCACTAAAAACTGGGAACATGGACCAGGTGCACCGGTAGGGTAAGCGTCCTCTGCTTTTCTAGAAACATCCGCCGAGTTGCTCATAAAAAGTCAACATGAAGTAACTAAAATCATACATACAAAGTAACAAAAGTAAATGAGCAACATCAAAATCTAAGAACACGACCAAAACGTGAGAGCAGGAATTAGGGACAGCAACTAAGCGCAATGGTCGTAAGTAAACCAATGCAACATAAATGTATCATAAAGTATCCTGAAATGCATGAAATATCTCTCATAAAACATTAAACTACAAAAAATGTATAATAATTAAAAAAATCCGAGAAAATAATTAAATGCTCACTATAGTCTTTAGTATATGATGAATTGAATGGTTAGGGCGTAAACGTCTACGCTGTTCTGTGCACTTTAACCATTCTTCAAGTTTAATTTTGAACGTGTTCGCGGTCACTAAATACATGCTGTCTATTGCATCGTTCTGAAAGTTTTGAAGCTTTAATTAGATTTATGTTCAAATCTTCATTTTTCATGAGGTTTTTGCCCTGAAATATACAGCTAATACTTAAGTATCTGTCTTTGTAAGAATCATGCAAAATCTGAAAAATGTGATACACCCCAAAAAAGGCTACATATTTTTATTTTTGTAATTTAAAAGTTGTTTTATGGGTCTATATTATGAAATGTGTAATTATTGATTCAAATCTGCCTGCTCTTAGGAGATAATCAACATTTAAAATCGAATAGATTCTATTGTATTTGAGTGTCATTTACAGAGTTATCTCCCTTACTTTCGAATTCTACAGTGCATTCTATACAATTTTTATCTCCTATGAGCACGGGTTATATGAAAAACCAATTGTTAATTCTGTTTACTAAAGCATTTTAA
Organism: Perna viridis; assembly: GCA_037379345.1. Lineage (NCBI taxonomy): Eukaryota > Metazoa > Mollusca > Bivalvia > Mytilida > Mytilidae > Perna > Perna viridis. The sequence goes on along the minus strand of CM074523.1, from coordinate 1,334,925 downwards.
ACAAAATATCAAAAATAAAAATATGTAGGCTTTCCAACCATGTATCACATTTTGCATGATTCTTAGCTGGAGTTCTACTTAAAATTCTGATGTTTTTTTTGTAGGTTCTAAGATGTTTTTTTTTAATTTATTTTATTGTGTTGTCTACTAACGTGAACGTATATATTAGTCTCTGTTTCCTGTTTTCACGTTTTGGTCGTGCTCTTAAATTTTGATATTTCACAATTATCTTGCCGTTATTTAAATTCAAACTTCTTATTACCGAAGAAACTGTTCTTGATGTGTGTCTGATATAGTTCTTCAGCTCTTGTACTCTTCTCCTACGTATATTCAATATAAATAGCTTCATTTGTGTGAAGTCGGTTTACATTCTACATCTTTATTTATATTATTTTGGTTATTTTATGTTCTTTGTTGCGTGTGTCTGTTTTCCATGTCTGGTCTTTGTCCCTAGATTACATTCTTTTGATTTCCGCTAGAATCTTGGTTCTCTTAATTACTGTTTCAACATTTCTACCAGACATACTTGTTATTGCTACAAACCGAACTATGATATTATACCTCTCTATCGACAAACAACAGGGTGTAAGCTTAAATATGAACCCTGCTAATATAAAACAATATATAAAAGTACACAATACGACAATGTGGATGTTTTGCTTTCTGAATTAACAGTTCTATGGTCCGCGAAGATAATTGAGAGAATGGCAAATCGTGAATTGATACATAAATTTCATACAATTCTTTAATTTGTGAGCCAATATCATTTCGATTAAAAGAACTATTTTGATCCCTATGTTGGCACAGATGAGATCAATTTTGACATATATTGGACTGATCAGATAACAAAGGTAATTATACACATTGTACATGTAATTGTGTAAGGTTTTCCATATTGGCTGAGTATATTACCTAGAGGTTGCATCTTCGTAACGTTAGAACAATCGGTTGCTCCAGTTCCTGTCAAAGACTTTACGAAAACGAGGCCCTGACTTGGGACAGGTGAATTGACCCTCTACTTGCTGAAGACGTAGATAGTTAGCATGAGAAATACGTAAAACTGTTTTAATGAGGTAAACCAAAGTAAAAATGTAAACTTTTACATACAAATGTACATACATAAACATGTATACTTATAATATCATTTTAGGGCGGTTACTTCTTACATAAACATGTATACTTATAATATCATTTTAGGGCGGTTACTTCTTCCACAGACGACGAATATACTAAAAACGCCAATGGCTTTTTACGCATATATTTCTAGGGACGAAATAGCTCCGAGCAATCATTGTACGTTTAAATTCGACATTGTAAAAACCAATATTTGTAACGGATATAATAGTCGCAGCGAACTTCCGTTGCTCCTGTCTCAGGGACTTATGTTTTCACATACACAATATAGGTCCATCGTGTTGCTATAAAGTTAAGTACATTTGTCAACGAGGAAATATACGGCGGCTCGATCAGCGATACTGATGCAAATGGCGACTATGATTCGGAGACAACAACTGTAATTGCCTCTCTCTAACAGGGGGAAAGCGTCAACATTCGTATAACTCAAACCAGCTCCAACGCCACCATAGCAAAAAAGTGACGGGACACTATAAACGACGTTTGCTGGTTGGAAAATTTTTGAATTTGATATTAGAAATAATTAAAATTAATTTTAATTGTTCCCGTAATGTTACTTCATTCTTTTTATAGAAAGATTTGTATACCTTATTTGAGGAAACACAAAAACATCAGGAGCCGGGATATTTTTCACAACCTCAGTTTTATTATACGATTTTCTAGAAATTGCGATTTACATGTGCATAGTGTCGCCACTTTGACAATTCTACGGTCGACATTACGATCGATTGACCGCTTTGGAGTGTCAGTCTCCAAAATCAAAATTACAAAAGGTTTTATCATACATGTAAATGTATATCTTTAAAATGTTTCCTCCTATCCGAACCTAAAATTCAACGAAAAGCGCAGTGAATCAAGAGCTGCTCTCTATTCCGGAACACATGAATTCACTTCATGTTTTTAATGTGGTCCATACAGCCTATATTGTTCTATGATATCGGCATCTGTTTGTTTATTTTTTTATTTTTATCTGATTCCTTCTATCTTACTTTAAAAAAAATAAAGTTGAATGACGATCCCTGTTTTTTTCCACTCATATGTACAGCCAGAAAGGAAGGAATGCATTGAATACAAGTAAATTAAGTCTTTTTGAACAATGAATCCAGCGTTTTTAGTTTGATTTTGAAGATCATCGTCCAGTTACCGTGGATATTATTACTTTTGTTGTTTTGTTATTTTCAGAGCTTACTGTAAAGTGTGGGTGTGGTTTCACTTGTTAGAGACCTTTTGGTGATTTTCAAAAACATAATTGATTAACTGATCGATAGGTGTTGAACGCCCAGTATTTCAGATTTAAACGGGCGATTGCTAGTAACATAACATGGATGATTAAATGAACATGAAATAATTGAAATGACGATGAAATGAAAAATGGCATGTGACGCACTCCGCTTGGAACCAATTGTCTAGACAAACAGAGTAAAGTAGAACTATTCTAGAAATTAATACCTTTGTGTCTAGGAGGCCCAGATTTTGTCCCGTGAAGATGTGTCTATTGTCACCTTGGCAACACAATGAATAAGTACATGTAACTTTGCACCGATGAGCTAAACTGCAACGTAGACATTCTACTATTTCTTCATTTACATGTGCATCAAGAGGAAAACACAAAGAAAATAGTTTTGAAAGTCTTAAAAAAGTACAATTGAAAAGTAATATTGGTTTCATCATACTGATTTGTATTAATATCACTAGAAAATTCTTACCTACCGCACAGGTTGCTACAACTGCTTTCATACAAAAAGAAATGAAATTAAAAAGAAAAAGTCCATAGACTGACGGATCCTGAACTCCAGAGGCCTTTAATGCATGTACATGTATACCGAAGGATGAAGCAGTTCCGGGAAATCACTTCACTTGAACTTGACATAATGAAAAACTGTTAGAAACAGATCGATACAATAGCTATATTTTTTTCACATTTTTTTTTACTTTGGAGGTAACAGCACTTTTCTTTCTGCAGCCTGTGATATTTCTAAGACCAACGAACGGCCAATTCGTCATCAACAAAGCACCCGCATTGTCAGATTCGTTTTTTTTTCTGAAAATAATGCATTTTTTATCAACTTTGGTTTATCAATTTTTTTCAATAAATATTCCAATCTTGATAGAGAAGATGATTTATATAAGTAATAAATATATATAATAGTATATCAACTGAGCTTTATTGCACAAGTACACCCTTTAGAGTCATGCAATATACAATACAATACAATCAAAGTACTCTTGTACTGAATCAATTTATATCGATTTTTTGATTTTTTACGCCTCAAATAATCATCAAATAGTGAAAAAAATGGGGATAAAAAGAAAATACGAAGACTGAATTTAAACATATCTAGACATTAGCTTATTGTTGTAAATGATCAGTATTAAACTTTTTCATTTATTTTCAAATTCACCATTCTGATTACGATGGTCATTACAAAAAAACACACACCAAATTTATGATGCATCATAGCAGTACGCCAGTTTGCGTTTTATTCAGGTTCGATATCGGTTTACATGGAACACCTAGATGAACGAACACAGAACTCTCCGACACACGTATATTAACATTAATAGCAATGTCTTAGAATATAATTTCAACAAATTATGTCTGGTGCTGGCAATACTAGCCATGCACTTTTAAAGCCTATTGGAGCACCTGGTGCACCTGGTGCTCTATAATCTTCACACATGGCCAAAATAGCCCATTAGAATGATCATTACAAAAAGCAATATCACCAGAGCACAAATAAACACCACTCCCGAGAAATGCATTAAAATTCCTGTGCTATCATCTAAACAAAGTTTCATTTTTATTTGTCATCCATTTTCGGCTTTCCGATGTCACGAGGCGGTAACCGTAACCATACAGTGACTGATACATCGGGATGTTGCGGAAGTTATATGCTACCTTTTTTGTATAACGTTTGGTCAAAAATGTGTGGCAAATGCCAGCTTGGAATCCCTTTCTCTGTATAAGTTTCTAGGTCGGATGCACTGTCCCCTTTTTTGTACATATTTGGATCCGCTAGTGCTTGCATGAAATATCTGAAAACAACTTCAGAATTCCTCTTTATATTTCATTTCTATGCTCGATGAATATCTATCGCAGGGTTTTCATTTCTAGCTAAACATTAAATAGTTTATTATGCGTCTAAAAATAAATAGACAACTTGAATGCATCGACAGTGAACGACTAAACAGGTACTGATAAGAGGTTAGAGGTCAATTATTTTTAATTGGATCGTTGTTAAAACAAATGTACAGTCACTTGTGGGGGTTTATTCTGGCTATTCCAACATTCTAAAATTTATAGGTAAAAATTATAAAATCCATGTAGGAATAGCCAGAACGGTTGTATAAACAAGGGATTAAGTCTGTGTATACTGTAAAAACAAAACTTTAATTGGAATTTTAGATGTGTTGGAATTACCTTCCCATTTTTGCTGTATGTATGAAATTTTATTTGGGATCTGTAAAGGTTTCATGTGAAAATTCATATGAATTTTAGACTTGCAAGTATTTAGGTGTCATTTAAAGTTTTCTTTTTTAACAACTAAAGAAATTAGATTTTTTTCACAATTTTATTAAATATTCAATATTCATGATGACAATAAGTCATTGATAATACATAATATTCAAGCACTGATAACATTGTAAATAAATGAAAAAGCAGTAAGTAAAGTTAAAGTACACATGATTTGTTTAAAAGAATCATACAATAAATGCATAAATAAAACATACAAAGCACAACAGCTCAAGCACTAATCAAAAGTTCACAAGTCTACTCTAGATGCAAAAGATGAGAAGTAGCGTAAGCAAACGACTGATGTGAGTTCCTGGTTCTGTAGACGAATCTTTAGTGTTGTCAGTCTAGAGTCGATCTCTCGGTATTTGCGTTTTCATGGGACACGTTTACCATCGGCTTGGTACTGGAGCAAGGTGCAGGCATGGACGTTTGTTTATTAATTAGCTGAATTTAATTTTCAGTCTCTATCTTCTTTCCAATATTTCAACATTTTAAGTCTATATTTAATATGTTTATTACCATGAAAAAAGTTATAAATTTGGCAAAAATAGCCCCACATTTCTCTAAAACACATTATAATTTTGCTAATAAAATGTTTAAATCCAATGTTGAATCCCAAATTTACCTGTAAAATTAATTAGGCAATAATTACTAAAACAACAAAACCTACTAAAACAACATCCATTGTTCTCTGCATGTAGGATTATCCAGAATATATATTTTTAAAATGTTGGAATAGCTAGAAGACACCCTTGTGGGTACAGGCCTAATTAATTAGCATAATTTATTTAGTTCATGGTAAAAGTTTTTTACTGTGTTCGTTTATTGGCGTAAGTAACATAGCATTGAGCTTGATACATAAGAAATATCTATAAAATGGACCTAACTATCTGTATATGAACCTAAATGGGGTATGCCAATGGGACTATTTTACCGCGGTAGTGTAAGATAATTGCAGATGCTATCAAGCTTTACAAATCTAAAGGCTCTGGCGACTGCTATATCAATTCTTATATTCGATCTAAATTGATAAAAAGGAGAATAAAACAAAATATATGAACGAAATTCAACAGAATGAAGAAATTGACAAAGAAAAAAAACTGATGGCTTTATTTTATGGGATGCCCCAAGAAATGGTGAGGTATTATGAGATATCCGGGTCCTCTCTGAAATATCGTAGTTGCACTGATGTCCGTCTGTCCATCCTGTATAGAAAACAACTTGAAGCAGACATCAAAGAACCATTTTAACTCAGTACAATAGAATACAGATTAAGTTCAAGATGTTAATTATTTTCCCCCGAAAAGTTATATTGAATTTGAGTTATCTTACTCTAGAATATTAGAGTTGTGAAAGTTAGTTCTTGAAGTAATAATATACCCCACTTGGTGAATATACCCCACTTGGTGAAAATTAACTGTAGCTCTCTGTCTTGGAAAGCTACATGTAAGTCATTCATTGAAGATCCATGGCGGCCTTGGGATATCATATTTTTCATCCTATTGGAGTTGTTGATTTTTTTTTACATATTCACCTTAAATAAAGTCAGTTCTTTTTGTGTATTATCAAGTATAGATGAAGTTTAAACTTCTAACAACAGTTTTTTCTATGTAATGATTTGTAATTTAGCATGTGTCCATGGATATTATTATAATAAATACAACACAAAGTGGAGGTTTATTATTTTATTTTGTTTATGCCCGTTAGATACCATGTTGTTTTGCCCGATGACATGCATACATGTATAATATGTAACCATCCGATTTCTGATTTGTTAGTGTGAAAGTGAGTCTTCAAGCTATTCATAGACTCTAGTTTAACTTAATGATATTCAGTGATTATCATGATTTAAATTCCAGAAATGTGTATGTTTATTTACTATGCTTAGTCTTAAACGATTTGCATGTTCGCATATGCTTTTAAAGTAATGATCAAATGGTGTTATAAAGATTTGTTATAGTATATGAAGAAGTGCTTTGTATACTGTTTAATCTAAGTTATCATTATCAACGAGTTAGAAAAGTCTCCAACCAGCGAAGGTAGTTTTGTGTTCCTCGTCACTTTCAATCAGAGTCGTACTGGCGCGTGTTGTGCGGACGTTGACACTATCTCCCTGCTTCAGGTTAGCGACGATTGTGGTGGTGTCCGAATCCCAATCACCGTTTTCTTGTGTGTCGCTGATTGAACCTCCATAGACGTCGTCATTAACGAAAATTCTTAGCCAGACAACCCCATGGGTACCGGCGTACACTGTATATGTGAACACATATGTTCCGGAAGAGGGAGCCACGAAAGTTCCACTAAATTTGTTGTAACCATTGCCGACGTTCGTTCTAACTCTGTCGAACTTGAGAGTGAAGTGGGCACTCGGTGTCGGTTCATCCTTTGACATGTAGGCATAAAAAGCTACAGGCATTGTGAGTCCGTCAGTCGCTGGTAGGAGCAGTCGCCCTGAAAAATAATGAGTCTCATGTTAAAGAGTTCTGGTACATGTACCACATTTGTATTTCAGGTACTTGTTCATTTGAATATGCCCCTTTGTGGTGCCTTTTGATGCCTTCCTCTTAGTTTTCCTTAAAATTTACCAGACTGTTTCTTATCTTATATCTGTTTATTGCGTTTCTTCGTGGTTACTTTGATTCATGCTAACAAAAAGGTCACATACCGATCAGATACGAGTTCACCCTCGTCTTACATGTAGGTGTTGCCAATCAGATGCGATCGAGTTCATCCCTTGTTTTAAGTGTTGCTGGTCAGATGCGAGTTCCTCTCTTGTTTTAAATGCCACTAAACAGGTGCAAGTACACCCTTGTTTTAAGTATCGCCGATCAAATGTCAGACCATCCCCTGTTTTAAATGTTCCATTTTTGTTCTTTTGTGTTGTACATTTGTGATTTTGGAGTTCCTGGTATTGTCCCAAGTCAAAGGATTTCCCCTTTTGCACCTTCGGTATTGATGTACCACCTCTTGTCATCAATCGCATCTGATTGGTCACTACACATACGACAATAACTAATAGACCTTCTATTCTTATCGGGTCGGAGTTGCATAAAAATGGGAACATATAAATATGGATCTGGTAAAAGTAAGTGAGAGACATCAATAGGTTCTATAAAAGGTCTCATTTACCATTTCTGCAATATAAACAAAAGCTCCCAAGAGCATGAATCGCTCACTAGGTTCAATTTCCAGCTTTGAAGGACAATAACTCTAACAATTTTGACTCAAAAGATTTAAGACTGAGGTAGAACATGCATATCATAAGGGTCATTTCAGCAATTAAAAGTTTCTTTTTATTTATTATAATTTTCAAGATGTCAGTTGAAAACTTAAAACAAAACAAAACAAAACAAAAACCGTCGTTTTGTGCCTTTTAAGGGCAGTTATAAGTTTTACATGGAGCTACATGACACAATGCAGACTTTTGTAGGCCATATCATAAGCATCATACCAGCAGTTGAAGGAATTTGGCTATACCTAACGGTTTTGGAGATATAATATTTCTGTCTGACCTATATTTTCTACAGTATATTTTAGTAACGGCGGCCATGTTTTGGACGAATCAAAATCCCCACAGCGTTTCTATACAAAATACCCGGAGGAACATTTATACAAAGGTTGGTTCATATTGGTCCAGTAGCTTCAATGGAGAAGAGTTTAGAAAAATTGTTAACGACGACGAACGTCTCGAGTGATTGCAGTAGCTCAATTTGGCAAGGTGAGCTAAAAATTGTTAAATAGATATTCTCCCATTATAGTATTCTAAGTCGGTGGTTAAAAATACATGTGACTTTTAAACTACCAAGCGGTGCTTATTTTCCGCCATTTTACATTACCGAGTTTTATACAGATTTAATTGGAGAAAAAGATTCTTCTCAAATGCTCTCGGGGATTACCAAATTTATCCACTCTCGATAGTTAAATTTTAGATTTAACCCACTCGTTTAAGGGCGTGGGTTGAAATCTAAAATTTATCTATCTTGAGTGGAGAAATATCGTAATCCCCTCGAGAATTAAGGAAAATCTATTATAACCTGCTCAAATTGACGACCCTGTGTAGAAGAAGAATTTTGTTATCCACATGAATGGGCTCGTGAGTGCATGGTACATTACATATATTAAAATTATAATATCAAAATTGAACTTTCTGTTTAAGCACAAAACAGAACAGACTGAACATACTTTAATTGTCAATTTGACGCCCAATCATGAGCAGTAATAGCATAATTAAAATCAAAACAGAGAACTACATGTATGTTTAGATGTACAGTATTCAAGAGTAATCAAGGGAACCAAGGTTATAGCGGTAACCAAAAGAATGTAATCCAGGGAGAAAGACCAGACATAGAAAACAGACACACACGACAAAGAACATACAGTAACTAAAATCATACATACAAAGTAACAAAAGTAAATGAGCAACTCGGTCTCCACTAAAAACTGAGAGCATGGACCAGGTGCACCGGTAGGGTAAGCGTCCCCAGCTTTTCTAGAAACACCCGCCGAGTTGCCCATAAACAGTCAAGTCCGGGGTAGAGGAAAGAGGAAAGGAAAACTTTGACACGATGAACAAATCAGTTTTCAACAAAGAATATAATACACAAAATAAATGGTGGACATAACAAAGTACTATAATGACCACATAGTACAATATACATGTAGTATAAAATTGTGGGATGTCAGGTACAACAGAGATGAGGCAGACAAAAACACAGCTAGCTACTTATATTCAGTTATTTATTCGCGACAAATCTTTTCCTGTTACAATGTATCAAGAATGTACTGTTAATTCCACACTTTCTTGCGTTATCTTTTGTATCTGCAATAAAATCCTTGGCCGGTTTGTCTTCTGAACACTTCCTGGACAATGCTTGGTTTTTGCGTTTCAATTGTTTTACCTCCATTTCAAGTTGCCCTATTCTAAAATTTTGTTCTTCTAAAAACCTACGAACTTCCTCATGAAAACTCTCAGAATGTATTTCATCCGCAATACAACAGCATAATAGAAGGGGTAGTAATATTGGAAATTTGAATATCATGTTCTGTGTAATTCACTGGAACTGGTCAAAGTGTAAACTTATCAGTTATTCTGACATACATGTAAATGAATGATAAGAAATATCGCATAACGGAATTTCAATGCTTTTCTAATTTTGTTAAGAAGTAAATAAAATTTCGAACTTTTCTAACGTCTGTCTGTTCGTCTGTCCTACAAAAAAATGAAGTTGGATGGAGTTTTTTTTTAAAGCAGGTGCATTTATTAATCACATTTAAATTTTAAGATCTGATTTACTTTGAACTATTGCCATCGTCCGTTATCCGTCCGTCCGTCCGTAAACTTTTTAAATCTACCGGGAAGATAAAACCCTTTCATTTACGAAATAAATAAATCGTTAAAGGCCTTCAAAAAAAGTCCTATGCATTGGAATAGCATAACCAAAATTTAGTGTATGTAAGACTTTATATATTTTCATTATAAACATAAATATTTACATGTATATGTATAAAATCAAGTGAACGTGTTTATTACTCTATGTGAATTTGAACCACTTTAAAAAGTTACTTACATACAAAGTCATGTACTATCTTATCATTTTATCAATAGAGACGAAGTAAGATCCAACTACGAACTTGACATACTTTTCTTTGTACCAACTAATCACTATGGTACTCGTCCCATTGTTTTCAGTTTTATTATTCCTAATGAGATTTACTTGTGCTAAAAATTACAATGAGGATATTATCGAAATTCACAAGCTGTTAGTGACAATGAATGCTAGAATTGAGCAACTTGAACACGAGAAGACGGAAATGCGAAGCGAAATTAATAGTTTAGAACACGAAAACGAAGCGTTGACGACCGAGATCCGTGAACTTCGAGACGGTAAAACCAGCGAACCAGACCTTAGTACCGAACCAGGACAGACAGTAAACAACGCAAGTAAGTAAATCAAAGCAGAGGTGGAATCGCATTATTTTCAGAAATATGGAATTGTTAGTCCTCAATATGTTGAATGTATCACAACTTTGGTAGTGATGGCCGATCTACTGGTAATGGTCGACATCAACGAATCCCACGCGAGCGACTTCCAGGAATCCAGGTCTGTCAAATCTGTTTATAGAAAATGTGTAGATAAGGGAGAGATTCCAAAACTTTAAATCGGATATATGTAAGTGCGCCATGCGCAATTGGACGTTTGACAAAAAATGTTATCTATACATAGCCATGCTTCTCTGTGATACAAAAATGTACCTACTACAGACTTTTAAACCGTTATATTTAATCATTTGGGTCAAGCAATACAATATACGTAGCACAACAGGCAGCACAAATAAGACAAGCATTCTGAGAGTAGTGCAAAACAATACATAAAACTATTTTGGTTCATCAAGTATAAATGACAAACTGAAGAAATGACCTTGATTTTGAACTGAAGAAGGGCTATGGAAAAAGACAAGAGATATATTAAAATACGTTTAACAGATGCAGCTTTGTAGTTTTATGCACGGACAATTGGATGGATTAGGTTTCAAATTCCATACCAATCTAAATGAATAATCACCCGATCTTTTGTTATATCAACATAATGTGTTACATTGCAACAGGTTTTCTTTAGGAAAAAAGGGCGTTAAACTGAAAGTTTGGTATAGCACTTAAAACTGAAAGTTGGTAACTTTGGAAAAAATCAGCAAAGCGAACGAAATGTAAACTTGATCAAGGTACTCATCAAGGTATACTATCTGCAAGCGTTTAGACAAAAAGTGCGAAAAACCTAAATTTCGGTAAGTTTTTCAAAGTTCAAGGGCCGTAACTCGGACAAAAATCAGTGAAGCAGAACAAAACGTTAATTTGATCTGTAACTGGTCAAGGTTGACTAACATATAAAAAAAATCAGCTGAATATCTGCAAGCGTGTAGAAAAAAGTGCGGAAAACTTCATTTTTTTCCGGACGGACGGAGTGCAAATCTAAAGTCCCCTTCGGCTAAAGCCGGTAGGGGACTAATAATACTAAATATCTAGAGAACTCTTGACCAAGATGGACCTCATTTTCGCAATTGTATAGACTGCATTATAAAGTTGCCTATTTTATGCACAAATTCAATCATGGATCAAGAAGTGTTCTAGTTTTAGTTGATTTTTGTTCACGATCATCAAAAATAAAACGCCTCATCATCATTTTTCTGACGCAGTCGGTACAGCTTCGCTTTTTACCCTCTAACCTTAAGGACGCTCTTCTATGGAAACGCAAATCACCTGATCGCAATTATGTTTCCCAACTGGCCAAAAACTACTAACTTAGTGGCGTTCGAAAAAAAAACTGTATCGAAAAGTTGAAATTGCGTTAGAAAAAAAACAATCAAAAATTTAACATTGCCTGCCATGTATTATTTTCTTAAAAGAAATGTAGATCATTAGAAAAAGAACAAAATTTTACAGCGTCGGTTATCTTTTTTTTTAAAGATAGTACTTGTTTTTAAATTGAGTGCATAATTTATTTTGTCCCAACTTATAACGACCAGTTGCAATTGCCAGTGGGTGCGAATCCTGATATAGTGTCATTGTTTGTTACAGAGCGGCTACTTCTTCCACATGCAGACGGACCCTCAACCCCAGTGGCCTTCTATGCATTCATGTCGAAGGATGAAGCAGCTCCGAGCAGTCATTTTACACTTAAATTCGATACAGTTAAAACGAATATTGGTAACGGATACAACTTCCACAGTGGAACATTTGTGGCTCCCGTTTCTGGTACGTACGTTTTCACATACACAATTTACGCCAATATTCGTGGGGCGATATTTTTAAGCATTTATGTCAATGAGGAAATCTATGGCGGCTCGACCTGCGACACCCAAGAAGCTGGCGACTATGACTCGGACACGACGACTATAGTGGCCTCTCTTCAGCTGGGGGACAGTGTCAACGTTCGTACAACTAGTGCTAGTTCAGCGATGATTAAAAGCAATGGACCATTGCGAACCACCTTTGCTGGCTGGAGAATTATTTGAAATTTAAGTATAATATAATAGGGATCGAAACTTTCTATGTCTTTTTTTTATTAACGAACTTGCATGCACATTTTAAAGGACAACACGAGGCATGTATGTAATGACGTCAACAAGGATAAGGATAATTCATTAAGAACCGCTCTGACAGTCTTCATGTCAATCTGCTTGAATTACATGTGTATGTTCAATTTCGGTCTCGTCGCTCTCTCGTACAAGAAGTTTGTCTAGATTATACATGTATATTTCCAAATCAAAGTAAACATTACCACAAACATAAATACACTGCATAGTCAGTACTTCATTGGTACTGCATAGTCAGTACTTCATTGGTACTGCATAGTCAGTACTTCAAGTAATATAAAACTATTTTGGGGTCACACAAAGCTTAATGTCTTTACTTGTGGTAGCGTGCTTGTCGTAGGATTGATCAAAGATTGCCAGCCCTGCTTCACACACAAGCAAACAGCTACACGAACTAATTGGTTTGGAGTCAGATTAATAATTCCTTCATGTCGTTGCTTTATGGAGAAGCATACTAAAATCTGGCCCCGTACGTTGGAGTTCTTTAAAGCCGGGTCTGTTCGATTGAACAAACTTTTTTCAATATGTATGATATATCCGTCATAAGATTTTAAACATTGAATCAGTCTGTACGGGACGACAAGTTGATTCTGAGGGGCTGGCAATTTATGGAAATACATATTTTGCCTACACCTCCTAGAAAATGAATAAATATTCTGGCCTCATAATTAAAGAACTTAATACAGTGAATTGGAAATAAATAATTTATTCCATATGTGTTTTCGCACCCGCAAAATTTCAAATATGAATATTCTGACCCGACAAACTTTGCCAGCCTCCCCTTCAGAATCAAATGCACCCCCCCCCCCCCTGTACATACATGTATATATATTTCACTGCTCATTTAAACCCCATATTGTATCAAGCTCTCTGATTGGTTGGTTCTATTAGAACAACCAATTTGAATAGGTACTGTGACGTCATTAATGTCATTTGGTACGTTGTTCGCGATCAAAAAATATAACGCAATAACGAATCAATGCTTTAAATTTGGCCCGGAATCCATTAGAAATTAATGTTTCCAATTTTGAACAGGTCTTCGAAATACATGAATGTATATTGTCGTACACCAGGTTATTTTGTATCACAACCTGTTCAAAACATAAGATATTATAATACTGTAATGGAGGTGACTGTAGCTAGTTGATATTTTAATATTATTGTTAACTTATCAAACTGTTCACGTGATTTGGCTTTGGTCATGTGACATTATTACCGATGTAAATAGTCGCAACTTTCATTTTGGGCTTGCCTCGGTGTTTTTCGTTAAATGTTCGAGTCTCAGTATTTTACAAAAGTTCAGTTTATTTCAAAACGAGTTTTACTCAAATCCAGTTCTTAACATTTGAGTTGATATCCTTGCTCTGGTTAGTTGATTAATTTTGAACTGAGTATTTAAGCGAGTGCGCGGCGCGGTTTATCGCTTCTTCTACAGATAGCCAGTTTAGGTTCGTATCACACCGTTTCTCTACTTTAAGACTGTTACAGTCTGTACGTTCTTTCTTTCTCACCTATTTACGGTTTTGCCGTAACATTCCGGAGAATACTTTTGGTATTTTTTGGCTTGCCGATTTAGGGAATGATTTTATACATTAAGGCTTCTTTATACACTAAACATTTATACTTATTGGTTTTCTGTCGACCGTCGAGCCGTGTTGAAATGTAAATTAGTAATTAAGGTTGGTCAACAGGTAGGATTTTAAATCTCGCGCTTTCCCGTGAACGATGTTTAAGTATTTAAGTTAAAGCCAGTCACCTCCAGTTAACTAGCTAAACCGGTTAATTTACTCATAGGCGTTATGCATTTATAAGCGTTATGCACCATTATTTTACATGACTTTGTACTTTGTTAAATAAACTGTGTGTTTCCACATGTAGTTCTTATTCACAGTGTTTAATGGTAGAGTCCAGTGCACTAACAATCTACGCGGGGTGTACTGTATGAAGTTTGGTCATAGAAGTAGTTATTGACAAGTAAATCTAGAAAAGCAAATTATTCATCGAACATTCAAACACTATCATTTATTAAAAGAAGATCAAACTACTTAAACAGTTAAATTAGTATTGTTGTTGTCTTAGATTTTAAAGTATTAACTCGTCATTTTTACTGAGAAAGTTGCACATACAGAAGACTCCCGTTACAATACATATAATCTATAAAGGTTCAATCACGGGGCTTGCTCCTTCTACCAAATATCCAGTATATACAAATCGGACTGAATATTTGATAGTGGGACCAAGCCCCTGTGCAATAATCAAAAGAACATTTCAAGCTGGAGAATAGTCCACATTTTGTTTGTTTATTTGTTTTGTTTTGATGTTTACACATTTTTTTCCCTTTAAGGCAGCTACTTCAGATACGTAATTCCAACCAGACGCTAGAAACATATCTAGTGTACTTCTATAGTGTACAGGACCGATACAAGTCCTTACGTTTATCAGACCACTTCAATAAATATTGTTATCTTGATAGAGAATAAAATTTATATTGTTGATAAGAAATTAAAAGTTTTTACCTTATACTAAATAACATGTAGCTACAATGTGAATACGTGAACGGGTAGGTTGACATTAAATCAACTCATAGAGCTCCATCCAGCTCTCAAGAGCACCACTATACAGGGTCATCCATCCATGGTAGGACACAGGTACGTGCTTTCCTTTTGTGAATTTCCTATTCATTGATATTTTTTAACTGATCGAACAAGAGATTCTTCTTAAGTATTTATATTCTTTTCCTCGTGCTTTGGGCTAATTTCATGCCTCACATGTACGTACATGTAAGTATGGCATACACGCTTATCACCTTGTTTACCTCAACCACGCAAAATGCGCTGTGAAAGGCAAATCTTTTATTGGGGCGTTTATATACTAGCATATTTTTATAAGTTTTTCGTTTTCTGTACTGTACTGAAAATTTCTCGCGAACTAACACTTTGACGTTGCGCACGGTGTTCAATACTGTGTTGCGAATATTGCTTAGTTTTTTTATAATTTTGCTCGAGTCCTCGACAGTAAACCAAAGTATGATCATCATATATCAACATATTTGATATTTTGCATAGATTTATATTTTTACTCTTACAAACGGTGCATTATGATTCTTAAATCGGATTCTGATACTGTCACCAAAATAGTTGAAAATGATTGTAGACGCGTAACCTAAATATTGCATAGAGAACAAATTTAGTTTTCTAACAAAAAACGAAATGCACGATATATACCCTAGCCAGCACTCCACAGTATTGTAGAACTGCCTAATTTTGGTCTCGTAATCTGATGCTTTGTAACATTTATCACTTTAAAAAATTGTCAAGCATCTGTAAATCTATATATCTAGAAATAGCTCAAGCTAAAGCCTTCAGGATGCAGTAAAAATTTTCTGGAAAAAAATTACCCACAGCATATAGGGTTACCATAGAAACCATGCAAAAGTATGCGAAAATTTGCAAAAAAGTTCATAAAATCAGGTTTAAAAATATCAAATTTCCCGCAAAATATCTGAAATTTTTATTTCAATCCCTGAAACTGTTCAAATTTTTCCCTTCAAAAACCCCTTCCTCATATGGGCATCGCCGGTTAGATTTTGAGCTATTTCACTTTGTAATCCACTTATTAAATTTAGCATGGTAAAAAATTGACTTACTTTCACTTTCACAATGAAGTCAAATTGTCATTGAAAAAAAGCCCCTTCAACATTGAAAATATATAAAACATTGCAAAATACTTTTAAAAGTCCCCTTTTTCAGAAAATGTTTTATCAACAATAGATTCTTCATTTTTAATCACTATAGCAACCACCTGTTTCCATTTATGTCATTTTTCATCCTAGCCAAAAGTGCGAAACTAAACTAAACTGTGGAGTGCTGGCCTAATTTCACAGGAAGCGACGCAAAAGTCTGCAATTTTCTCATATGTTAGAATCCATGGCGGTGTGCTTTGTTTTTAATTCTGTTTGATCACTTTCCAGATAGAGTTAGTGGTGTAGACGCTGTACATCATCGGGTAATTTTGCGATAAACGAACGGTAAACCACCCATAAAAATTATTATTTTATACACAGAAAAAAGAAGAGATGAAAATATTATAAATGCATCTAATATAGAACCGAGAACAAGAAAAATCAGGGAAATATAACCTAAATAACAAAAATTCTACCATTTTTACGAATTCTAAAGAAAATGTCCACCTTTATATTCCAACCAAGTCGAGCGGTCTCAATGGATTTTGTTATTTGTTTTCTCCGATTAATTGTTTTTATCCATCGTTGAATCGAAAATATTATTTAAAAAAAAAACGAATCCATTGTGAATTAAGGTGAAGATGAAGAAAACACCGGAATCTACATGGACTACTCACTAGGGTAAAGAAGACGCCAGAATCCTCTATGTACTAGTGTGAAATAATGTCGCCGGCAGAATCCTCCATGTACCAGGGTGAAATGATGTCGCAGGCAGAATCCTCCATATACCAGGGTGAAATGATGTCGCCGGCAGAATCCTCCATGTACCAGGGTGAAATGATGTCGCAGGCAGAATCCTACATGTACCAGGGTGAAATGATGTCGCCGGCAGAATCCTCCATATAATAGGGTGAAATGATGTCGCCGACAGAATCCTCTATGTACTAGGGTGAAATGATGTCGCCGACAGAATCCCCCATGTACATGTATTAGTGCGAAATGATGTCGCCGGCAGAATCCTCCATGTACTAGGGTGAAAAGATGTCGCCGACAGAATCCTCTATGTACTAGGGTGAAATGATGTCGCCGGCAGAATCCTCCATGTACTAGGGTGAAGTGAAGACATCGCCAGAATCCTCTATGTACTAGGGTGAAATGATGTCGCCGACAGAATCCTCTATGTACTAGGGTGAAATAAAGACGCCACTAGAATCGTCCATGAACTAGGATGAAAACGAAGACACAGCCAGAACCTTCATGAACCAGGGTGATATCCTTTATGCTCCAGGATGAAATGAATACACCGCCAGAATCTCCATGAATTATGGGAGAATTTAAAAGACTTCAGTATCTTCAATTGACTAGGGCCAAATGAAGACAATTGAGTCCTCCGTGGACTACAGTAGGGCGATACGAAAACACCAGAATCCTTCATTGACTAGGGCTAAATTAAAACACCAGAATGCTCCATGGATACGAGTGAAATGAAGACGTCGTAATCCTTCAAGTACTTTGTTTTAACTAGAGTAATGCTATTTTATCTAATATAGTATTTTATATTATTGAATAATAAATTACATCTTTCAAACACAATAAAAAAACTTGATCTGAACTAGAAATGTTCCTGATACATGTATCACAACCATAATTGATGCAGTGTCATTACTGATATCGATTTCCAGGTACTGGTATGTACACAAAAATGGTTGCGTAATCCAACACTTCCAGGAAATTATAATTGTTTCAGCAGAAAGATCAATTTGCAATATACAAGTATGTAACCGTGTGTATCGCGGCTTAATTATCAAACATTTTAAGGAAAATAGATAAATTGGTAACAAAACGATCAAAACGAAATAGAAATGGCGATGCAAATTTAAACATTTTCTCTATATTTTTTAATCCCTTCACGTCCAGACTCTTTTCTAAATGGATACTGTGACACTTCGAGACACCACCGAAGCTGAATCCATAGTATTCGAAGTCCTTGCGGCCCGACTAGGCTGGGCAGATCTAGGTCGTGAATATTTATATTTGTAACTTCTCACCCGGATCGACACTCTAAGGTCAGTTTTGTTATGTTGCAATTTAAAAGGACAAGTCGATATTAATAATCATCACGCGCACCTTCTAAAGCTTATCCAAAGCTTTACTTCTTACAAATAATTTTCCGAAAATAAACAGTTCTATTTAAATAATTTAGGATTTAGGGCAAAGTTGGTGACGTAAGATCAAAGGCAGATAGATTGACTAGCTGGAAACCGGTAAGATATCTGCATGAATCATTAATGTAAGCATCAGTTCATCGCCGATATATTGTACTAAAATGTCGCTTTGGTAGTCTTTTTTCACATTTTACTTTAAGTAAAAAGTGTTTAACACATTTTTAGTACAGTTTTGTTTTTGATTTTATGGGCTTTACATGTGGAATTCAAGCAATCCGGTCAACGCTTAGGTATGTATTTTTTACATTATTAAGTGTATTTTGTTTTTTTCCCTTTTTTTCATTTATCGACACGCATAGTTTCAATATGTTGGATGTACTTGTAGGAAGAACTCGATGTAGTGTGCTTCTAAAGAAAAATGGATTCAGTAACAATGACATTGTTCTGAAGAATATACCAGTTCTTGGTATACCTGGTATAAAGGTGAAGAATATACCAGTTTTTGGTATCATACCTGATATACAGGTGAAGAATATACCAGTTCTTGGTATACCTGGTATAAAGGTGAAGAATATACCAGTTCTTGGTATACCTAGTATATGGGTTGTTCCACAGTAATTTTTTTGTGACATTTGGGGCAACACGAGACTGAAAGCACAATAATCTCAAAAAGAAAGAAGAGAAAATCGATGATGTTTTTGTCATGCTGATTTGTTATATTATCGACTGTCTGTCCTTCCGTGTTATCGTTAGCTAAAACCTACAGGAATCAGAAGTTACTATGCAGTTTTGCGTGGTATCAAAATTTAAATGTGCGTTTTGGTGTTAAAGTGTTGTTTACATGTGAATTTTAGTGAAACAGCATTCGTGTCTAATCATTTCTTGAAAATCTTTTTTTTTTTTGGCTTTTTCCTTTAAATATGGAAGCACACACTTTCTTATTTTATGAACGTGTATATCTGTTTCCAGATTAACAGAAAGTTATATTCACTAAGAAGAAATTGGAAGTGGTTCAAATCGAACATAGACCTTCCGGTTTTTGTCTACTGGTTGCCATGGAGATAGAAGGAACTCTGAAGCGTAAAATCTCTATATTCCAAGGATTTAAAGATAGATGGTTTGTTTTGAAACAGGATGGAATTCTAAAACAATTCGAGGTAAAATATGTCTGGCGTTCTTGCAGGATTTAAATCTCTTGCATAATATTTGTTAAGTCATGTCCTCGACACAAGTGGTTTTAAACAAAACAATGGGATCTTAAAATGACTTCGATGACTCGAGATTATATTTATGTCATTACTATAGATCATGTATTGTCTTAAGATTACATTCTTCCTGTCGTGTCAAAGGAAGTCAGATATTGTCTTGTCATCATATCTAGATATCAATCATTAAAACGGGTATCCTCTAAATTTATTAGATTGTTGGACCGGAAAAAATCAAGGTTCAAAATATATTTTGCCAAGTAAGCTTAAAAATGATAGACTTGAGTTTCTTTATACCCATAAGTTGCTGATCAATGTTACGCCCGATATTGGAATATGCCCATTCCGGAATGGGACGCGTCCTGAATCGGAATTACGCGAGATTCCACGATATTCCGATTCAGGTCGTCCGATTCCGGAATGGGACAATCTCGTTTCTTAGATATTTCAGTGCATATTTCGAGATTTGTAATGGGAACACGCTAAATTAGCTCTTACACTACCTTTTTTCATTATTAATTAAAAAACTGCTATAGATCAACTCCTTATTTATCATTAAATCTCCCAAAAACTTTACATTTCAGTGATTTTTCTTTTTACACTTAATAATCAGCTGACCTTTCTAACCTTAGCGGGTATACCACCTTCTATATACTCTTTCATTTACTTATGTTACTTTTTATGTATTATTTTATTTATTTTTATTATACATATGTATACGTATATATGTGTTCTTTTTTGTGTTTATCTATTTTGCATGTCCGGTCTTTGTCCCTTGATTACATTGTTTTGATTCCGCTACAATGTTGCCTCCCTAAATTACTATTTTATTATACACTACATTAATACCATATATTTTATCTTATATTGTTTAATTTTGCTGCTATAGAAATATTTCTATTTGAATTTATTTCTTTAATAATTTAATTTTAAATTTTAGTTTTGGCTTGCCCGACAAGGGATACTATAATAACATTTTGAAAATGAATACTTATGTTAGTAAACCCACCTTTTTTCATCCCAACCAGTCTTTTTCTATTTCATTTATTTTTTAAGTTAATGTTTCAGCTTCGCGTTTCCTGGACAGGTGTAGAGATTTTCACCGCATGGATCGATAAACTGAACTAATGGACTAACTACCTTTAGTTTTCCTTTCCTCGTTTGTCTACCCCGGACTTGACTTTTTATGAGCAACTCGGCGGGTGTTTCTAGAAAAACAGAGGACGCTTACCCTACCGGTGCACCTGGTCCATGCTCTGCGATTGCTTACCGTGATATTACCGTGTGATCGTTTTTTTGAATATACTTACTTATAATGTATACTTTCGCACAGGTGGATTGTATTATTGTCTGGTCTTCGCACATATGGGATATCTACATATATATTAGTGCAATGGATATTTAGAACTTAAAGGGCCCATATGGTATACGGCTTTGTTTTAACACTATACGATCTACCCTTTATTGCATACACACCTCCAGACCTATATCGTAACCCTTCACAGACCATACTTGTAAGGATGGTTTAAATATATGATATACTGAACATGAACATTTAAAATCTGTATCGCAGGCTGTGTCAACCCTCGACCTGATATAGGAATCTCGAGTTGATACAGCATGTGATACCGATTTTGACGATATTCAGTATATATTATATGTCAGTGGAAAGATGAATTTATTTTTTGAATATCATCTTTTTCTAACTGAAATATTGTAATTTTTTCTACTATTTTGCAGTAATTAAAGGTCAAAGATCAATACCCTAATAGCCAGCTGCAAGTGAAATCGTTCAGGACGTGTCCCATTCCGGAATGGGAACATTCCGATTTCGACCGTAACACCTCCAAATACTTTACTTTTTGTAGATGTTGATATAAGTGGCTGACATTTTCATTCCGGTGGGGTTATTGTCTCTTTGACCTTTAGATCTATACACCATACATATTCTTGTTATATCTTGATTTGGACTGTGAAAACATGTTCACATCTTTTCTCATAGAATATGGTAACTTTTTTACAAAATTTCCTCTAGACGATGAAAAATCTACGTGTCCAGTTTCCTATTTTTCGGCCGCTCAATCTGATACATTTGGGCAGTCTCCCATTATAAGATGTACATGTACATGTATGTGTCTATGAAAACTTAATGTCCGTTTTCAATGAAATTTATGGGCTCCCGGACTGTTAATGAAATATGTTTGCCATTTCTTACTTATCACAACATGCCCGCCCATAGTACCTTAGGTAAAATCATTGTAGTTTAACTTTGATGAAGTAAAAAATACTCCTAGCTGCAGTGCCAAGTTAATTTGATAGCAGGACCAGGAAAAATAAATATTATATTGTACGTGTTTTTCTACTAACTCTTATTGGCAAATAAAAATAATATGTCTGTATCCTGCTACCATACATGCCCTATTTTTCTGTGTCTACCCTAAATATTTAATTGTCATTTTGGCTAAAGGACCCTGAAATTCTGGATTGTTTACAAATTAAATCAATGTAAAATGTAAAATAATCCCTCCCTGCCTACTTTTTTTTCTTGCTGGTAGCAGGAAACAAAACTATTATTTTTATGACCTGAAATTATAAACGGGAATAGTTTTCATTAATTTTTTCTGAAGTTTGATGTTCTAAAGGACAACATACTTGTACTCTGAACGAAAGAGCAATCAAGGGAACCAAGGTTATAGCGGTAATCGAAAGAATGTAATCCAAGGACAAAGACCAGACATGGAAAACTGACATACACAACAAAGAACATGAAGTAACTAAAATCATACATACAAAGTAACAAAAGCAAATAAGCCTTTGCATGCATCATATTTCTCGTATTCACTATATGTAAGTGAGAGAAAATTGCATTATCAGCCTTTAAGTTGCTGAGCCATAACACATTATAAAATAAGCTTTTTTATGAGACAAGATCGATGATCAGTCGAGCAAACCTTCCTCTGTATACACCATTAAAAAGACGCTCTATATGTAGGATCTTAAAATCTATACTCAACAACAGAAGACACGCGTGACTTTTTTTATTTCGATTGAATATAAAATTTATATACATAAATATTTTAATGAAATGACTTCAATGAACTGAGAATGATAATTCAACCTGAGGAATCAATCGTTTTCTTTTTTTTATTCTGTGAAGCGGATGTTTCGTAGTTTCAGTTTTGTTCCTCCTAAACTGACATTTTTCAACCGAAGCTTCAAAAATGGACATAATATGTGTTCTTTTTACCAAAGAATGAATATGTCTTTCTTAAACAGTTTGGTGATTCCTTTTTTTAAAGTGTTTTAATTCATGTTCCTTGAATTACCCTCCTCCATTTCCCAGTTTACACCCTTTCAATTTTAACGTACGTGCTAATGTTACGAATATTTTCAGTGGCGGATCCAGGGGGTCGGGGTGTCGATGGCCCCCTTAGAAAAATGCAATTTTTTAAAAAATTGTTGAAAAATTGATCAAGATACCCTCAGAATGCAAGATTTTATATAAAGATATTTTATATTTCAACATTTTCTTCGGGGTGCCCCTGAACCCCCTAGCAAATTCGGATCACTTCGTGATCCTCACCGGTGAGCCTGTCAAGAAATTTTTTATGCCCCCCTCCCTTACCTAAAAAACTGGATCCGCCACTGATTTTTTGAAAAATATTCTAAAATTTGAAATTGTGAAAGGAGTGGTGCGTTTTTGTTCTTTTGTCAATGCATTTGCCGTCGAAGTTAAGACAGTAATACTGTTTCACTACCGTGCAACCGATTCTGGAACAACTCATATGTTTTGCACGTATGCAAGAAATAAGGTTTCTTCAACAGCATATATATAATGTGGAATATTTAAAGCAAACCCCAGACCCCTTGCTAATAAAATAATGTGTGCCTTAAGTTGACGGCAACAGGTACGTTCGTTTTCACTGACATAGTGTGTCATGTATATAGCTTCTCATAGGTGTGGTGGGACTAAAAAAATAGATAGATTGGCATTCGTTCTCCCCTGGTGGACCGCCTGCACCCCCCTCTATGCTGAAATACGTGTATAAGATCCATGGATGAAGTGGGAAGTGGTAAGAACCAACACTTGTCCGTTGCATTTATCACATGCATATGGATCCAAAACGGGCGGAACAAGAAATCTATAAAATAGAAAGGGATCCTTTCAGTATATTTTTAAAAGTGTGGTTCAGGCTAAAATTTGCTCATTTCTGATTAATATTTTGTAATCAATTTTTTTTGTCATTTTTTTTTTTCAGAGTAGACCTAATGCTAAACAGCGAGCAAGATGGCAAATGAATGTTATTGTAAGTAATATTAGTTATTCACAAGTACTGCTGGATATCTTGTAGATATGTAATCGGTATCATGTCCTTTTGAATGCTATTGATATTATTAGAACGGTGTTCCGTTAAAACAATTTAGTCTTAAAACTGAAACAGTTTCAAGGGAAGCTATATGCTATGAATCGAATTACGTTTCTGATATTTGATTGCTTCGCATCTACGAAGAGGCTACTATTTTATCTGATTAATATAGCAGATATCTTGAATTTACATGTATATGATAGTGAAATATGATCTTGAGTTTGCGATTTAAATTTTGTTCATTGCTGGATTCTTACATTGTCTGTCTCTTTAAATATGTCCGATGAGCAGCATATATTAAGTCTTGAAAGTCATTCAGACTAAACCAAAATTATACCAGAACACAGTATATATACCACAGGGACGTAGTAGCGGCAGGAAGGTACGGCTGATGCTGTGACAATAGTATGCACTGATATTTCTCGTTAAAAATTAAAAAAAAAAGGTTTTTTTTCATTCGCGATCGGTCATGAATTAAAATAATCTTAAACATTGAAAGGCGTGCTATTCACCACATCACCACATGGCTTGATCCAGGGATCGGCCCCTTATCAATTTGCAAAATTTATGAAAATAGCGTATTTTTGTGTGTATATGCTCAGAATTCAGGATTTTGCAAGACCCCATGCCATAAAAAACCCCCAAGAGCTGGGGTACGGGCAGTCCCCCTTTTTTAGCCGATTCTCTGGATCCGCCACCGCGCCGTACCTGTGTACATTATAGTGCTAAGGTTTGCATTGTACGAAACATACAAAATAGTATACACAGTAGCACAATAGAAATTACCACAATAAACAGTCAAAGGAATTTACTTTAGAGCAATAAATTACCACGATGAAGTACTATTATGCATGAAGTCATCACAATGAGCATCAATATGCAATCTATTGACCTGATCTTACTGTCACATAGAATTTCTATGTAATAAGTAAATAACAGTTTTACAGTATACGGGTCTATTTGATTGAAAATGCAAACCTACATGTAGTTACAGACGAAGGTTTGAATCTTTAATGAAATATACCTCAATGTTCGGTTAATATCGTATTTCTGAAATCATATAACATTTTCTTACGTGACCAGCAATTTCAAATTACAAATTATTAAAAATGGATGACAGCGGCGGATCCAGGATTTCAAGTCACGGACGCAATAATAATTAAAAGGCAAACACATTTTTGGTGTATTATTTGTAAAATTTCATCCCAAAAAAGAATTTCTCCCATTTGTTTTTCTTGGGGGTGGGGGGTTGGTCCTACTCCGTCTCCATCTGGATCCACCGCTGTATGAAATAACCCTATTCCATTTAGCTTGCAGACGTAGAGTTGAAAGCAGATGGCCTTAGATTCAATGTTATATCCACTGAAGGACAGAAGATTAAACTGAAAGGTACAATATATATAGTATGTCTCTGTAAACTGAAAACAGGCATTGCATGCTTACACAACATCATCTGACTTCCTAAGAGGCCTGCCTCCTGTATCATTGCATAGGTAGAAACAACACTACCTCCTACTGCCTCTTGAATCATCGGGCATGTATAAACTGCACTGCCTTCTGTATCATTGGGTAGGTTAAAACGGCACTGTTTCCTGTTTTATCGCACAGGAATAAACTGCATTTTCATGCAGGTATGAACTGCAGGCTGAAACGAAAAACATACAGCACAAAGGAACAAAATGATTACACCGAAAACAAGCAACACGAGCTTAATAAAACCATAGTTTACTAAGATAAAGTGCACCGTTAGGGTAAGTAGTTACTGTCTGTAGCATGATACTCCCTACGCGACTTGTTGGAGATCAAGTCCAGTGATTAGGAAGGAATTTTGTTGACATAGGAACTCTTTGGTAATATTGGACACGGAAACTTCATAAGAGTATATCAGATAATGGTGACGACCATAGAATTTTTATTTAATGAATATTCCCTGTTAGACTGGTTTTAATGTCGTCAGAATGATTTAATAGACTTGAATGGATTGTGTCCAAATTAGTAAAAATTAATTTATGTCAAACCAAACAAAAACTTCATTGTTTTATTCTTTTTTCGTACTATGTAGTTTGTTTGTTGGGGTTTAACGTCCGAATATCAATATTTCAGCTATATTCAGACGACAATACAAAGTTATATTTTCGTGTTTTCATTTTCTTATCATTGTTTTTGTTTTTTGTTAACATAAATTTGAATACTTTTAACGATAAATATTTTTGTCGTTTACATTGGATGCTATGTATTGAGTTGTGTGTAAAATACGTACACCTAGTGGTATAAATAGAATCTGTAGTCCTTTCACAAAAAAATCGTAAGTGCAAAATTTGTTGTAAGGAGTAATCAAGGGAACCAAGATTCTAGCGGATACTTAAAGAATGTAATCCAGGTACAAAGCCCAGACATGGAAAACAGACAAACACAACAAAGAACATAAAGTAAATAAAATAATACATACATGGTAACAAAAGTAAATGAGCAACTCAGATTCCACTAAGAACTTGGAGCATGGACCAGGTGCACAGGTAGGGTAAGCGTCATCTGCTTTTCTAGAAAAGTCAAGTCCGGGGTTGACGAAAGAGAAAAGGAAAACTCTGAAACGTTGAACAAATCAGTTTTCATGATGCAGATGGATACACCGTAACGACCCACGAGTTCATGATGACGAAAGGTATGGCGTCATAAAAGATAAAAGTATGTTTTTTTGTTAAAATAATTTATCAGCGTATGTCTTGTCTGCAGCACTGACAACGGGGGACAGAGAGAAATGGACTTCTACCTTCCGTGCTATTAATAAGAAACATTTTCCTGTAAGTAAGACTGTAACGTCCGTACGTCTGTACGTTTACTAAGCCCTGGTATTGCAAAACTTGAAAGTTCCTCTAATTCGTGTCTGGGATCGGCATAAACTTCTTGACAACTTCAACTAATTTCGGAAAGTTTTATATCATTACAAAAGAGTTTTCTCGTGTCCTACAAGTATTGGGTACTGAAAATAAAGTAACTGAGATTGTGGCCCAAAATATGTAAAATTATTCTACATGTATATAGCTAAAAATACTATATAGCAAAAATGGTTTGCTATTCATAAATTTAACACAATCTTGTAACTAATTCTGTACTAATTTTTATAAATATAATCCTTGTTAGTTAGTCTTTTAAATGTTTCAATGAAAGTTCTACCATACTAGGCGGATCCGAAAAAAGGGGGAAGGGCTTTATCAGTTTGCAATATTATGAAAATAGCATGTTTGTGTGTATAAATGCATACATCAATATGACTGTGTTTATCAAGGATTTTTTTGTGGGCCGGCTGTCCCTTCCTTTATGCGATTCTCTGAGTCCGCTACTGTTAACTGATGAGTAGGATCAAGCTTTTATATACATATATACACGAGAAGAAACTTTGTGAATATTTAGGTGACGTGTTATATAGGATCCGCTACTGTTAACTGACGAGTAGGATCAAGCTTTTATATACATGTATACACGAGAAGATACTTTGTGAATATTTAGGTGACGTGTTAGGTTATGTCAATAATTGTCTTTTCATGTGAACCTTTTTTTTCAATGAAGGCGGAGTACTGGAATAAACATTTTTGAAATCCAAATATTGATTTCAAAGCACACAAACAAGATCGGATAAATATGATCTTGAATGGTTCCTGAATGAAAGAAATTTCTCAAGCACAACTTAATTTGTAATTTTGAACTCAATTTTGTAAAACGTTGTATAGTAATTAAAGAATACAACCTATTTTAATGACCTTGTCTTTGTTGTTTTATTTATCAGCACAACATACTGTCAATGACTGTGTAATAATGAGTGTTAACTGAGATCTTTTATTAACTTCTAACTTTTCTTCTAATTTTAGTACATCTACCCGTCTGAGGAGATAGAGGGAAGTCAATCAGCTGAACCTGGTCAGTTTTCTGGGTTTTAAATGGGCAGAAGAGGGTGCTCATGATTTATATAGAGTGTATTGTAGTTTTCTACGAAATCTAACCGATTTTCTCCCAGACTGAAAAGCGTGCTCGCTAGCCGAGGAGATCGTGTATCAACATTTGGTGTTATTTATATTACCACTTTGACATAACATATGTACGTGTTATCCTTGGGCAGTGAATACAGTATTTTTTTCCCTGTTGCGGTTACATTTGCACCGCCAACTACCAATCTTTCGTTCCCTGAAGTATCCCGAAGGTACATTTCATCCGAATCTCACATAAAGGCAGAAATTGGGGTAGTAGAAGATTTATTTATTAAGAATATGGCTTCAGATTTCGTTTGAAGAAGAGGAAGCGGAATTGGGATCGTGTGGAACGACAGGTGCAACGCAGTACCCAACGCAGTACCCAACGCAGTCGAAATTCAAATGACTAAATACGAAGCAAAGGAAACTTAGGCAGAAATAGCTAACAACATAAAAATCGACAAACAAAAAGTAGAACGCTAAATATAAATGAACAAGCTAGCCGTCATAGAAACCAGGCTTTCAAGCCAAGTGTACCAGTAGGGGGGAAGCTTCCGTTTTCTTCCTCCAAGCATTGGACGTTTTCTTGCGTCTGGTATTGCAGAAAAGAGAATAACTATGAATAAATCTGACCTGGTAGCTTTTATTTACATAAAGTACACAAAAGCGAATTCAGATATTCTCAAAAATTCAGAGGGGGCCCTGACTGGCCTAAGAGGCCGCCTGGCTCGGTGATTTCCTATATAATCAACCAAATTTTTCTGACCTACATGTAAGCCCCTCCTTGGGGATCCGCCTATGGTACAATGTGTCAATTTGTTATACTATTGATCAATATACATTTACTCTTCTTCTTATGTCCTGATTTAAATTTCCAGAGAAGGCCCAGAAACCGAGAATAAGTTTTGGGGAATCCATCGAGTCACAACATGTATTCCCGGAGAACAACGATGCAGGGAAAGGGGATGATGATTTTGCAAGATATAGTAATCAACAGGAACCGGAAGTGCCCCAGATATCAGCCGAAGATATCAGTAAAAAATTTAAAGAGATGACCATTGTTTCTAAGAGGTACGATGTATTCATTCTTCGTCTGTATATTTGTTTGTATTCATGTCCCCCTGTTGTGATTATAAAACTTATCTCATAACAGTCATGTAGATTGCATGTTTACTTTAGACCTGTGTATGCGTTCTTCCGTCCGTCAGTCTGACGCCAAGGATTGCAATTAACTTCATGTAACTACCTTTTAAGAATTAACTTTTATTTTTTATCTGTTAAAAGTTCTGTTTACATCAAAAACCGGCATGGAAGACATTAATACATTACGTTATTAATACGATTTTTGGTCTGACTGTATGCTTTTTACAGGAAACAGCACTTACTGGTTGCTGCAATAGACTTTGGGTCAGCTTATTCTGGATGTGCCTTTTCTACAAAGTCTGATTTTATTAGACAACCTCTCTGTGTACATCTCATGAAACTAGGAAAAGCTGGCCTGGAATCTTCAAAGGTACAATTTATGCGCCCGTGTTTTTTCATTCTTTTCATATCTCATATATTGAATGATTTCTTTCTCAAGAAAATATTCAATAAAAGTACTTTTCTTATAATTTTTAAACTGGACAATAGACACTTTCGTGTTAATCGATGAGCATGCGTGACGTATACTTCCGAGAGATAGTGCAAATAATTTTCCTCTCTGAGATGTATATTGAGCATGCTCCACGCAGGCTCATACTTAGACTTACACTCAGTTGACACGAAAGGGTCTATACCACATCTGAGAACTTAAATAGCAAGTTCAACAGTCCTGATTTTATGATAAAAAGATATAAAAAAATAACTTGTAGGTACCAACTGTGCTCCTCTTGAAACCGAACAAAGAATTTGCAGCTTTTGGATGCGAAGCTGAAAACCAGTACACAGAACTCCTTCAAAATGACCCTGATGATGCCCGGAAGTATTATTACTTCAGCAAGTTTAAAATGCAGCTGTATAAGAATCAGGTAAATATTTAAAAACTCGATTTATTTTGTGGACAGATACACCTGATTTGTGAAGGTGTGTAGGAAGGGTCACATTCAAGGCATATAACTCTTTTAAAAGTGTTTTTTATTATGTGAAGGACATTTGAGTTGACATATACCACAACAGTATCAGTATACAGACATATTTTGAAGATATTAATCTTTTACCTTAGAATAGAGCAGCGTACTTGTACATGTTTGCCATAAGTGTGATGTTAAATAATCTGCATTCATTTTAATCTCCTCTGCAGACAGGTAACCGCTTCCTGAATTATTACCGTAGGTATCACAACGCTCGCTTAAAGTCTGTTGTGCAGGTGTAAAAAAAAAACCAAGGCAGGAACACTATTCAATACAAATTCAGGAATCAGTTTACGTTGTACTGTACTTATTTAGTAGTGTTGCAGACTTGAAAAGGTGAATATACCCTCAGTGTAGTCCATTTTGCTTTTAAAAATTGGTTGAAACCAATTTATGTAGATTTTAATTATCTTTTCAGGGCCTTAGCAAAGCTATGATGCTGAAAGATATCACGGGTGAGAAAGAAATGAAAGCTGTAGATGTTTTCGCCTACTGTATCGAATACATTAAGGACACCATGTTCAGACGAGCCCGAGAGCAGGTTCAAGAACTACAGGAAGAGGATGTGCATTGGGTCCTTACCGTACCAGCCATTTGGGACGAGGCGGCAAGGCAGTTCATGATAGACGCTGCTGAGAAGGTAACTGTTTATTGCTTCCCTGTCGGAGCATTTCTAGACGGTAATGTGTCTGCTGATTATGATATTTAAAATTTTGACATGAACTACCCAGTTCTTGTATTATCTAATTATAATGCAATACATGTATAAATGACCTCCTGCCATATCAGACTATAAAAATCTAGCCGAATATTTTCTCCGTTAATGTTCTTCCCAGCTCAAAATCTGAGACCAATACATATACAGATAAGAATGTCAAACATTTTTATTCATTATTTCGATACAATAAACTGAAACATTCTAGTTTTCATACTTTGCATACTTCATAGTAAGTTTCTTTATTTTCTTATAAAAGAGGACAGAAAGGGAAAAGGACGTTAGTATAGTGGCATTTTAGAATGTTACAGTCCATAATGAAAATATTGACTATTGTACGTAGTTCTAAAAAATATCTGACCCTGCATAGAACTCTATATTAATACTCAAACTGCATTTTATCCTAGGCTGGAATTGACCCAGAACGACTAACATTAGCATTGGAACCCGAAGCCGCCGCTCTGTGTTGTAGGCATCTGGAATTACAGAAAAAAGAGGAGGGGAAACATGCTTTACTGAAATCCTTTGAGACGGGATCTAGATTTCTGGTTGTGGACCTTGGAGGTAAGTACATTATAAAACAAACTTACACGATGCATTCGAGAACTTACCAAAAACTATGCCTCGACAAACTTACCGATATAACGATGCCCTCGACTAACTTACCGAGAACGATGCAGTCGACAAACTTACTGAAAACGAAGCACTCTACAAACTCACAGAAAACGATGCCTCCAACAAACTTACCAGAACGATGCACATGACAAACTTAATATCATTACCACCCGGAATCCATATAGCACTGTTTCGACGCTCTATCAACTTCGCTAATACCCACTTCACATGCACGAACCTTTCTTACGAATCCTTACGAATCTCCAAAATTTACAAGGTTTTTAAAATACAAAAACGAATCCTTGCGAATTAAGCTACTATCATTGGTTTTGACTACATGTACGAACAATCACTTTACGATATACTAAGAATGAATGCGTTTGGGATAAGAGTTTGATTCATTGCGATTAAATGCGATCAATTTACGAATGCACACGATATTGTTAAGAATAATTGCCAGTGAAATGCGAATTGTTACGATCTGGTCGAATCTTTTACCAATAGTTAATGAATATTTTAAGATAACCTAATGAGTTTTTTTTTACGAATACTGTGGTTTGGTTACGAGTGTTTTACGAACGGTAATGATATTTCAATAGAGCTGCATTGTGTCATATAAATTCAGTTGAACATTTCACATGTACGTCAATATTATACAAAAAAATTCTTTCGACCTCTTCGCCCACTGGCACGACAACTTAAGTCTCATCGTCCTGGGCAAAGTATTCGTATATATTCGCAAAGTGCTCGCGTTGGAATTTGTGCTTTCGTGCTTACGATCAGTTGACGATGCCTTACGAATGGTTGAGTGGTTTGCGAGCTATCTACGAATAAAATAATAAAAAGAACTCGTGAACATTCGTGTAAACATTTTGAATCTGTCAAAAAGATTTCATGTCCTTTTGCGAATCGATACGGTGTTTACGAATGTCTACGAGTTGTTCATAGTTATTTACGAATGCCGACGAGTTCAATACGAATGCTTGCGAATGACAAAGAAATGAAAAAAATGATGCATGTATGTGAAGGAGGTATTAAGGAGTACCCCGCTTTCACAGCAAATGTAACTAGTATTTGAATCTAGTACCCGTAATAGGAAGTAATCATCGCCTCATACATTTTTGTACCATTCTGGTTTGAACAGAGCTGATTCGTGTACCATTCTGGTTTGAACAGGGCTGACTTTTGTATACACAAAGGGTTTCAAAATCAAATGTTAAAATAGATAACTTTTTGATTTTACATTTCGTAATTGATTTGAATACAAAATCGAATCATGTGACAGTGAAACTGAGCCTATATTCAATTGCCTTCAAGGAAACGCCTACATATAAAATTACCTTTGCGCTCAGTCAGCTTTACATGATTCACTTTCTAAAGTAAAAATCTTTCAGGCGGTACCGTTGATATTACATCTAACGAGGTTCTAGCAACCGGACAGCTGAAGGAGATTCACAGCGCCTCGGGTGGTCCATGGGGAGGTAATACGATAAATGAAGCTGTTTGGGAATTTTTTGAAAATGTCTTTGGGAAGTCTGCAGTGGAAAACTTCATTAAAGAAAATAAAGATGATTATTTAGACCTGGCAAGGGCTGTTGAAATAAAGAAGCGTAATGTCTTAGAAGAGAAGATTGTTTTTGAAATACCAATATCTCTTCTGCGGGAGGCGAAAAAGGTGTATTTAGAATCAAACGGGATATCTTCTATTTACGGCGATAGAGTTCGCTTAGTGAAAAATAAACTCAGAGTACTAGGTCAACTAGTACGGGATATTTTCATAAATGGTACTCAAACAGTGATTGGCTATGTTAAAAACTTGCTTCATAAACCGGAACTTTCAGGAGTTTCTACAATTTTGTTGGTTGGGGGATATGCGTCTTGCGATTTGCTTAAAGAGTCAATGAAGAAAACATTTTCAAACCTGACAGTGATTTGTCCTCTTGAACCGGATGTAATTGTCTTAAAAGGTGCAGTTATGATGGGACACATGGACACGCCAATCGTCGGACGAATAGCAAAAGTGCATTACGGGATTGCAATAGTTGCGTGTGTACGAAAATTTAATGACTTGGATAGATCGTTCAAACCTTTGACCTCCGGGGAAGAAGAGTTCTATACAATAATTAGAAAGGGACAACCTATTAAGGTCAACGAGGTCGTCTCCGAGTATAATTTTCCAATAACTTTTCAGCAGGATGAAGCAGTTATTAATATTTACGCATCGGATGATATCGAACCGCCTAAAAGAATAACTAGGGATAACTGCCGAAAGATAGGCAATATCCGAATAAAACTTCCACGGTTCCGAAGAGCAACACAGTTGAAGGTCGGAATTTCGAACAACGAAACTGAATTCAAAGTAGTTGCTAGAGACGAACATACAGGGAAATGTTTCGCTGGCGTTTGCCGATTTTTGAATTAAATTGTTTTTGGTAGCGAAACGAACCCACTAATGATACATGTAGGTAACACTCCACTGATGCAACCCACAGTCTTTAAGTTGCTTTACTGAGATATTTTATGAGGTTTGTCTCCCCTCTTTCTGAACTGTAGGGGAATTCCCGTTTTGTGTTTTGCTTGATGTTTTCTAGAAGCCTATGTCGCACTGCAAGTTATCATCTTCACATGATATTTTCTTAGCTATTACTGTATAGATACAGCATTTAGATAATTTACAGTTCTCTTCAAATTAACCTTATGTAGAAGCTCCATAACACACTGAGTTTAGTGAAATTAGCACTAGGTCGGACCAAAGTGACAGTAGTTGTTTATAGCCTGTACAACATTTATCTATGAAGTAGGTTTTCAGCCGAACTGCATGTAGTCGTTATTATCAAAATGTAAAGGGAATGAAGGGCTAGCAGATAAAGACATAGTGTACCTTGTAACATACATGTGTAGATTGCCGCTTTTCCAAGCAATGTTAGCGTTACCTGATATTTAAGATATATTTTAGCTGTATCACTTAATGCCCTCACCTTTAGGCGTCATGTGCGTTACCTTTAATTTTAGTTGCTGCTAAAATTGTTGCTTCTAAATGTAGATGATAAATGTACTTCTTTTTACTGAAATAAAATAATCTTATTAAGAATTAGTTCTAAGACCAGTAGCGTCTCTGTGTTTAAGAGTAGACGGTATATGCCGCTCCACTCTACCTCTGTATGTCCTTTGAATACCATCAGTATACTATCTGTATGCCAGTTTATTCCATTAATCTTGATACTGTCTGTGCGCCCTCTTTAAAACTTCTGTACAAAATCTACATGCCCTCTTTATAGGCTCTGTGTACTCTCTACACACCATCTTCATGGCCTCTGTGTACTCTCTACATGCCCTCTTTATAGCCTCTGTGTACTCTCTACATGCCCTCTTTATAGCCTCTGTGTACTCTCTACATGTCCTCTTTATAGCCTCTGTGTACTTCCTACATGCCCTCTTTATAGCCTCTGTGTACTCTCTACACACCATCTTCATGGCCTCTGTGTACTCTCTACATACCCTCTTTGTACTCTCTACATACCATATTTACAGCCCCTTTTTACAGCCTCTGTGTACTCTCTACACACCATCTTCATGGCCTCTGTGTACTCTCTACATACCTTCTTTATAGCTCTTTGTACTCTCTACATGCCATCTTTACAGCCTCTTTGTACTCTCTACATGTCCTCTTTATAGCCTCTGTGTACTATCTACATGCCCTCTTTATAGCCTCTTTGTACTCTCTACATACCATCTTTACAGCCTCTTTGTACTCTCTACATGTCCTCTTTATAGCCTCTGTGTACTCTACATGCCCTCTTTATAGCCTCTGTGCACTCTCTACATGTCCTCTTTATAACCTCTGTACACTCTACATGTCCTCTTTATATCCTCTGTGTACTCTCTACACACCATCTTCATGGCCTCTGTGTACTCTCTACACACCATCTTCATGGCCTCTGTGTACTCTCTACATACCTTCTTTATAGCTCTTTGTACTCTCTACATGCCATCTTTACAGCCTCTTTGTACTCTCTACATGTCCTCTTTATAGCCTCTGTGTACTATCTACATGCCCTCTTTATAGCCTCTTTGTACTCTCTACATACCATCTTTACAGCCTCTTTGTACTCTCTACATGTCCTCTTTATAGCCTCTGTGTACTCTACATGCCCTCTTTATAGCCTCTGTGCACTCTCTACATGTCCTCTTTATAACCTCTGTACACTCTACATGTCCTCTTTATATCCTCTGTGTACTCTACATGCCCTCTTTATAGCTTCTGTGTACTCTCTACATGCCCACTTTATAGCCTCTGCGTACTTCCTACATGCCCACTTCATAGCCCTTGTGCACT
This sequence comes from Perna viridis, assembly GCA_037379345.1. Taxonomy (NCBI): domain Eukaryota; kingdom Metazoa; phylum Mollusca; class Bivalvia; order Mytilida; family Mytilidae; genus Perna; species Perna viridis. The sequence continues at coordinate 1,299,022 of CM074523.1, read as the reverse complement.
CTTTCCATGCCCTCTTATTACCTGCTTTAAACCGTCTGTTTATATTTGGTAAGCGTCTTGGCATATGATTTTTTTCTCTTCTTCGTTCTTCCGTCATTCCGCGACGAGCAGTTATCCGGATATTTTTTTCAGATATTGAACTGATTTTTTAATGCAGGTGTACATGTACATATCAATGAGTTACAGATCAAGTTTGTCAAAAGTTTTATCCTGGTTCGTTGATTTTTGATGAAGTTGCGCCCCTTTAATTTAGAAAAAAAATACTGTTACCACCAGGTTTCCAGATTTTCTTAACGCTTGGATATTTTTTAGCAGATGTACTATGGCGCGAGTTAAAGATTTGTTCCGGTTCGTTGATTTTCGTGTAATAATGCTCCTTTGGATTTGGAAAAAATCTTTTTATTTTGTTTTCCATACTTTTCTAAATGACTGAAGTTTGGTATGTATTGATGAGTAACACACCGAGGTTGAGTTCAATTTCAGTTCACCTTTTACGATGACATTTGTTACAACAGTGTAAATTTCATGTACATATCGTAAAACAATATGTCAACTATTGCTTCGACAAAAGGTAGAGCCGTTTAGAGGCTTAAAACAGTATTATCTGCTTTATTCCATTCATTTTCGGGATTATTTATTCAAAAACAACAAAGAATACATGTATCAGTAGCCCGTAAATACTTTGAATATTGAAATTGACGACCGTGTCACTCCGTGACTCGGTTGAATGCCACCATTTACAATGACAATTTCGGACTTTTTGATATTTGTTTTGTAAGTGGTCCGATTTTGCACATAGATGAATTCTGGAAAAACAGTGTTTAATCCTAAGTATAATTCTCTGAAATATATTATTCCGACACAGTCAGTATTGAGTTCACTTTGACATCACGTGACATTCATGATTTTTAACCATGGCAACCTAACCGATGTAACTTACAACATCGCATTTTATTGGACAAATGTGAAAGCAACCGTAAAAGTTGAGGCTCCATTGGGGGCATTGTTGTCCGGAATATTTTCACTTTTATGTAATGATAATTGGAAATAGTTTGGAAATAATTGAACCAATAATATAATTGAAATACGAAACACAGTGCAGTGATCACACAGTTCACCAAATAAAATCTTAACCAGATTTGGGTATTAACAAAGCGAGGATAGGCGTCGGCTATCTTTTTGAGTCGCAGATATTTTTAGCGACTGGTTGTACTCATACATGTAACTTCAGTATTTAATATTCGCATATTTTTTGCATTGAACATTACCCATTTTCGATTAAGGCACAGGGGCTCGTTACAAGACTATATAGGTCACATACAATAGCACGACCCCGATATCTATGAATATTCAATGCCAGTTTTTTTTTTATTTTGGTTCCTAATCTGGTTCCCTGGTCAACATCATAAGCAACCCAAAGATGTCGCTACAACGTTCCTCTGTTAAAAAAATTCATACACATCTCTATGTGTGTTTTTTTTTTGCTTGTGTGAGAACGGGAAGTTAACATCAAAAGATGAAATGATCGGGTAGCAATGAATTTATGTAATATTTCTCAGTTTCCGATTCAAACACAAATGTTCGTTACAATTGACTATATATACACGTAGGTCATATATATATTCAGGACCCCGATATCTATATATAGCCATTGTCAGTTTAATCTGGTTCCGAGTAATTGAAAACATTCGGGTCATCACGGCTATGAAAGAGTGCGCAATCATATCAAAGGAACCAAGATTTTATCGGAAGTCACCCGACTTTTGAGCATATCGCATTCGTGTCATTTCGGTTGTTGAAAGTAAGCCAAAATCACTGAAAAAGAATATTTGACGATTAACGACTTTAAAGACTTCAGTCTTTAATTTAAAGACTCTACTTGTTTTCTTGTAGACTCTCTTTCAGTAAAATTGATACCCGAAATCGAAATTGCTTTTCATAATTCATAATTGCAATTTCATGATTATTATTTTCATCTCGAACTTGACGCGTCTTCACAATGATCAAGATCAATTTTGAAGGGCATCTTGTCTGTATAGTATGAGTCGACATTCTTCACCTTTAGAATCTTTTGCCCCTGACGATGTCCGTAATGTTTTGGGTCTCACTTTCTATATTTTCATGGGATTTATTTGTGTATCATTTGTAATTAGTTCCCTTTCACTTTTTTTGGCTTTCATCCACTGAACATGTGTATATCAGAACTATTGAGGGATGGGGGTATGATCGGGATTCAACAGATAATGTAATAGTAATTCTAAAACATAGTTGATACCGTCTCTTTTAATGACTGAAAAACATGATGACATAAAACAACTCTTCAACAAAGAAATTAAAGTGTAAACATAAAAAATACTATCTTTAAACAATATAAATGCACTATATAAAAAAAGCAATATTTATAAATGCAAAAAGATTAATATGAAAAAATGTGTGATTTTTTTACCATTTAATTTAAAGCTTTCATTCAACACACTGGTTGTACGTACATTCGTAACCTCTCGGACATTTAACTCCATTGCACTACTAAGTAGTTGCGATATATCAAACCCTCTCAAACCTTTGGATAAAGTCTCTCAGGTTTGAGCACGAAAATACTTAAAATTGCATTTGACATGAAATAAGCTTACATTTGTAACCACTAGAAACATAACAACAATAAATGCAATTTGTATCACAAACTGATAAAACAAAATGAGTCGGAGAATAGAAAAATAAATATTCTGATTTATTCGAAATGACTTTAAAAATTTTGATTTTGTTCTAATTGTGCGCGCGTATATTGAAAAAAGTCAACATTGCGCATAACTTATCATAAAAATGCCATAAGGATACTAGAAAACATTACAAGTGAAGATACCACAGTTTTAACTTAATAAACGACAAGTCGGTCGCTTAGACTGTCAATTTCACACATTGTTCTAATGCATTGCAGGAATCCCTTTGGTAACAGGGTCATGGGTCATTGGCCCTAAAATCCAAAAATGATCTAAAAAGGTAGAAATGAATAGGTCAATGGCCCATTTTTGTGTGAAAATAATGCATTATTCATACTACATGTATTGGTCTATTCTAATATTTGAAATCACACGTTTCATGTCACGAGAATGGGTCATGAACAATATGAGAAAATTAAAGAGTAATCTCTGCTGCATAGTACCTCAGCACAAAAGAATTTTAGAGTACTTCTCTGTCTATAAGGTGTGACACATGAAAAAAAAGCGGAGATACAACTGCATTGTCAAAGTATTTATACCTGAAAACCTCCAGAAATAACCACCAGAAATAACCATCAAAGTGTTTGTAACGTTTTGCCTTCAGATATTGATAAGTCAAGTTTAGTTTAAATGCACTATGGAAAAATGGCGGAAAATTTTCCCGTAATTTTGCCCTATATAAGCAGGTAAAAAAATATCTGTTACTAATGCTTCAGAATAAATTTTAATTGCTTTTCGGTTGTTTTCTAGATGTATTGATATTTTTAAGCTAAAAAATAAATATAGAAAAGTGATTCGACAACCATTGCCTGATTCTTAAACAGAATTGTACCTAAAATTATATGTAATTTGGACAATAAATGTGATCCCATAACGTTTGCAATTTTTTAAAATATCCCGCATCCGTAACGCAAAACATTAATAATATTTGTTTGATAACTTTCCACATTTGAGCAGAATTATTATTGAATTAATACATGTATAGTTAGGCCGAAAAAAAAATAGGTGCGTTTCTGGTTTCCCTACCTACCATAATTTTTGGCTGCCTATCCTAGCTTTTTTATTGGCTAACTTTTGATAAACATTTGATTTTATTGCCAAATAAAAGAATGTTTTTAATGCCAATGCAATAAAGGTGAAAACACGTTTTAAAAGCAAACTGATATTTCAATTTTATCAACATAAAAGATAAAACATGACCTTTTAGACTTTAGTTTTTCAAATCTTTCAATAAAAAGAAAAAAAAATCCAGCTAGCAAACATACAAAGAAGCAAATTAGAAACAAACAAAAAAATGTATTGTCTACGGCACCCGGTATTCCCAGGCGGTCACCCATCCAAGTATTAACCGGGCTCGACGTTGCCTAACTTCGGTGATCAGACGAGAACCGGTGCTTTCAACGTGATATGGTCGTAGACACTAGTTTGTAAAATAAGCACATATAAAGCTTCGAATTACCGGAAGTTGGTTTTTTTTTTCTGGGACAGACATATTTAAAAAAGCTATATAAAATAACAACATGTCCTACCTACTAGCCTGTTTGTTTGGAGAAAGAAACCAGAAAGGCATATACTTTTTGTTATTTGGGCTTAGCATGGTTAGTGTACATGTATTCAATATTACTTCTCAGCTACTATTGTTTTCCTTTAGAACAAAATGAAGTTTGTTTCCCCTTGCCCTATCTATGAAAATTTAGCCTAGTACCAAAATAACACCTTACCCTACCTATTAAAATTTAGCCTGGTACCCAAATAACTATTTGTTTCCATTCCATAGCTGGCAAGAATTTTTTTGAATTAATTTTCAAAGCAACATTTTCCACATGAACTTTGTGCCACACAATATTTTCCCTACCTATCAAAAGCTAGGCGCTACCGTCGGCTTAGGGGAAATGAAGTTTGTTTCCCCTTAACCTACCTATGAAAATTTAGCCTAGTACCCAAATAACTAATTGTTTCCATTACGTAGCTGGCAAAAGTTTTTTTAAATTAATTTTCAAAGCAACATTTTTCACTTCTTTACAAAACCACATGAACTTTGTGCCACACAATATTTTACCTACCTATCAAAAGCTAGGAGCTACGGTCGGGTTAGGGGAAACAAACATTTTTAAAGTGTGGCCCTATATCATTCGTATATTTTATATTGTGTATACTACATGCACATGTATATAGTTTGATGAAACGACAGTCCACTAATAACTCTGCTGAGCTGAACTTCACTATGGGGCGGAAATAAACGGCTCTATCACTAAATTTGTCTTTAAAACTTGCATATCTTTACGGTCTCATTACACTTGCATATCAAACAAAACTCTCATTTGCCAACATTTTCTTGAATTCTGGTGATATTGTTCCGTTACTGCCCCTGAAGTTTACATAGTTTCTGTCCGGGGGTTTAGGAACTGTTCCGTTGTTGATTTGGAATTGTCGGTCTTGGTACAACTCTCACACATTACGGATTACTTCTCCGGTTATAGCACAGCCACAGTTGTTGGAAATTACTTGTAGAACAAATATTCCGTCATATCGTAGATGTGCACTGATGAAACGACAGTCCACTAATAACTCTGCTGAGCTGAACTTCACTATGGGGGGGAAATAAATGGCTCTATCACTAAATTTGTCTTTAAAACTTGCATATCTTTTCAGTCTCATTACACTTGCATATCAAACAAAACTCTCATTTGCCAACATTTTCTTGAATTCTGGTGATATTGTTCCGTTACTGCCTCTGAAGTTGACATAGTTTCTGTCCGGGGGTTTAGGAACTGTTCCGTTGTTGATTTGGAATTGTCGGTCTCGGTACAACTCCCACAAATTACGGATTACTTCTCCGGTTATAGCACAGCCACAGTTGTTGGAAATTACTTGTAGAACAAATATTCCGTCATATCGTAGATGTGCACTGATAAATTTCGAAGTGAGTTTACGGATCAAAGCGTCTTTTTCTCGCTTTTCGTAAATGTCATTCAATCTCAAATATTTCTTTATAAAGTTTTTTCGGGATTCTCGCATCAGAGCAACAATACATGTGTATATAAGGTTTATAAGTGTGGCAACTGACAATAAAGTCAACCAAAACCACAAAACTATAAACAACTTCTCATTGTAAAGGTTAACCGGAAGTACACATTGCATCGTGTAACGTTGGATGTTAGACAACTGTCGAATGTCAAAGTCACAAAGGGTGACTCTTGGAAATCTCGCGTGATTTAACGACCAGTCCTTTCCGGCGAGAAATTTGTTTAGAACGTCATATCCATAAATATAAATTTCATTTTGCAAGAATTCATTTAAGAAAAACAGCAGTCCGAATGCAACGGCAAAGTAGAAAGTTCTGGTCATGATCCTGATACTGATGAAATAGTTTCCATGGTGACGACCACATCCGATGTCACCCATTTTTGCCAAGCGTTCTCTATACGGATGGAATATTCCAGAGCGAAATGGCCGGATGTTGTAACACCATTTATCTATATACTGTGCAACAAATTTGAGTTTCTGCTCCCTGTCCTCTGGTGAAACCAGTTGAGTTGAATTCGCAAGATCGACTAATTTTTTAATTCCGACTCCACTCCTATTTGACATATACTTCCAAATCATCCGCGGAAGTTTGCAGATAAACGCCATTAAAAGGAGAATCAATGGCACCCATTGATAGTAAAATATTACGTTACTGTCACGAAATTCGTATTCGTACGGTATTGGTTTGAACGGAGGGATATAATACGTGTTCTGGACCCAACACACATAGTTAATATAATTAATTTCTCCTTCTGATAGTTCAGTGGGGCACCAGCATTCAATCGGATTTCCGACGTATTCCGCAGTTCCAACAAGTATTACGCCGAAAAAAAGTCCAATGATAGTGTAATAATGGACCATTCGATCACCAAAGTTATCATCATATGAACCTCTAATGCCCTCATGAACACCGATCGGTCCAAGAACCTTGTCCAAACTGAAAAATAGAAAAAAAATATCTTTTATAAAAGACTCTCAATACATTTAAGGACTTTTCAGATTATATCAAACTACGTACAGGTCTTAGTCTTTCAAGGGAGCAATCATTTGATTCTTATGGGATTAGAATGAAATTTTCTATCTCTTTATATTCTGAGAAAATATCCATGTACAATGTAGGTCCTGCCTATTTTTTTCTTCGGCAACTTTGACAAACAAAAAGTACAAGAACAATAATAGATCCTGCCTTTTAATTCAAATTTCACCCTAGCTCCCTCCCCCCACAAAAAGCAAATGGTAGCTCCCTTAGAAAATATATCAAAATGCTTCGCAGAGCGCAGCTGTATGTAGATACACCCACAGAGGTCGAACCCAGAATAGTTTGGGCAAAAATGGACACAAATTAAAACTTGACACAGCTCTGATGATTGCGATTAAATATTTGGAAAATACATAAATACATAAAAAAGAAACTTACTTACATTAATAAAAAAGAACAATAATTCATAAAATGTTAATTGCTTTAAGTGTTTTGAGGTTATGGTGCAATTATAGGAAATACCCCCTTTTATGAATAAAGCCCCAAAATACTCGAAAACGAAAAATTAGAAATAACTCTAAATCCTAAAATCCGAAATCTTACATCAATATAAATAAACAATTGACCTAAGTTTCATTGACATTGTTGCAAGGGTCATAACATATATCATCTCATTTTTGTACGAGTAAAGTCCAATTACTCAAAAAAAATAAAAAAAGCGGTTATTTATAAAACTCGAACGGGAGCTCATGATCACATTAGAAAAAAAAAACAATTAAAAAAAGTTTCACAAGAAACTGGGGGCAGCAATTTTGAGCTCCTTGCGAAATGTGAACGACGGACGTACGTTCAGATACCGGTTTACCATAATACGCCCTGTCTAGACAAAAAGGCGTATAAAAAGATTTAGAAAGTAGTGTAAATCTTCAATTGATATATAACATTTGCTCGTAAATTCGACGGATCCTGGAAGTAGATTAGAAGCCGTACTTTGTAAAGTGGGGGTGTCCTTGAGGTTTAAGTCCAGAGATTTATTATTTTCAAACAATACTGCAGCACTCGTTCACATGTTTTCACCCTTCAACCTTTTCGGTATTCTTTATTTATGTCAACATTGTAAATATAATGGTTGATAATTATGATTATTGATTTATATGGGCTGTTTCACCGTACAAATGTATAGGTTCGTCTTTTGACGTACATGTACGTAACATAGAAAACGGTTGCAAGTGTCATACTTTTGGTTCGTTTCCTATTTTGCTAACCGCTGCAAACTGGTCTTGCGAAATTCTTGGACAGTCACTCTATTTACTTTTTTCTGACGATACAAGATATCTGCATTTTCTGAGGGGCTGTTTGTAGTTTCTATAGTAAGATCTGTGTTTTTACACAAGATTTTAACGAATATTTTGTAGACGATTGATATTATTGGAGCGAAGAAAGCTTCCTTATTTTTGATTCCCCTTTTTTCGTATAAGAGTTATGGAACTTAAAATGAAGGATCGTCCATTCGAGAACTGCATCTATTTTTTTTTTTATTATTATTACAAGAGTAACCAAGGGAACCAAGGTTATAGCGGTAATAAAAAAAAATGTAATCCAGGGACAAAGACCAGACATGGAAAACAGACATACACAAAGAACATAAAGTAACTAAAATCATACATACAAAGTAACAAAAGCAAATGAGCAACTCGGACTCCACTAAAAACTGGGAAAATTGACCAGGTGCACCGGTAGGGTAAGCAACTATGTTTAATATGGTTTTATCTGTTGTCAACTTCTTTGGTAAAATACGGATAGTTTTTGATTGATCATTTTTTTTTTTGCGTAGGAAAATGCCTATATGGAGAAGTGATTGAATCCATACACTAGTATAACACAGCTCAGCTTGAAATAGATTAATTGAATGGCCAGTGTTCTTTTCAAAATGTGGAAATGTAGAAAGGTATGACATTGCACCTAAGTACATGTGACTGATGAGGGAATCTGGTATAGATTGGGTTTGGTTTTGTTTTCCAATATGGTAAAATCTTGGAAAACATACTTGAAATGTGAGATTAAAGTATAGAATGCACAAATCAAACATCAATTTAGTTATACTAAATGTGAAAGTTGAAAATCAAAAAGGACTACAAATGTCACGAGAAGCTCATTATGTGAACTGAAAATGATTTGAGAACTGAAATGTCACAGGAAGGTCATTATGTGCACTGAAAATGTCACGATAATGCTATTATGTGAATTGAAATATTACGAGATGTTGTTACTGAAGTTTCATCGGGGACGGAATCAAATATTAATTAAAGAGATGTTTCTATCCAAATATTATGAAAGCGGGTCCCAGACTATCATTCTTGCCCAGACTATGCCCACACTGTGCACACCATATTCCAAGAAAAAGGGGTTAGATTCCAATCCCCGCAACCCCCCCCCCCCCAAACTCACCATTCCACGGAGGATAATTTCTACACAATCCACAGAACGTTTTTTTTCACCATTTAATGGCAAATAAAATCTACTGTCCTCTGACGGTATGACAGTATGTTATGTAGAGGTGTATATTTTCATGATAATTAGTTGCATGTCTAGATAAGCATATTTTGATTTAGTCATTGTACCGTTAGTCTTATATCCAGAAGTTTATCTTTATTATGATTTTAAGTGGTTTACTATAGGAAAGGTGATGAAGTACAGTATCATGTTACCCATGTAGGATGTTGTTTTAGGTAGTTTACTATAGGAAAGGTGATGAAGTACAGTATCATGTTACCCATGTAGGATGTTGTTTTAGGTAGTTTACTATAGGAAAGGTGATGAAGTACAGTATCAAGTTACCCATATAGGATGTTGTTTTAGGTAGTTTACTATAGGAAAGGTGATGAAGTACAGTATCATGTTACCCATATAGGATGTTGTTTTAGGTAGTTTACTATAGGAAAGGTGAAGAAGTACAGTACCATGTTACCCATGTAGGATATTGTTTTAGGTAGTTTACTATAGGAAAGGTGATGAAGTACAGTACCATGTTACCCATATAGGATGTTGTTTTAGGTAGTTTACTATAGGAAGGGTGATGAAGTACAGTATCATATTACCATGTAGGATCATTTTAAATAGTTGTTGAAGTTTTTGACTTATTGGAAATTGGTGGTAGGTTGGTGTTGAATTGGTGCTTAATTTAGGTCAGTTATGTAAGATATGATAATTGAAATAGTTGGTGTTAAATTAGTGTTAAAGAGTATATAAGGGCTTTAATTTTCAGTTTCGGAGAATTGGAGATTAAAATGTAGTAGTGGAATAAAATGGAAAAGCTGGCCGAAAGAAAGGAGCGAAGGGGCGATGTGCGATTGGAGATTTGATGTTTAGGAATATACATTTGCAGACTGAATGTAAGGTTGGATTATTTGATGTGGTTAAGAGATGTGTTTTTGGAGACAAGTGATGCAAGAGGAATATTGTTTTTAATAGTTGCATCTTGCTGCAACTGGAAGTTAACTCGTTATTGTTGATGATGTTTCCTTGACGTTTTGATGTATACTTGCCTTAACAGGAAGTATTTGTATTCCGGACAATATGTTCCGAGGTTATTGTGAAATGTTGATGTTATTATAAATTGCCGTCATAGGAAGTTATAGTGCTCCGAACAATGATCCGAGGTGCCGGACTGTGGTCCGAGGTTATTGTGAATTATTGACGTTAGTATAACTTGTCTTATCAGGAAGTTATTGTGTTCCGGACAATGATCCGAGGTGCTGGACTTTAGTCCGAGGTTGCAGATTGTATATTGTTGACGATAGTATAACTTGCCTCTACAGGAAGCTATCGCTATATGGAGAATCCCTCACTTGTTGTCTGTTGTGTTCTTCAACCGTGTAATGTGGATCCAATCCGTATTAAGGAATTTGAGAACTTTTGGAGAATAATTTGATTGAACACACCGTATACATATACATATGTTAGCGAAATTTTCTTATGTCAGAATAACTTTTTATTCTGTAACGTGTATTTTCTGTATGATCGTAATAAACTGTAGATTAGTGACAATTCTCTTTATTTTGTAACCCGCCTGGAATTGTGAGCATCTTGGCTTTTGTTGTTAAAATATACCAGCCAAGAGCTCTGTGCATACTCGGCCGCCATGGTAGTTATAAAGCAATGAGGGAGACCATATGAACTGGTTAGATGGTTGTTGCCAACGAATATACATGTACATGTAGTCTTGTTAAACATTTTCTCTAAAGCGATGGTTTGTAACTCCCTTTTAACATTAACACCATACACACCACGAAAAAAAACCGGGTAAACATGGCTTTTTAATTTGAAAATGTGACACCTCTCTTCCCACTTTTAACCAACCGACGTACGCCTCTGAATCCCCATTAACACCCCATACTTCATATTGTTACGGCTACAGGTCAATGAGGTCACATAGTTCTGCTTTATATCTGTTAGTAACATCTTGTTTAACACTTCATAGTTAAATACTTGGCATAAAAACGAACATCTTCAAAACTTATTTTCTCTAGGGAGAGATCTTGCAGAGTTCGTGATTCTTAAACCAACATCTTGTTCATTCTGTTTACAGCGTTCTTCCAGAAATAACTCGAACGTCTGTTGGAATATTTTGATTTTTTACAATTAGATTGAAGCAGACGATCTAAGTCACGCGACTTATGGCACATACACCCGCCTGAAATAAGCCGCATTTTCGATGAAACACAATACTTACATTTTCACAAGAACCATTGTTTTTGTTTATATCCGATCATTTACTGAGTGATCACATTGTTATTGTGAAATTAATATGGTGGAGTGTTTGTACTTGCCAAAATCTCTCCGCCTTCGGCAATTATCGGTAAAGATCGCCAACAAAAACCAATCGTCACACTGAAAACTTTTTGAAAAGAACAGCTGAACTGATGAAAAGGTCCTTCTAAGGTAAACAAAAATGTAAACACACAAGATTTAAACCACATACAATACCATTTAAACTTATTATGGTATTTCTAACAGAGGGTTTAAAATACAAGGTATTTCGTTGCTTATAAGATATTGTGTCAAGTGGGAATATGTCAGGGCTCGTTCACCCTGAATCCTGATGATACCCCCCTTCTTTTTGGGATGTGTATTATATGTATATGTTCTAACAGTAGTGGATACAGAGAGGTTGGTTCTAGAAAATAGGTGGGTTCCAGGATATATATGTAATTTTTTACCACCAAAAGGCATAAAATCAATAAAAATGTTCGAACAAAAAAGGGGTTCCAACACTATGGTCACCTGAATCCGGGTTCTTAGGTTATTTTAAGTAACCTTTGGAAGGTACATGACTAGTATTTGTCCTGATATTGTTGTCTGTAAAAAGAGCATTTCGAGAAATGTTAAGCTACATATATGCATCTTTAAATATTCAAAACGTCCGAAATGTACATGAAAATTGAACATTTTAAGTGAGAATACTCGTGAACACCCCTCTCCCCCCAAAAAAAAATAAATAAAAGAAAGCACACAATTTTTAGATAAACTACAAATTTTAAAGTCGAATACAGCTGCCTTGATTTATAACATTTGGGAAAAGGGGGTAGAAACAGACAGCTGCATGAAATGACATTAATAATAAGCATTACGCAATCACATCAATCAGACGGGTCGTGCATTCATTGGGGAATCCATCTTATGCAAAGTTATACTTGAAATGCAAAAAAAACTGTCTAATGGCTCCCTTACAAGTATTCTTAAACAACCAATTTATGAGCATGGGTGGATCCAGAATTTAATGAGGGGAGGTGTAATTACGAGTTTAGGTACATGTATATTAGGTACATGTATATTAGGTACATGTATATTAAGGAAATCAGATTATACTATTACGTTTAATAATTGAATGATAAATTGCTGTATTCAATACAATATTTAGCAGATTACGATACTTTTTTGGTTTTTGTTGTATGTTTTTTTTTTGTTTGTTCTTTTAAAAGGGGACGTACGCCCATTACGCCCTCTACTTGCCCCCTGATGAGGCACATTCCTTGGCGGCCAGTTCAGCGGATTAGCCCGACGTTTTTATGTCGGATAAGATTTTTTTCGTGCATGCGCAAAATTTGTATAAAGCAATTGGAATAAATGTTTTGATTTGAAAAAAAAAGGCGTTGTTAAGTAGTAGGGAAAGTATAGGGAAATTAAATCTTTAATTAATGGATGAGTAATGAGTTAAAGTTTTTTGTTCCAAATTTCCAAATTTGGAACATTATTATTTTACAAAAAGAACCCAGCCCATCACCTCGCTAATAAAATGGTCGGAACCTAACGAATCAACCGGCAACTAGGTCGACATATAGAAAAAAAGGTTCCGATCCAGAAATGTACAAAAGGGGAGATTCCAGGCTATCATTTGCACTATATTTTCTAACAAAAGGAGGGGCCTTGGCTTGACCCCCTCTTTGGACCCGCTACGCCAAATTAACGTCACATAAACAAAAACATCTCAATTCATCTAGAAATTTTGATTATCCCCGAAACTATATTAAATGTAACCCTAAAGTTTGATTTTTAAAAATATATTCTAAATGTTCACATCTCGGTGCGTCAAGTTTGGTTGAATTCCAATCAATATAATTCTACTAGAATTGAAAACAAAACCCCCAAATAGACCCTCTTTCGTGTATTAACCGAAGATTAATTACAATTACCTCAGTACGATACTAATCAATTATTATACTGATGTCTGGTTTGTTTATTGAATGACGTTTGATATTAAAATGCAAACAATTAACTGCGTATCCAATTGAAGCGTGCTGGTTTCAAATAAAATTTTAGACTATTCATTAAAGAGAAATGTTTGATCCAATTTACTCGCAGTTAAAATAAATACTTGAATGTTTTGCTACAAATGTCTTGTTGACATTTTAAATAGATATATAAGACGCAGCTAAGATATAAATAAATATTAATAAAGAGATCTTTTATATGTACTTGGATTTGATAAAGGAAATACACGATTTTAGCATTGGTGGGTCCAGAGGGTGTGCAGGGGGTTGGCAATTGCTTTTTATTGGAAAATTGGTCATTTTCATTTTTAAAATTGAGAAAAAAATGGCAAATAATGACCTTTTACCCCCCTTCTTCTGAGGAACATCGCTGCCCCCTCCTTTTCAAACTGTCTGAATTCGCCCCTGATTTTAGGTACATTGACCTAAAACGTTCTCAACTATCAGTGTTTTGGAAGCTTTGTTAATAATGTTCATGTTCTTATTTGAAACTAAGATAAATAACAGTGCATTGTACTGGCAAGTTTTTGTCACTTTTACACATGAAAATGACAAATTTTCTAATAAATAGTTGGTGCCAATGCCCTGCACTCCTTCGGGACCCGCCACTAATTATTTCACACCATATTCACACGGATTACACTTGATTTTTACGTGAATTAAGACATTTAAATTTGTGACGGGGTTCAACTGAAATTCGATTGAACTGAGCCTTCACATGGAATTCATGTGAAATTTTCACATGAAGTTCATGTTAGTGGAATTCAAGTGAAAATTACGTTAATAAATGTGAAGTACACGTGAATTTCACATGAAGTTCGATTCACAAGAATTTCACACGACGTTACATTTGCAAGTGCATGTAAATATATGAAGCCAACCGGAGTTTTGACATATTTTCTGCATTTAACAACCCAGAATCGTAGCCAAATATTTTTCTTGAATTTGCAGGAGAGCAATTTGGACAAAATGTTTACGACTGTGACAGTAATTAACGAATGCCATTTTGCAAGTTAAACAGTTTTTAACGCTTTTGTGCTGCAAAAGGGGATCATCCATCCCATGATTACGGTCAGCCTTGATAACCACGGTTAAATCTTACACATATTGTTCTAAGAACTAAGACAAAGTAAAAGAAACTTACAAACAAAAATACAAAACAAAAAAACAAAACAAAACAAAACATCATACACAGACAGAGGAAAAACTGGAAGATGTAACGAATTCACCGTAAATGTTCGCACCTTTTGTTGCTCTAAAATCCTAGAAGATGCTTTATTCCAACCCAAGCGATTCTAGAGGGGCACATAAATAACAATGATTACAATGGATACACAGAATACGATGACGAAGGACAGTCATATTATTTTATATACTTCTATATCAATATGGTTTGTTTTATGCTCTGGTTGTCTCCCATCATTACTTCCGGTTATCGTTTTTTTACAGTTTATTTGAACCAAGTACTAATGAGAATACTGCAACAGTCGATGCAAGAACTAACTATATTAATGGAATATTTGTTTACATTAATTTTATAGCAGAAACATCAATACTATGACAATTCCATACAGCAACGCATCGGTGATTCCTATTTCGTTGTGAGAAAACAAATGGAGCTTAGGTTTTGTTCGATCTCCACCGCAATGCATCGGACAGGTTTCAATGAAGTTATTTAGCTTTAAGTTACAGGAACGGTCTTTAGAAATGAAGATTTGATATTAATAGATTTTACTGAATTGTTTATGGCATTTATACCACTGGTAAAGAATAAAAATAGTGGTAGTCGCTACATATACAAAAATGTATGAATCACTATTATATTGAAATACGTAACAATATAGTCAACGATGCTTAATACTTCTTTTTTCTATTATGATGTATATTCATTCTTGGAGTTAATGTATAAATAACTCGAAAAAAACAGTTGGTTATGGGATGTAGAACGACATACACTATTTATACATGTATTGTTACATAGCCATTTACAAGTCAAAGTAGTTAATGTATCTTAGTTTCTAAAAATGCTAAACATCTGCTATTTTACACAAAGGGTTCCTTTATCGTCACTAATGTCACTATTAAAAAAAACCGAAGGGGTTAAAGGTTAGCTCTCGAACCAATCAGTTATATAGATATTGTCTTTTGATTTTAAAATGATATGGATTATGATAACCTGTATGTATTCTAGTGACTATTAAAGATGTAAACCTATACTGAGTTGAAAATAATTACTCATGCAATATCTACCATGTGACACTACATCGAAAACTAGTTCCTTGTGTTACGGACGAAAAGCAATGCAGAACAACACACACAAAACAAGCCCGTACTACCTGGTGGAAACCGAGCCCGTACTACCTGGTGGAGACCGAACCCGTACTACCTGATAGTGGAGACCAAACCCGTACTACCTGGTGGAAACCGAGCCCGTACTACCTGGTGGAGACCGAACCCGTACTGCCTGATAGTGGAGACCAAACCCGTACTACCTGGTGTACACCGAGCCCGTACTACCGGGTGGTGGAGACCGAGCCCGTACTACCTGGTGGAGACCGAACCCGTACCACCGGGTGGTGGAGACCGAGCCCGTACTACCTGGTGGAGGTCGAACCCGTACTAGCTGGTGGACACCGAGCCCGTACTACCTGGTGGAAACCGAACCCATACTACCTGGTGGAGACCGAACCCGTAACTGTATATACTCCCGAACAACTGTGTTTCTTTGATGCTGTGTGACTCAGACAGAAATGAGCGAAGAATTAAAGATGGTAATTGGAACAAAACTTACGGGTACAATAAATTATCGGAAATTAGATTATACATGTATGCAAGCACTTTACTTAATCAGTGCAATACGTTTCCCAGACGATACTTGTGAATACCTGTTTACTGATGGTCTGTTCTTACTCGGCTAGTTTTTGACACTAAGTTTTAACACAAATATTTGTATCTTAAATTGACAAAAAATCGGTAGTCTTTGACACAAATGTCTAAAGGTGGTGCTTATATTTTCTTTTCAGATAATTTCTTTCTACTTTCAAGTACCAGTCCATATAAAATTCAGAATGTGCCAAAATTAAAGTTATTCATGGTTAAGAAAACCCACCGAACATATGATGCTTTTTCAATCTTCATATGTTATATTTTTATTTTACCAATGGCTTTTCCATATTCATATCTATACTTTTAAGAAAATCATACATTTATCTCTCACCAAAATCAACCAATTTAAACAAAATAAAGAACGATAACTCTTGCAAAGTGCCAATTTCATGTGCAATCTATGTAATATTTATCTCAATGTGATCAGTAACTGTTTTTTAACAATAAATAAAAGTGAGTTCAGTGGGTTTTTGACATGCGTGAATCACTTCCTGTCTTTTTTACATACAAAATGTAAGGACTGCTACTTAAAAGCAATGCAGAAAAATCTGCAGAGAATACTATAACTTTATGCAAGTTTCTGAACAAGTTTTCGTAAAAAAACTATTGCAATTGACTTCGGATTTGTGTAATCGATACAAAACACCAATTCTTTATTCAACTATTTGTTTACATTTAAATAGAAGCATGCAAATTGTATACATGAAGAAGGAATTCCGCGTTAATTCCTGCTTCTGCAACTCAATATTATTTCTCTTTATTTGAAAGGAAGACGTGTATACATCCATCGGCAGGAATCTAAGGAAATGTTATCGGGCGTATACAACCCCCTAAAATTGGAAAAAAAATTTTTTTTTATGAAATCTTGACTTTGCACAAATTCTACCTGAAGCATTTTCCCTGGCTTCGCTCGGACTTTCATTATATTTACGCCACCATAACCAGAAACATGGAATTTGTCGGTTATATACCATTAGACAAAATTACATTAACAAAATATCCGTCTTCAAAGAATAATTTCAATTAAGTTTTTTTCCGTGAAGTAATCAATGATCATTTGCATGTTTCTGTAAGAAGAACATACGCCAAGTTTACAAATTATGGAGGAGTATTTCATAAACCAACAATCACTTCAGCATCAGACGCGAGAGCTTATCTTCAAATCCAATTAACAAGTTGTAGAATAATATAACACAGAAAATATCAATACCATAAATTTAGAAAAGCAAAAAATACTCACAATGTCGCATAAGGCATTTTCAAGTATCCAACATTCCCAAATTACATACTAAAATGTTTAAACTAAAGAAAAACACTTGAACACGGAATTATGATTACCGGACCCGAACAATTAGTTAGATATTTGATAAGGATCACTGCTTACCGTACAGAGGTTGATGGCAGATAGCAGGGGCTCGGGATGGGAAAATTAATAAACAGAGGTAATTAAAACCGAGCTTAAAATGGATTTGTGAAGATGCTGTGTTATATCTACACAATTCTAAGTTTGTTTTGTTTTGTTTTTTGTTTGTTTGTTTTTTGTTTTAGTTTGTTTGTTTGTTTTGTGTAAATCAACGTTTTTGATAAGCTTTTTCGTTTGAGAAAGATACAAACATGTCACTGAAAAATGTACATGTATATTGAAAACATGTGAATTTTAAAGTGAATTCTATTTTACCATTGCCAGACATTTCCCGGGCCGATTTGTAACGTAGAAGGTTATCAGTGGCATAGACAGGATCAAATCAATGTGGAAGCCTTATATAGCACAGAAAAGGGGGAGGGATTGATTTTGGTTTGTTTCTATTACAAGCATGTTGAAGCCTTGGATTCATGAAATACATTGTAGCTACGCCACTGGTTATTGATAGCTTAACAGTCGTGCGAGCGTGAATTGTCTTGCATTATATGCATTTGTATTGCAATAAGCCGTCCACCATATTCTTTTAAGTCGATCTGGTGCATGCATTTTTTTCCAAATGAGGTACTTTCAAACATTTTTTATCAGGAAAGTATAATTCATATTCAAAAAGTCCTATCCAAACTGTCTATTTAAGAGGAGACACGGTGGTAGTCACTTAGGTCTTACTTTCATTGAATGGGACACGATAGAAAAAAAATGAAATGTATAAGTTCCTAGATGTTTAGATGTTTTTAAGTTAACAACAAGTTTTTGTTTATATTGCCTATGGATCTTCAAATTTTAGTTCATGTATAATAAAGGGAGATAATACGACTAAAAACCACAATATTTGTTGAATTTGAGCTTTCTACTTGATCGTTGTTAAAAATCGAATTCACTGACCCCTTATTTTCATTTTTCAGTAATGTGAAACATTCAACACTCTTTCAAGATAACAACATTTGAAAGGTTTTAATCAACTGATTTTTCAGAGTATACTTTTGTTTTGAATATACAATTTCACCTTCCTTGTCAATAACGAATATACAACGTGTACATATTTTAATAAAGTGGATAAAAAGTCTATTATCGACAAAAAAGTGATGAAAGGCCCCGTTCCTCTTTTAAGAAATCAAATCCAAAATGCTTGTACTGACGAAAATACAAGTTGATTATTTGTACAATTCTGCCTCTAGGAACCTCCCTTGATCTTTCATCAAATTGATCGGCAGGTTCTCGACCATTGATCTGTCGATGTTTTACACATTTCTTTTGTGAACACAAAAATAACAGAAGATATTTGGCACCAGTAACCTTAATCTCTAACAGGTGAATTCTTCATCAACTAAGTAGTCAGATTTTTTTTTTTTTTTTAAAAAGTATATTGTAGCAAAACACAATTAAACGTTCGCGAGTGCAAATATGCACAGACAATAAAAAACTAACTGTGACACAATCATTTGACTAGATGGAGAAGCACGTGGAGCAGAGATTAGATGGAGAAGCACGTGGAGCAGAGATTAGATGGAGAGGCACGTGGAACAGATTTGAAATAAAGAAAGCTGTACACGTAGTCTGAGTTAAGGTATACTATTAAGATTAAGCCTCGCGGACGCAGCTTAGTACGACTCTAAATCGATGTCTAACAGTTTGGGCAAGTATGGAACCAATATTTAAGCTTGATACCAAATACTCTCCATTTAGAATGTACATGTAATCATCTATTTGATGTGGACTAAGAATTTGACCAGAATGGCTTCAATATTTGTTATTATACTTGAAGACTTCATTCCTAAGTAGAACTCTGAATTTAATGAGTGAAACCATTAATTGCTTTCAACATGAACTAGAATTTGATTTTTGTTGGAATTAAATTGTGTGTAACAATTCCTGTTTCCAAAATGTAAAACACTTAAGTTTACATTATCTCAATTCTCCTGAATACATCAATATAATCATGCTTCATATCTATATATGATGCCTTTAGAAACCACCCATAAAGTTTCATCAAAATAGCTTTAGTGGTTTTCGGTGGAGTAAATGTGTTTACACGATATATGGACATTCTTATACATCTCCTAACATTCCTTAGAGATGAACAGGAATTATCTTGTCTGTAAGCATATTAATAAGTCAACCTAAACCACCCAAAAAGAATTTGATGAAATTTTGTTGTTGGTTTTTAAAGGCAATCAGTGATATCAATAGTCCCATGCAGCCAAACCTTTATGGATACAGTTTTTATAACTATCCTCACACTTATACTTAAATTTATTGTAAAGACAGTAGTAGGTAGTTGTTTTCTTTTTCAGTTTCCTACACGGTTTCAGTCATAGCCCCCATTTCTTGTCGTAAATTAGAACCTATAGCTAGAGGTACAATATAATAGAGATCTGTATACTTAATATATTCAAGTAACTATATATGAACACAAGTACAATGTTTTTGCCCCTTTAAGCCCAAAACTAATAGATCGATTTCAGTCAAAACCATTGGAAGTATCAGAATTCTAGTCATAACCATTGGGAGGTATCATAATTCTTGTCAGAATCATTGGATGTACCAGATTTTAGTCAGAATCCTTGGAAGTACCAAATTTTAGTCACAACCCTCAGAAGGTATCAGAATTCCAGTCACAACCCTCAGAAGGTTTCAGAATTCCAGTCACAACCCTCGATAGGTATCAGAATTCGTGTCACAACCGTCGTAGGTTTCAGATTTACGTTAGTAGTACGATTTCATAGAGACCCACACAATTTATACTCAAGTAATTGTGCGGACAATAGAACTAATGTTTGCTAAATTAAACCTTCTGTCACTTACTCAGATAATCATAAAAATCAACTGCCAAACCATCTTTATGGTATTCAGAATCGTGTAGTATAATATAGAAGCGATCAATTCAGTTGTACAGTTACATGTACCAGGCAAGTGCTGGATTTAGTCGCTTATCCTTAATTCTTAAACGACTCAATCACATGCGCACTTAAAAAGTATATCAATCCCATTTGTGATGCAATGTCACAGAGAGCCATACACTGATAACCAAGTATTCGTATGGACATCAAAAGAATGTAATCCAGGGACAAAGACCAGACATGGAAAACAGACATTCACAACAAGAACATAAAGTAACTAAAATCATACATACAAAGTAACAAAAGTAAATGAGCAACTCGGACTCTACTAAAAACTGGAAGCATGGACCATGTTCACCGAAAAGAATCCATTAGGATAATAATTTTAAGTAGAAAACAAAAAGCCAACTTAAACCTCTATCCCTTTTTTTATCAATGAAACAAATTTTGCGCCCCAATCCATCCGCAATTAAATACGCGTTTACACTTTCTCTTCAGTTTAAACATTTATTTGCTCAAAAGTATAAGCAAGGGGATTGGACTCAAGTTATAAAATTATGGAGGTCCGTTCCCATAACAACAGTTAATGATTACAAAATAATTCATGATGACGTTAATCTCATTTAACTCAGAAAATAAGAGAATAGTAAAAAAGCAATGCAAATCAACATGAAAAACATGAAACTAAAACTGGGGAATTAAATAAAAGGGGGTGGCAAAAAGGGGGCAAAGTGAGAGATAATCAGTGTAATATTATTCCATTCTTTTTGTTTGATGAAGTGTCGAACAGAAGCAAAAAAAAAAAAAAAAAAAAACACACAAAAACAAAAAACAAAAACAAAAACAAACAAAAAAAATATTAAATATACAAAAAAACTCCAAAAAAGCAAATATGTTTGTTAATCTTTCCTTATCAACCAACAGAGATTTCATCGTTACGTTAAAATCGTACCAAAAAGAGATTCTATCGTTACGTTAAAACCGTACCAACAGACATTCCATCGTTACTTTAAAATCGTACCAACAGACATTCCATCGTTACATTAAAATAGTACCAACAATGATTCCATCGTTACATTAAAATCGTACCAACAATGATTCCATCGTTACATTAAAATCGTACCAACAGACATTCCATCGTTACATTAAAATCGTACCAACAGAGATTCCATCGTTACATTAAAATAATACCAACAATGATTCCATCGTTACATTAAAATCGTGCCAACAGACATTCCATCGTTACATTAAAATAGTACCAACAATGATTCCATCGTTACATTAAAATCGTATCAACAGAGATTCCATCGTTTCGTTAAAACAGTACCAACATACATTTGTAGACTCCATCGTCACGTTAAAATCGTACCATGTTCGTCATACAAATTGTATTTCACAAAACAGAGAATGAAATCTGCGAAAGGATTTTCACAACTTCAAGTAAGGGATGGGGCTACATTTAAACAATATAAATAAGCATTTAAGGAGCTGCACGTGATTCTGAGCCTGATATGAATAACATTAACTTATAGATTTAAGCAAATTTTGCACAATTTGTTTTTTCTCCGTATAAATACAATTTGTTTTTTCTCCATATAAATACATGCCTACTGTCAAGTTTAGGTAAAATATTCATTCGTCCTTAATTCTTCGCTCTCCGTTCAAACGAATGACCCACCACTTCCGGTAGATATAAACGAATTGCGAACTTCAGTATGAAGGAATCGACTTCTTTGGTTCTGAAACGGGTCACCCGATACTTCGGGGGCGTGGTGAAAATTACCATTACTATTTCGATGTGTTAATCCCGAATTGTGTGCAAGAGATCTTGATAGCAACAAACTTTGACTTGAAGCAAACGATTGTCTTCTTGTATGAACATCTTTCCGGTAGTCCTCGTAGAAGTTGCTCCATAGATGGCGCACAACGTCCATTGTGACAGCACTTCCGGCATTATTTGACAAAAGTTGTAAAAGAAAAATACCGTCACTTTTTAAATGACCATAAATGAACTCTTTGACAGCATTTGATACTTTCGGGTTGGATTCTAGAGGAATTTCATTCAATTTAAGATATTTTAAAATAAAGTTTTCGCGTGGACTGTTGTAGCAGGCCGTAATCAGTGTAAAAACGAGATTTAAAAACGATATTACAACTATAAACGTCAACCAGAACCAAAGAAAAACGAAAACCTTTTCATTATACAAATTAATTGGTAACACACATTGCAGAGTATAACGTTGTACGTTTGATTTTTGTCGGAGGTCAAAATCGCACAAAGTGACCCTTGGAAATCTCGCGTGATTCCATGACCAATCTCTTCCCGCCAAAATATCAGAAATGACTTTGTATCCGTATATGTAAAATTTATCAGTCAAAAACTCATTGAGAAGGACAAGCTGGAACACTGCATTAATAAAGTACATAAACCGAACAATTATCAAAAGAAACAACAGAAAGTTGCCATGACGTCTGCCAACACCGAAGTCAAAAAGTTCTTGCGTATGTTGTCTCGATTTACAAAACAAACCAGTGCGTTCTATCCTCGAGTTTTTACACCACTCATGCATGTATCTTGCAAGAAAAGACAGCGTTTTCTGACGTTCGGTTTCGATTTCTATTCCTGGTGGGAAAAATTCCGTTCCATCCATGGGTGGATCACCAGCGTTGAATAAGTTGACCTGGTGAGTCCTTCTTATTCCGTACAACATTTCGTCGTTATGTGTGTCTTTGGCAGTTGTAAGAAATTTCTTGATGCCGAAACCACTGCGGTTAGATATATACTTCCATACAGCACGTGGAATTTTGAACAAGGCCGCCATGACTAGAAAGATCAATGGCGTCCACTGGTAGTAATAAATGGTGTTCTTATATCTCATTTCGTAATTCACTGGAATGGGCTTCGACATCGGAATATAATATGTATTTGAAATCCAACAGAGATAATTCACGTAATTGACGAGATTATACGTGTTTTTGTCGTCACGGATATACTCATCCTCATCGTCATTTTCAAAATGAACAGGGCACCAGCATTCTATATGGTTCCCTACCAGTTCGGGTGTTCCTATGACAACCACAAAAATGAAGAGTATTATGTTTGTGTAGTAGTGATTGAGGCGGTCAAGGATGTTATCGTCATTCACGTATCTCTTCTGAGTACTTGATCCAAAAACTTCTAGTGTTCTGTCTAAACTGAAAACAGAAAGTGAAAACAGAAATTGAGATCAGTAAACACCATTGTATGGCGTCTGTCTAAACTGAAAAAGATATTAAGATCAGTAAACACCATTATATGGCGTCTGTCTAAACTGAAAACAGATATTAAGATCAGTAAACACCATTATATGGCGTCTGTCTAAACTGAAAACAAAAATCAAGATCAGTAAACACCATTAATAATATAAAACATTCAAGTGATCTGTTTAACAAAACAGAAGAAGAAAATGAAGACAAGTCAATTATTTTATCTATGACTTTAGAGATCTATTGCAGCTGCACATACAGTCATGTATAAACGAGAACAAAATGGGGAAGGAAGGGCAAGTAAATGGAGATCAGGTATGACCATATTTTGTTTGAGGTCAGATCAAAGTTAGACTCGTTTATATCGGGGTGTAGAACCCTCATTTTGTTGGAATATTATATCTTATTACTTTTGTGCAAAATATGAGAGAATTCTGGTAATGATAACCCAGACCAACCCCCATATGTAAAATAAATTTCTGTAAGGCCCACATTTCCCCATAGTTTTCTTTATATTGTGGTAAATTGTCTCGCTAAATACATAAAGTGTTACTTACAAAGTTGCATACACCATGTTAATTCTAAAATCCTTGTTCGATATACTATAATCTATGTTCATATAAAAGGGAAATGTTTGGGTAAGTTCGATATAAGACAATGTGTTTACCCGACCGCATGGTTACACTAACACGCACAAAAGTGAAAGGAGTACTAGAACGTAGAGTACTGGTATGGCGAAAATTTCTTTTTTATCGGGGATGGGGAGTTCGACTGGGCTAGAGATGTGGGAATTAGAGTATGGGGAAATTAATTTAAAAGTATTTGTCGACATTAAAACGTGATTTACATGTAATTTAGTTGAAATGTTGAAGAATTACAAAATACAAAAATTAAATTTGGTATTATTTAATAATATGGTAAAGAAAAATTTAATAAAATGGTAAAGAAAAATACAATGGTTATTCTGGAGGAGAATTAGGTACGGGACAATGGGAAATGAAGAATGGAGGATAGGATATGGTATAAATGGGAATTTTATAACATTCAAGAGCTGTATGTAGGGTTCTAGTACATTTGTACTTATGTCGCTTCCATTCACGAGCGAGGGGATTTCTATGCATTATGCCAGTCAGTCTGTCTGTTTTTTCCCATACACGAATAATTCTTCGTATAGTCAAGTGATGCGAAAGGTACGTGTAAATACTAATTCTTAATTCTTAATTAAGTAAATTTAGACAACAATACGACGCCAAGAGTAAACCTCATCTTTAGGGATGATCATTTCTTATTTGATTTTTTTTTTATATATAGTGCCTTTCATTTCGACACAACACAAGTTGAAAGAATGGCAATACTTTTTTTCGAGAACTGATTTTTATTAAATTTGTCAAGGAATTCTTTTATTGTGTATGGTTGTTTAAAGGTTTCCATTAAAAAGTGCAAGTATGATTAAGCGGCGAATACCACCGTAAAAAAATTATAAAGAATGTACATTTTGCATATAATCTTGATTTTAACACGTTTTCTCTCTCCAAAGAAGTGTTTATTCGCTCGATAAATGTTATCTTTACGCCCCAAACATTAAATCTTTGAATCGCCTTTGTAACTGTAATTGTAATAGACGGTATGAGCTCACATGTACACTTTGCGACTAGAAATCTGCAACAAATGTACGTAACGTAGCTGAGTATCTGTTTTCTTTATTTCACTCATTTCTCCTGAAATCTGATTTTTTTTGCCTTTATTATAGTGGCGGTTGATAAGCCCTTAACTTTTACCAATCGTATATATGTCATTTCACTGTGGCTTTTAAAGGGACATAACTTACAAAAAAGACATAGGACGAGTGTGGAAAAAATACCAAAAAAACTGGGTGCTGAGTCATTGGTTGATATTTTAGCCCTTAAACACAAATATATTATAAATATGAATTGATGGCATTTGGTAAAAGTTTTCTCTCGCAAAGACCAAACCTTTGTCATTTTAATAAAGTTGTACCACACGTAAAAAAACTGACATTTTAACATTTTCCATAACAAAAACTGATTAGTGTATCATAATGACGTCATCTAACTTACATAAACAATCCAAAAAATCCCATCATAAACTGCTGTAACCGAATCCTCTAAAATGCACATCAAACTGCCATCTACTTCCCCGTATAAATTACGGTCATTTTTTCTTTCGGTTTTAGATACAAGGTGCTATGAGGGGATTCTTAAACTTGTGACTGGGCTTAACTTAATTTCTTGATCGGAGAAAATTGCAGTTACATTTACCAGTCAGCCAAGCACTTTAGTGAACAAAAACAAATCCTTGATCTTTTACAAAATTGAGTGAATGAACAAAATGTTCCCCATGGGTTCCTCTTTCCCATCTTGAAAAGATATGTCAGTTTCTATTGTAATAGAAAACCTTGATAAATAAAATATTCTTCCACTTTGCATTACGACTAACTGAGGTATCGTCGAACTCCATGAATAGCATGAATAAAACAGTTCAAGTACACTCAATATTGCATGTCTTAAGAAAACGCTTTTGACAAATTTATTTAATTCATTCAATGAAATATAAACGATTCGATGGATAAATACGATAAGTCAATTTGTCTTTATTATCAATATACTAATAACTGACACCTGCCTTCAGTTAAATTTTACGGCTAACGTCATCCTTACGGCATTTTAGTTTCCGAACTAACCAGAGATTTAAATCGTAAGATCACGAACAATATGTATACATACAATTCCATCTACAGTGTCGTAGCTAAGTAAAACTTAGATTTAAACCTGTAGTAAATATTTCCATTTGAGGGAAAATGTTGTAAAGACGCCCAGTGATGATAATTTTGACATGTTTATCTATTTAGGACCCGATTTCGTAGAAAATCTCAAAGTTAGGTTACTCTCAAATCTACGAATTCCTCTTTGATCACAAATCTTTGATTTCAAGTGATATCATTGATCAAAGAATTAATTAGGTTTTGTTTTTTAATGAATTCGGTGTCTTGCCTCGCATAGCCGTTTGCACGGAGGAAAGTAACCAAAATCCCCGAAAGCAACTCTAACCCACAGTGGTTCAAAAGAGCATTAAAGTTCACTGACTTCTCCACTTTGACCATCAAACGATGAAGCTTTTTTTTTTTTACAAAAATACGCTTTGCATGTAAAAAGTTAATTTGATTTTTGTGTCTCCCCTATACTGCCATAAATGATTGTCTCCCCTATACTGCCATAAATGATTGTTTTCCATTTAACCATATAACAATTATACATTTAAAATGGAATGGTATAAATGCACTTTATATTAAATTGACTTTTCTTTTTATATCTAACGGTTTTGTTCAGTCAATTCAATGAAATTGTTTGCTAATACTTAATGATAAAATATCAGTGGTATTAAGTAATATCATCCCGCCTTTGTTACTGACACTTCTACAAGTTTTTGTACATTGTTATCTCGGTGCTATAGGAAACGTTTGTTTATTCTCCACTGCCATGGTCTCAATATTCGACATCATATACATATATTTACCAACAGTGAGTTGATGTCGCGTTAGAAAGGGAACCACAGCTTCTTGTGGTCGGGATTTTTTTGTTTGTTTTGTTTTGTTTATTGTTGTTGTTTAAACTTCGTCCTATATACCAGTCGACCGCTGTATACCAGGCATCGATTTCACAAAAAGTCGCAAGTATATGTTGACGTCAAAATGCTAATTTAGGTTGTGACGACATTACTTACGATCAACTTTAAACTTAATCGATGCCAGAAAACTTCATATGGATAGATTAAGTGCTGTAATAACACATGATGTTGTAATTGTTCTCTCTTTAATAAGTACATGTGGATTGAAAAGGCAGAAATAGAAGGGTTTTATTTTTATTAAATGATATTATTGAATTATAAAAACGTGGGATTAGAAAATTCATGTAAAGGCTAGACTCACGGTTTATATTTAGTTTTTTAATAAATTATTTGCATGATTACATTTTTGTCTTTAACTTGAAAAACAAAGTTTTGAGTTGTTCCCCCTTTTCTATCCCCACACATACGAGATTTTGTTTTCGTTCATCATAGAAGAAGTTTAAATTTCTAACCGTAAATTACCACATTGACCTTTAATTTAAGTTTTGCCGATTTTTTGTTTAAACTTTGATGTTTGTCCGTTAAGTTATAATTATTTGCCCTATTCGTTCTAATAAGACAGCGTCGAAAAACAATTTATGAATGTCCAACACCAACCCCCTCAATAGCCCGCACAATAGGCTGTTAACGTGTCGTTGACGTGTACTACAGTAGTAAGTTAAACAACTTTTGGATTATTGGAGAGTAGAATTCTCCATAGCTATTATTTCGGTATCTTCGACGTGCTTGCTTTACACTCTACTATTTCAAAGTTTTACAAGAACGTGATTGTTCATAGAGCTTAGCTTTCTTTAGGGTTATAATTACTATAAAATTGCAGAAAGGGTAATTTTCAGAATTTTATTTTTTTCTATATCACCCGTATTTGTCATTTTTTTTTGTTCATAAAAATACCATAGTATAAACAAGCTTATGTGTGATACATTACATTTATATATTGTCTTAGCTTTCAAATGAGCCCATGTAATACATACTTGAAATTTTCCAAGTCTAGTTAGGTGAACAGTTGCTAACCCTACCCATGAAAAAAATACCCCAATGTGAAACAATATGTTAATTGTCGGCTTAATATAAACGGTGTACAAAAGACATATTGGGTAATATTTTTTTAATTATCGATGTATCAAACATATCTGTTCATGTCAAGCGAGTACTTTTTTTCAGTTTCAATGTGACAATAATAAGTTTTTCATAAAATGGGGATTTTTCGGAATTTCATATTTTCTTCCACTGTTCACCTGTACTTTCCATTTTCTTTCAAGTACCTTACTTCAAACAAGCTTTTGTACATTTTATTTAGCATCTTAGATTTCGATTTCTAATGACCCAAGGCATTGCATAATTTAAAGTATTCCATGCCATTTAAGCGAAAGAATGGTACCTACTACCAACTTATATTTCTATGAAAATCCACAAATGTGATTGATTAGCATTTTTAAAGGCGTGAGGTATGTGTGTCTATTATTCATCGCTGTTGCCTTTTGAAACCTTACATTTATCAAAATAATGACAGCAAGCAAAATCATGTTGTAAGTGTGATATTTTAAGACAAAAACATATAA
Source organism: Perna viridis (assembly GCA_037379345.1). Lineage (NCBI taxonomy): Eukaryota > Metazoa > Mollusca > Bivalvia > Mytilida > Mytilidae > Perna > Perna viridis. The sequence continues at coordinate 1,269,930 of CM074523.1, read as the reverse complement.
GTGTTAAAATGCGTGATAATCTGTTAATTCTTAAACCCCCCTATTTATTATCATTATGCCGTCTTCGGGATAATTAAAGCATATTTGCAGGACAATATGGGCGATTCAACTGACTATCTCTGCCCGTTGGATTGTAGTGTGTATTATCATAGTTTACATGCGGAATGTTACTGTTCAATTCGGATTTCGTCACCTCTAGAGGATACAATTTGACAATCGGTCTTGTTGTTTCTCCGGTATTCGTCTTAACATGTGCGGATCGAATAAGTCGATCATTGTCTCGTACTACATCGGTCACAATTCTGATTTTCCAGTTGACATTGGGCGATTCTTGGTGAATTTGGACGACATCACCGACTTGAATTGTCTGATCATTATTTCCAGGGGTTCGATGAAACTCGCGTAACGACGCTAAATAGTCCATTTTTGAACGTTTCCAAAAGTTCTGAATTAAAAGGATGTGGTTTCTCGCACGCTTGTTGAGATCGGAACGATTAACGACTGTCGGATAACTCGTTTTGTCAATATTTATATGCGGATACGGTAATGTTGTTATGCGTCTGCCGTACAATAACTGAGCTGAGCTGGTGTCAATGCTTCACAGTCTCTAATATCGGACGAAAGATCGGTTAGAGGCCTATTATTTAGAATAGACTCAATTTCGGATATTACTGTCACTTAAGTTACCATATCCACCTGGTGTCAGTTTCACAAAAAGTCGTAAGTGTAGAAGTGATCGTATGTAATGACGTCATAAACTAAAATAGCATTGTGACGTCATGATTTACGATGAATTTCACACTTACGACTTTTTGAGAAACCGACGCCTGCAAACGACCAAGAACTTTCTTTAAACTGGTTCTAGCAAGTCCAATAAGTCTTCCCCAGAATCCTCCATACCAAGGCGCACGTTTTGGAAATGAACTGCCAATTAAATCCATGTGATCCTAAGTAGTCTTGAATTACTTCCGAATTGCACAGTCTCTTCATTTCCTCATTTCTTCATCTCAACAAATGTAGAATTGTCCGAAATAAGTGTTCTTGGCAGTGATTTACGGCTGATAAAACGTCTGAACTCTTGAATAAACGAATATTCGCTATGATGGGGAACAACTTCAAGGTGTATTGCGCGAGACGAGGCGGACGTGAAAAAACACACATATGCTTTCTTGTAGGTAAAGTCTGCTTCTCTAGTGTAGTCTACTACAGTGTAGGTAAACGGGGGTGCATCTTGCACTTTGATTTCCGGTAAAGGAGGCATGGTCGGTGCTCTGTAGGATTTTCCAAATACACGTTTGCATGTAACACATTTATGGATTATCTGTTTGATGCACTGTCTAATCGTTGATATCAAATAGTTCTGACGTAGATACGAAACGGTTGCATTGAGTCCTGAATGTAGCAGTTATTCATATGCGTCGGATATGACTAGTTTGGTAAAAGCGTGATCTGAGGGTAAGAGATACGGAAATTTCGTTTGCTCCAGGGACAAAGACCAGACATGGAAAACAGACATACACAACAAAGAACATAAAGTAACTAAAATCATACATACAAAGTAACAAAAGTAAATGAGCAACTCGGACTCCACTAAAAACTGGGAGCATGCATATTGATATTGACTGACGACAACTTAAGTCGTATACTATTTTGATCGAGTGGTAGCTGACTCTTTGTATGCTGGGTGGTGGGGTATATAATGAACTTTGGCGGCGTTCGATTTTGTCTCACTCACTTTCTCAATGAAATCTCTGCGTACCTGATCTACTGTTATTTTGCCGTATTTATCTAGCATGTCTGGTTTTTGACTCAATCTACGTATAACGCTCTCGGTTCTCTTCTTTGCGACGATAAAATTTCATGTTAATTCATCATGGTCTTGTTTCCTCGGCATTCCTGCAATGTATTTGTTGCCTTCTATGTAGTTTTCTTAATATGATAACAAGTATTCTTTACTTTCGGTCTCATCGGCTTCCTTGCTGTTTATGTAAATTGACTCAAGATTCCAAAATTTGTCAATGTTTTACTCATCGATCTTGTGCGATATCATTACGTTGAGCATTCTAGCTGTCGCTGATCTGCATTTTTGCTCACGGTTTACTTTTACTGGTCCTGATAACAAGTAACCAATCTCTGATTTCACGGCTGTTGGACCATTTCCTCTGACAATGCGATCTTCCACGATGTCCCAGTAATAGTCGACGCCTATTAATAGCTCGATTTCAAATGATTCTTGTTTAGTAATGGGGTGTGCTAGCTTCAATCCACGCAAGCATATATGGTTATTTTCAATTTTGCGTATGTAGTGTTGTAATGGCATAGCTATTTTTGGTACTATCGATACTTTGATTGGTAAGTTTAGTCCATATTCCGTTTTCAAGTACACTGTTGCGGTATCTAAATATCTAATATTTTTGTCTCTTTGATAATCCTTGTGACTATATTTTAGTGTTTATTTTTACATACCTTGTTAAAAAAGTCAAATTTAGTTCCTGGTTCCATTTATTCTTTTGATAGTACAAAATAGTTATGTCGAAATTATTTATTAATAATTAGGATATAGTGTTGGTCAAGAACAGATGGTTAAAGACTATTCAATTTGGAGAAAGGTGACATGTCATTCCGTTGGCACCTTTACAAACTCACCTTTATATCCAGTTACTGCTTATTTAAATATGATTTCTTTTACGGCTGTTTCCTGTGATGGGCTTGCTTTCTCCATTAAGAAGGGAAAGTTACCTATAAACAGTTTTAGTCACTTTAGAAGAATATGGTATCTTCGTTAGGGAATATGGATATTTTCATTACAATTGAATAATATTCTAAGATAACAATATGGATCTAATGTTTCAAAATTTTGCCCGTACATTTTAAATTTAATATTTTGGGTAACTTTGCTCTTACCGAAAACCACAACCTTAGTTTTGTTGGTGTCTAAATTAGGTTTCCAGATATCGCAGCATGTTTCAGAAAGCATTTGTAGTCCATTTGCAGACTGGACAATTAAAGCTATAGTGTCAGCATTTTAAAAGAGAAAGTTTTATACATATCTAAAGACTCTTGACACATGTTCGAAATACTGTATAATGAGTCTGTCAGTTTAGGTTCACTAAGCAAGTGCGCAGCGATGGCAAATATAATGCTTGCAGTGAACTCTGTACCATATCAGTTTGGTAGAGTCAGAATTGAGTTTAATGGCTATCAACACATGATAAAGACATCTAGATGGGACAGAGAATATTGGAAATGTAATTTTCCATTTTGTATAGCGACAGGAAATACCCATTATGTTCTAAATTCAATTTGTTCAAACGAACATAAAGTATTTATGTGCTCAACCAATGCCCTTTTTGACCGCTGTATGCATATTTGAGCAAATTCAAATAGCCATACCTGAAAACTTCTATTGACATAAATAAAAACAACTAAAGTTTGATACTGGAAAGCGCAATTACCAATACCGACTTTGGGACTCCATACTAACCACACACAGCAAAAGTAAAAGCAGAGGCTGCACTCAATGAAACAGAGATCTACCGAGGAAATCACATAAATACCAAGTTTATTCGAAGAGGGAGGAGGACAAGCTACGGTGCTTTTAAAGCAGGTAGCACAAATTTGACAAAATTATCAATTTTGTACTAAAATTAACTATATTTGCGGAAACTTGAGTTTTTCACTGCATTCATTTGTCATTACCCAACCAATACTAAATAAAATTCTAATACGATTATGTTGTTGTAGTTCATTAAGTCCATAACTAAAATGCAGATTGTTAGGATTCTATTGCCATGTTTAGAAATTTAACAAAGGCGGAAGCAAAAACACCCATAAGTATACTTCGTCCTTAAAAATAACAAAATGAACAGATTCACACAATAATGAAAAAATAATGGTGAAATTTATTACGAAACATTTTGATTTTATGAATTATGATAATACTTTATATGAATAATTCAGTAATGAAACTTAACAATAGAAACAAATCTGCTCAATGTAATAATGCATTTTATTGTGTTAAAATCCCTTAATAATTTTCTGCTTTAATGTTTTTCATCTAAAGATTAATTTCATCAATGAATTAATCGGAGTTTCAAATTGCAACTTTATATTGCTATATATAATTTTAAGGCCCCGGACAGGGGAATTAATTGTGATCTCGTACCTAAAGCCTTTCAATCTTTCTTACATAAGATTGGTAAAATCAGTCTAAATTACTTAGATGCTTACATACGATTGGTGTAAAATGCTCAATACAAACGTTCTAATAATAGTTGCGTCCCTTACCCTAGGTCTACCTCTATAATTGCTTCTTCTAGACTAAAGTTTTATTTGCAAATCAGTAGTTGGAAGATCGTCTAAATAGATTGTTAGGGTTTTTGCAACGCAATAATACATTTTACAGTAAATGACACAATTTTCAAATAGTTGTACTGATGTCTTATTATTTGCTAACACAAAAATCCATACAAACTTGCATCACGGTGTTGTCTCTTTAAAGAATGACTAAATATTCTTATATGGAATCCGCCTTGGGGGAAAGACGTGAAGACTAATTTATGCGATTCGGAAGACTCAGTGTTTGACCACAAACAATTTATGAATTAATTATTTACGTAGCTAAATTAATATAAAAAGAAACTTTTTTGTGATCATTTCTCGGTATTTTGATAGTAACTTACAATAATTTTATGAATTGTTAATTTTTGATTGCTTTGTTTTGAAGCTTATAATGATGATGTCTAATCAATGCATTAGATATTTCATATATGCGTAATTTAGGTCTACCATGTTTATAGATATCATTTTGTTTTTAGTTTTGACTATTTAAACCGTAACTAAGAGTTTCAGTAGAACTTCGAAGGCAAATTCATTACTTGAATATCATATACTTTTAGATATGTCACAATAACAATAAATGGAAAAACAAAACTTGTGTTCATAGTTGAAAAGGCTTAAACTGTGTGTGGTAAAGATGACACAATGTTCACTAATCATAAGATTTTGTCATATGCGTTTTAAGACTTTCCCAAATAATCAGTAACCATTGCAGATGCTTTTGATTGGAACCTGGTGATTATGAAACATGTTTTACTCAATTACTTGCTTTGAAAACTGGTACCTATTGAAATAACTCTAGTAAGAGGATTTTTGTTTAATTTATAAAATCCGAAATTACCCATTTCATGAGGAATTCCATGATAACAGAAAAAAATGTCATGTACCTAAAGGTAAAATCTAAAGGTTTTAGTTGACAACTATAAAGAAATACTTTGCTAACCTTTAGTTTAGGCGTTGGATCACATTGGCATGTATAGTTGGGAGAATCAATCATGTTGTGTTGAAAAAATAATTATATGGTTAATAAATTACAAAAAATGACTGAAATATGAAATATGATATCATAATATATATGTTTGTAGTGCATTTTGTGCTTTTGGTCATTGTTAGTAAAAAATGTAAATACATTTGGTGGTCCAACAAAGAAACTAAACCGTTTAATTGCAAATTTAGAAAAATCGAAAAATTGCCTATTTTTCAGGTTTTTGTGGTCAAAAATATTATTTAGCGCAAATAAGGCATTTTCTGCCAGTTAAACAATTAGACGTACATGTTTCATGATCGTTCATTTTTGTTTACTTTCAGCGTATTTTAGCCAACTAAACCAAACTGTTTGGTCTGTCATAGATGATTTTAAGAATGTGGTGTAAAATTTTGAATGGACTTGACTTTTTATGAACAACTCGGCGTGTGTTTCTAGAAAGCAGAGGACGCTTACTTTACAGGTGTACCTGGCTCATGCTCCTACTTTTTAGTGGGATCCGAGATGCTCATTTACCTTTATTAATTTGTATGTATTATTTTGGTTATTCTATGTTCTTTGTCGTATTTGCCTGTAGTCCGTTGTATTTGTCCCTCGATTATATTCTTTTGATTTGCTCTAGAATCTTGGTTCCCTTGATTACTCTTTCTCATCTGTTTGCATAAGAGAGTTGTCAAATCCACGAAGAATCTACGAATTGGTAATTTTTCCCTAAAGCACGAATTTTTTGTTACTTTGTATGTATTATTTTAGATACTTTATGTTCTTTGTTGTGTATGTCTGTTTTCCATGTCTGGTCTTTGTCCCTGGATTACATTCTTTTGATTGCAGCTAGAACCTTGGTTCCCTTGATTACTTTGTCAAAAGGTTAGCAATTGTTAAGTTAAAATTTATTATAACCAAAATAGAAAACTTGTGATTTTCTTCAGTCAGTAAAATAAAGTATTACGCTACATTTGCTGCGTTTGTCTTTCGTTCTTTTCTCTGTAACGGAGCAACATTATAAAAGGAATCATGAATGTAGTAACTAAACGTTTGATGGACGAGTACAATGTATATGACGACCATCAAGCAATAACAGCCTTATGGCAAAACAATACGCAATTAGGGAATTTTGGATATTTAGGTGGTATACATTTCTTAAATTGTTACTATTGTTGTTTAATTTTTACAGATCGATTTATAGGTGGTTTGATAATTATATCCACTGCAGCATGTGTACAATAGGATTTGTCATATTTGAGAAATATTTTGGTTGTTTCGATAGCCGTTATACATGTTGTCAGGACAACGGATCCTTCAGGATGTAGTTGTCAGAGTTTGAAGCTAACTTGTTATAGTAAAAATTACTTTGTCAATATTAACCCCGGATTCTCACTAACTTATTTGTAAATGTAAGCTATAACACGTTTTACTGTGAAAGTATTTTTATTTGTGGACACCAATTTTCGTGCTTTAGTGAAAATGACCAGTTCGTAGATTCTTCGTGGATTTGACAACACTCCCATGAAAATGGATGAGGAAGAGTAATCAAGGGAACCAAGATTCTAGCGGAAATCAAAAGAATATAATCCAGAGACAAACATGGAATACAGGCAAATACGACAAAGAACATAGAATAACCAAAATAATACATACAAAGTAATAAAGGTAAATGAGCATCTCGAAATCAATTAAAAACTGGGAGCATGGACCAGATGCAGCGGTCGGGTAAGAGTCATCTGCTTTTCCAGAAACACCCACTGAGTTGTTCATGAAAACATCAAGTCTGGGATAGAAGAAAAAGAAAAAGGAAACTATTAAACGTTGAACAAATCGCTCCTCATTGTGCAGATGGAATATACCGTAACAATCCACGAGTTTATGATGACGGCCATAATTTCTGAAGTGATAACTTCAATCTTGTAGTAAAGCATTCCTGTTCCAGAAGCCTAATTTCAAGACGTCTGGCGCGATATAAAAAATCTGCTATGTAACGGCGATCTCTGACATAACGTATGAGTTATGATATGAAAACTCAATACGTAGTTTCTGAAAGGATGTTGCCACATAAGAAAGGAAAGTTGACAATACGGAATGCAAAGTCATCGTGTTTGTCATATAGTTTGAAAATGTCGTTTTCGGTCGAAAATCAATTGTTTTGTTTACTAAACCCACGAAAACATCCATTATTGGTACCCCAAAAACAATTATATTTTCATAGTATCTTATGGGAATATCAGATGTACGAGTGCAGATACAAATTTATAATTTTATATCATTCAAAAAATGTCATTAATATTCATTACTTTCTTTTCAGATCATATCATTTTAATAACTGGATCGAATGTACAATGTACACAATCGGATTTATCAATTTGAGAAATATTTTGGTGTTTACGATAGCCGTTTTACACGTTGTCAAAACAGCGTATATATTCCCAGTTGTACTTTATTTATGCACATGTACACTGAACAAACGATTTTTTAATTGCTACTATCTGTTAGAATCAAGCAGTGGGTGAAACATGGTATTGAAATACCCACCATTTTGAAAGTTTAATTTGACTATTTGTACCATCAAATCAAGTAAAAAAAATTTTCCATGTCATTTTTGGTAAATTAAGTTATAATTTCATTCAAATACAATGAAAATGAATATTTCATGGGCAAATAACTATGTCGAAAAACTATTTTTTCTAACATTTTATCGAAAACTTTCTAAGCAAATCCTGTGGTACAGAGAGCAAACAATGGTCTTTTCAAATAAGTAAGTATCCTTAAGTGAAATTATATTGTCAGATTGGTGGGTTTTGACATGCATTCTAATTTTTCCCATTTTGCCCGATTCTAAAAAAACACATAGACTTAATTGTCATTATACAAAACACTTACAGAATAAAACAATTTGAATGTTCTATATTATTTTAACAAGGAAATATTAACCTATAGCCAATCGACTGTTGCTGCTATCGATGAACATCCCAAAAATCTTTTAATGTAGTGTCAAATATAAAAGGTATGGCGATGTTTCATTTGAAATTATTGTTGTTCATTGTTTCCAAGAAAGTGCATATTGTATTCTTATCATTTCAGCCGACAAACCGGAGGAAATATCGGGGTAATAAAAAATGATGCATTTAGTAAGATGACTGGTTTAGAGACCATGTATGTAAAATATTATGAATGACAAGAAGTCTGAAATGTGTACATACAGTGCAAAATGTGCTACACATGAAAATCATATGGTTAGCAACATATAATAATCATACAAGTCGAGCATGAAATGATAATTATATGTTTCAGTTTAAATATGATTACCGCATGATTATTATATTATAATTATATGACTATCATATGTAAGAGTAATCAAGGGAACCAAGGTTCTAGCGGTAATCAATAGAATGCTATCCAGGGACAAAAAACAGACATGGAAAACAGACACACACAACAAAGAACACAAAGCAACCAAAATCATACACGTAAATCAAATGAGCAACTCGGAAATGTAAATTATGTAAATTATCATATGGCAATCATATGAATCTAGCACCATATGAATATCATGTGTGGCAAATTTGGCTGTGCAAGATTCAATAAGCCGATTAAGAAACCAAAGTACGATGATCGAGCAAAAGTGTGACAAACAACGCAAAAGTAAGTTTGATCTACACTGAAGCAAGTTCAGAAGTCTGGAGGTAAGACGTGGAGATGCTGTTAGTGAATTTTGGGGAGTGAATTTGAGAGATGTGAGGAATTATGTGGAGATGTACTAATTTAACAGAAGGAATGACACAGAGGTGCGATAGTTAATCTAAAGGAATGACGACGGTGTCAATAAGTAAGTCTACAAAAATGACGAGAATGTGCGTTTATGGTTAATCTGGAGATATGATTTGAAAGTGTACCTGTTAATCTGGAGGAATGACCTGGAGGTGTGTTTGATTATCTGGAAGGATGACTTGGAGGTGTGTTTGTTAATCTGGAGGAATGACTTGGAGGTGTGTTTGTTAATTTAGAGGAATTACTTGGAGGTGTGCTTGTTAATTTGGAAGAAAAAAATCTGAGATGTGCTTGTAAATTTTTAAAGAATGACTTGGGGTGTGTTCGTTAATCTGGAGGAATGTCTCGAATGTTTGTTCGTTAATCTGGAGGAATGTCTCGGATGTTTGTTAATTTGGATGAATGAATCGAAGGCATGTTTGTTAATCTGGAAGATCACTCGGAGGTGTGTTTATTAATCTGGAGGATGACTCGGAAGTGTGTTTGTTAATGTGAGGGGATTACTCGAATGTAAGTTTGCTAATTCGGAGGAATGACTCAATGGTGTTTTTGTTAATTTAGGGTGATGATTCTGAAGTATTTGGTTATTTGGAGGAATAATTCGGGGGTTTGTTTGTTAATCTGGATGACTCAGAGACGTGTCTTAAAATTTGGAAGAGTAATCAAGGGAACCATGGTACTAGTGGTAATCAAAAGAATGTAATCCATGGACAAAGACCAAACATGGAAAAATAATCAAGGGAACCAAGGTTATAGCGGCAATCAAAAAGAATGCAATCCAGGGACAAAGACCAGACATGGAAAACGGACATACACAACAAAGAACATAAAGTAACTAAAATCATACATACAAAGTAACAAAAGCAAATGAGCAACTCGGACTGGGAGCATGAACCAGGTGCACCGGTAGGGTAAGCGTCCTCATGTCATAAACATTATGTCTAAGTTACATTAGATTCCATTTGGTGGTGTAGGAGAAAAAACGGATAAAAAATGCCCGCCCCCACCCCACCCCCAAAGTCGCCATATTCATATAGAACAAAGTCTATACTTTGATATATGAAACCCCAGATTGATTTGGATCAAAATCTAAAATTAAAAGTGCACAAATGGAACATGCGAAGATTCTGTGTCTGTGAATGTTCCATTCAATTCCATTCAGTGGTTTTGCAGGAGTAATGGATAAGAGCAGAGTCTCCAATGCTTAACGGAAGGGAGGGAGGGGAAAAGTACGGTCGGGAGGATGTACGGACACACCTATCAATATATACCCACACATTACAAGTTGGAAGTATAATTTAGCAAAATTGTATTGACAAGTAGATAAGGTTGATTAATGAATATCATTGTGAAGGCGTACACGTAAGATAGAATAAAATGTATCAATTTAAACTTAAAATCTTACAACAACGCTATTTGGCGAATTTTATTTCTAGTAAAATATATAATAATAGTTACTATAGTAACACTAACCATACACTTGTTGCAAAACATATTAAGAAACATTGAAAAACAAAGTGTGCTGCGTTTTAACATAAATAGTATTCCAATCGAATAATTTTGCTAATTTTTAGCGGATTCTGTCAAGTAAACGTATTCGCCGGTATTATTTTTCGCGGTTTCAAAGTACGACTACCGTTTCATTGTGTTAAAAATAAATTTGGTGGGTACTTGTTTCCGCGGTTATCTGTCCACCGCAAAATTGGCGAAAATTAGTACACTGCCAAAATTAAAACGTTAACAGTAACTTAAACCTCCGGAGTTCTTGGCTTCATCTGCCTCGGGTATAATGTACCGTTCGGAACAACCTGTTAACGTTCAGTTCTTAATTGAACTTTTAGATTATTGAACAACAACAAACTCACGAAAGTTCCTGATGTATTAAGTGGATTGACGTCTTTTCTTCATCTGTAAGTATAACCTACATAATCAATGAATAGACGCATAACCTAAAAATGAATCCTTACATGTAAATCATAATACACAGGGAAAAGTTCATGTGAATTGAAATTTATGAGAAGTTCAAATTACATGTTAACTGCTACAAATATTTTAGTCAGGTATATCGGTGTTATGTTGACACAGAATTCACTGGAGTCTTCTTTATATAATAGCATAATGCTCAATAAATAAATTAATCAATATAAAAAATAAGTTTCATTTAGAGTCGGAACGAAATACATTATGATAAACATAAGCTCTATTAAACTTTTGATCGACATAATTGCCTTGACTCGTTTTCATTTTTTTTAGCTTTGTTTTGACTATCTCTTTTTTATAATTGGTATAATGGCTTCATCTCGCTTTTTTAAGTTTACATAACTGGTTTACTGTTTCGCTCAATTGTTTGCCTTATTACAACGTTAAATGTTATATATACCTTTCCAGAGCACCTGATGTCATCCCCGATTTTTTTTTGTCGGAGTTCATAGTACTAGTGCTTTTGTTTTTGTTTTTTTTTTTTATTTTTGTGTGGTTTTTTTTTCACTCTGTTTGACGTCTTTTCTCTCATCTTCAGTTTTTATAAGTATTCTATTTTATTCGGTCCGTGTATGAACATCATCTTTATTTCCTGTTTTCACGTTCAGGCCACATTCAGGTTTTTCTTGACATAAAATATTTCAAGTATTGTATTATAAGTACAATTTCCATGAACGGATTGGCCATAAGAACACTATTTAGTTAAAAACAACTCTTGGAAGTAAGCGTGCGCCTTCTCAGTAAATGTTTCACCAGGTACATTGTAATTAACTGAAAGTAAAATCCTTACAGCGCGAACAAATTTCCATATATTTTGTTATATGAGCATGGAATCGATAGAATATTTCATAGACCCAATATGTATTTATGATAATGTAGAATCGGAAGTAAAACATAACCGGAAAACTGAGAAGAGTTTTTATATAATTTACACGTGAGCATCTATCAATACATTTATAATAGTGGACAATAGTAACTGAAGCGACAGGCCATTCGAGAGTACACGTGACTATTGTTTTGCTCCTTATTTGGTTTAAGAGGCGTGGCATTTCTAAGTACGTCAAAATTCTATAGTGGTCTCCTTGGCTACTATGATGGTTACTTATTGATTTTGAGTCTGGCGTTAAAAGGAAACTCAGAATTACACATAAAATTTCATAAATTTTAACCCTCAGTGATATACAATATTTGTGAATGGAAATGAGACACGGTGAACTTTGCACCGAAGTTGGTTAATTTTTTACATTTTTTTTAAACTTTAAAAGAAACCGTCAGAATGTTAAGAACCCATTGTGTGCACATTTCAGGGTAATTCAGTATACAAACAATTAGACATCAATGTTACACCAAAACCACATGATTTGTTTATAAATAACAAGGATTTCAAATAGTTGCGAAATATTTTAAGATCTTTCGCACCAGTATGTAAGCAGAAGAAATTAATGGGTCAGTGTGCTTGTTGTTGAGATATAAGCATTTTGGCGCGAAACGGATTTCTCTTGATTTTGAAGAAAAGAAAAGTGGGGGTCACTGGGCAAAAAAAATATCAATACCGTAGATTGGAAAAAAATCAGTAGAGTCGAAAAATGTGACCAAAATTGTTCACGAATGAGCAGCAAATGACCTTAAAACGAACAAATATATATACACGAAAAACTACAACGAAACCAATAAACCGAACACCTGCCTGAACCATACAATTAAACCGAACACCTGTCTGATTCTGACCATTAAACCGAATGCCTGTCTGAACCAGACAATAATGGTTTAATGCATAGGTTGGTCTAGTATCCATTTAAATTTATTTTTAACCTAATAAACCAAACGCCGGATATATTCTACAATCTTATTAAGTCAAGTTAAAACAATCCTTGTTAGACATATACTACAAACTTTATACAAGGGGAATCATGTCAAACAGGTTTGGAACAGTAATAAAAAGATCATATATTCCAGGGACTATCAACAAGAAAAAACAAAGGAAAAAGATACACTCAAACAAGGACATGAAATTACAAAAAAAAAAACAGAGACAAATGAACAACCAGACTCCACTGAAAGCTGGTAGCATGGACCAGGTGCACCGTCAGGGTAAGCGTCCTGTAACACCCAACCAATTGCTAATAAAGAGTCCGGGGTATACGAACGAGAAAATGAAAATTATGACATGGTGAACAAATTGGTTCTCAAAGAGCAAATAATCCACGAGTTCAAGATGATGACCAAAATACATCTGTAGTAATAATTTTAATCTGTAACAAAACAATCCTGTTCCAGAAGCTAAATTGAATGAGGTCTAGCACGGTACAAAAGCTTCGTGTACTTCGGCCAGAGGAAATGAAATTAATTGTGGAACCTGAATGTGTAAAATTTCAAACCGCCGTTCTGACCGTCAGGAGACGTTGTCTTTAGAGATATGGTTAGCTTTTTATTCTAAATTTTTACTTTATGTAATATCGGTTTATGTGCATACTTACGGAAAGTATTCCTTATTTAATGCATACTAGAATATGTAATTAGGTCTCGATTTCACAAAAAGTCGTAAGTGTAAAGTTGATCGTAAGTAATGACGTCATAAACTAAAACAGCATTGTGACGTCATGATTTACAATCAATTTCACACTTACGACCTTTTGTGAAACCGACGCCAGTATCGCAATTTCAATGTGAAATATGTGTATTTTTGCAAAGGAACGAAGCTAAGAAAAAAGCCAACCAACGAACAAGAAAACTACAGGTCACCACACGGTCTTCAATGCTCGGCAACACCCGTACCATAACGCAAGTTGTAAAATGCGCCGAAATAAATGAAATGCAACTATTCATGTTTGTGAGCGATCGACCCTCCCCATACCTTTGACAGCGATGGACAAATACAACAGTACAACGTACTATAAAAATCTTTTGAATTCGGATTTAACTCTTGACTCTCGATACAGAATACAAACACTTTAACAAGCTGAAAGATGACTCGTTTTTTCTGTAACCTAGTTCCAAATTCAAAAGCAACTGATAGGCACACCTTGTTTACTAAAACAAAATATCAATAAACACACGTCCAACAGGATTTAATGAAAATGTATCATAAAGTTTCTATGTAAAACAAGGTCTTTGTGCAAATGCCACGATGAAAAACAATGACGTTCACATACACATTAACATAGAAAATTTTGAACATTGTAGCAGATTATTCTCGAGTCCATTTGATGATAATATAAGGCTTCATCTAATGATGCAGAACACAAAAGAGTGCAAAACTAAACTAGCGCTAATACCGTAGGAATTCTGGCATATATTGTCTTTAAACCTTATTAGACCTACACATTTACATACTATCGTTTTTAAAGACATCTGTCCTTAACATTAGTTTGTTCACCCAGCGCGTAAGGATTATCTCATTTTGATTTTTGCAAATTCACAATTGTTTTCTAAAAGATTCATTTAACATTTCAAACGATTTTATTTGTTTCAATTCAAGATTATTATCAGAATACAATAGCATTAAAACCTATGATCTTTCAACGCTTTATACTTCTATTCCCCATAGTGAGTTAAAATCCAGACTAAAATATTATACATCGTTGTTACTCAAAAAAAAGACGGTACACCTAGATACAAATATGTAGGTTTTGGTAGAGATATCACATACTTTGTAAAAAAAAACGATTCCAAATCATCTTCAAAATATACCAAATAAAATATTTTCAAAATGCTGGAATTTCTTATCGACAACATATTTGTCCAGTGTGGTGGACGTGTCGTTCAACAAACGGTCAGCATTCCAATTGGAACAAAATGTGCCCCTCTACTCGCTGACCTTTTCTTCCACTATTATGAGGCTGACTTTGATCGACAGGAAGGAACATCGTTTAGCTAAATCCTTTGATCTCAGTTTCCGCTACACAAATAACGTATGACGTATTCGTTAAACAACCCTTATTTTGGGGATTTTATTCATCGTATCTACCCAAAGAACTTGAGATAAGGATACTACAGACACTGTGAGGTCGATCAGCCTCATATCTTGACTTACACTTAGAGGTAGATGGTAAAGGAAAACTTTGATCAAACTATACGACAAACGTGATGATTTTTCATTCCGTATTGTGAACTTTCTTTTCATCTGTGCCAACATCCCTGCACCACCTGAATATGAAGTTTTCATATCACAATTCATACGTTATGCCAAAGCTTGCCGTAATTACGCATACTTTTTGTACTGCGCTGGATTCTTGCAATTAGGTTTCTGGAACAGGGTTATGTTCCTACAAGATTGAAGTCATCACTACAGAAGTTTTATGGTCGTCATCATGAACTCTTGAATCGTTACGGTATATCCATCTGCACCAAGAAACTGATCTGTTCAACGTGTCCTAATTTTCCTTTCTTCTTTCGTCTACCCTGGACTTGACTTTTTACAAGCAACTCGGTGGGTGTTCCTAGAAAAGCAGAGGAAGCTTATCCCACCGCTGCACCTGGTCCATGCTCCCAGTTTAAGTGGAATCCGAGTTGCTCATTTACTTTTGTTACTTTGTATGTATTATTTTGGATATTTGTCCCTGGATGACATTCTTTTGATTTCCGCTATAATCTTGTTTTCCTTGATCACTCTTTCAAAACAAAGAGTCAACGAAGTGCACGTTGTTGTACTATTTTTAATCAGGACCAGACATATTTGTAGCTGTAGAGATATTATGCTCTACCAAAACTCATTAACATTTTCATGTCTCACGATCCGATACCATTTACGGGCCTCAACGTAGGAAAAGAAACAAATGACCTAAACAAAATGACCTCAGTGTTCCAGTGGGGTGTCTATTAATATTTATCAACTTAGCTAACTCGTTATATCAACTTAGCTATCTTGTTATATCAACTTAGTACATGTATATAAACGATTTAAACGGCCACATCCCAAAACAATTGCATTAAAAATGGACCGAGAAAGGATATGCCGCTTTTATTTTTACCTTGGATTTAGACATTCTGAAATATTAGAGTTTTGAGCACAACATCATCATATTACTATAAGTATGACAACATTGAAGAGAATATTCAGAAAAGAGGGCTTATTCAGACGCAAATTTCGAAATGATATTCTCGAAGTAGCTGAATTTATCCAAGAACAACTAGATGGTGGTAGTCAACTAGGATATCGTGAAATGCATTTAAGATGTATTCACAATGGAATATGTGTCTCAAGGGAGGCTGTGAGTATTTTAATGCAAATTTTGGACAAAAAGGACATCGAGTTTCGATTAAAACGTCGCCCCCGTAGACGGAAGTACTTTGCATCTGGTCCAGACTGTTTGTGGCATGTAGACTCATACGATAAGCTTACGAAATTTGGTATCTGCATAAATGGATGTATTGACGGGTTTTCCAGAAACAAAATATGGCTATGTGCAAATCAAACCAGCAGTGACCCCAAAGTAGTTACAGGGTACTTCATTGAATCAGTAAGCAAAAGAGATATGGCACTGAAAACGGACATAATGCACAAATGCAAGAATTTCTAACCAATCGCGAAGAGAGTTTTATATATGGTAAAAGTATGGGAAATCAGCGCATTGAAATGCTATGGAGTTTTTCTGAAGGCAATGCTCACAGTTCTGGATAGATGTTATTTCAACCCTTCTCGATAATGGGCAGTTTAGTGGGAACCATGTCGACAAAAATCTGATGCAGTTCTGTTTTCTTCGTTTGGTTCAGGTAACTAGAAATTTACTGTTATTAAACGGATTTCACCCTATACTAAGCTATTGTCAAGAGTTCTAAAAGTTATTTCGTACATCTTATCCTTTTCATCTATTGAACAGACATGTGCGTATGATAGTTCCTCCTCATGTTTGGATTTGCTTATCTTTAAAAAGCTTAAGCATGCGTTGTGGTTACCAACAATGTTTGATGTTGACATTCCGTTCCTCGATACCTCGACACATTGCAACAGTTACTGAGTACCATTTTCACGCATTACAATTGAAATGATTTCACACAATTGGACGGTATCAAAACGCAACATTCAGTTCAAATAGCCTAAAAGCATTAGAAACCCCCTCTTTCACCTTTAAATAACTTTAAAGACGAATTTTTTTGTGTAAACCTGCTAAAGCATTGAGGTGCGTTTTTTCTTAAATCTGATTTTTATATAACTCAAAATCAGAAAAAAATCATTAAAACCTACAGTTATATGTAAAGGGCAAGTGTACAATTTGACAATAGACAATAATTATATTTTTATCACATTGTAATCTTGTTTCAGAAAGATATTGACCGAATGGTTATTGAATGAAACTCGCACAATATCAGACCAACTAAAAATCAGAACTGTTCTAATGGTAAACCAAGTGTCTTGTATGGAGTTCCTCACTTGTATGGTACCAGAAGCTATTTGAACCACGTCCAGCCTGTTTACATCGAAGCCTGTAGAGAAGAATGCACATGTCGGGGACAATTGCCATGTGAAGAAGATTTTTATGAACTTTTATGATATATATGGATGAATTAAATAAAGGATTCACAGATGATGCAGTTGAACTGTATATGGATATTCGACATCAACTGTATATTGATTTATAGTTGACACGATATTAAATACAATGATTGAAAGGCCTGGTGTACAGCTTTGTTATCGAGTGTAGAAAAAAAATTGGTGAAAAAAGACGAAACACAAATCAACTACAAATTCCCCTCAAGAAATAAAAAAAGACTACAATGTTTCTTATCTGCGTTTACATATTTTTTTCTTTTTAAGATATGTTTATTGCATGTTACACCTTTAAAAGGTAAAGAAAAGTACAAAAATATGAAAATAAGAAAAGTTTCGAACATTTTGAAACTTTACAACATCCAACATCCTGATCTGCAAATCCGGCAAAAATGAGATTTTCCACATGACTTTTGTGTATTTTTTGTCGCCAAAGTCGATTTGTATGTATCGCCTATGCGCAAATTTGTATTTTTCTATAGCATTTATATAGTTTTATGCAGTTTGCACATCGCTATTGATGGCTGCTTACGGAAAAAACTTAACTTGCGAGCTTTTAGTATCCAGGGTTTGGGGAAAAATGGAAGCTTCGGTTTGGTCAGTTTTTGCCTTTGTTTGTCATCATAAAGCTACTGATTTTTTTACAGTTTGACATGTTTCTATCGCATGAAAGTCGTCGTATTGTGTTAGTCAACAGAAAAACTGCAGATTTTGACTTGTTTCATGAGCAAAAAAAAACCAGAGAAAATACATAATGTATTATGTACCATTGCACATTGCTTTTAATTTTGGAGAAATTTCGTGGATGTTTTTTATTTTGCTACACTTGTCAATGTATGTACATAATGTCGAACACCTATTCGTTAGTAAAGACACAATGACGCTTTAGAACCTAGCTTTAAACGTATACCGCAGAGCATTTTTAAAACAGAGTAATTCTTATACTAGTACAACCCAAGGTTCTTGTAGTGCTCTTCAAGCTGAAGGTGATAGGTTGCAAAGATTTTAATTATCTGTTATACTTTTTGAAATATAAACATAAAACTGCAGTGTGATCCCCTATTCTATTTTTAGAAACAGCAAAAGCCATGTTTTTTGCTGCATCAAATATTGAAACACCAATTTTGTGGTGAATATTCAGAGGACCAATCATACAAAGTTTCATTTAATTCTGTTCAGCAGTTTCTGAGAATTTATTTTTAGAAAATTCAGCAAAAATCAACTGAAAAATCAATTAAAGGGAAATACCTCTTAAACGCTTCATCAGACAATTTAGCCCTGAAATCATTATAGTAGATTTTGATGAGCTAATCGCTTTTGTAATACTGACTTTTTTCTCTAGCTCATACGGTTTTCAAGATTTAAGGCAAAAACAGCAAAAATTGTCAAATTTGAGAATTAAGGGGCAATAACGCCAATGAAGGGTAATCGTACAACTTCCAGCCAAGAAGGTTGGTTGCTTCAGATTTCCTCTATTTCTCTTATAATTTTTGAAATATAAGCAAAAACCTGTCGACATCTCACTAATATGTCATTACATTATTATTAGCAAGTCGACATTGTAATTCATTTGTTTCTACATCATTCCGACATGCTATCTTCAACATGATAATTTGATTCCAACTTATAACGCACAACAGAACCTATTATTCTGACTTATTTGCCACAAAGTATCCTTACAAGGGGTGTACCATATGCGTTTCCATAGTTTTCATATTAATCAAAGACATTTTAACAAAATAATCAAGTTGTTCTACTAAATTTAAACAAATCTTTGACCCTATATACCTTAGCTAAGTTGATATAACAAGTTAGTTTAGTTGTTATAACAAGATAAAAAAAAGAGCTTCACATGGTACTAACGGGCTTCCCTAGTTGCACGGTGCTAGAAACTCCCTTTTTTAAATTTTGACATAATTGAATAATAAATAGCGTAGAGTATCCATTTGAAAAAATTTCCTTACCTTACTTCTTTATCTTTTTTTAAACTTATGGATCCACTCCTGGAAGGTTCAGCGTAAAATACAAAATGCCAATCGTATAACTTTTCAAAATTTTGTATTATTTAAACGTGTTTGAAGTAGTAATATCTGATCAGCAGCATTAGGACCGGATGCATAGGAAAATCAATATCCCAAAAAAATTATACATACAAGTAGTACTATAAACCGGGAAATGTTCGCGCCGTCTTTTTTTTCCGCGATTTCTGCGATCAATCTACCGTCGCGCAGTTTTGAATTTGCGATCGCTCCCCGAATCGTATTAGAATGTTCACGACAGTTTAATTTTTACTAGCAAACATAAAACTGCCGCGAAAACTTCACGGATTACCGTATTTTAAACCAAATATATCGAAAAAGGAAGCAATCCAGTATCAAAAAGCTTTACAGTGTGCAAAACAAGGAATGAAACTCCTGTGTTTTAGAAGTTTTGAATTTTGTGATACTACAAAGTTGGTCACGAATATATTGGGAAAAAAATAGCAAAAAATATTTCACATATAGTCATTGACAAAAAATGTACGGTTCAATATTTCCTCAGTTAACTATCATGTAGATCTTCAAATGAAAAGAACTTACACCAGCTTTATTTGCAGAAAAGAAAAAAACTCTCGTTAAAAAAAATACCAGGTTCCTTCCTTAATATCCCCTTCGCATACACGAATCTGTCTTACGAATCCTTTCGAATAATCAGTTCTTAGTCATTCACAAGCATTCGTATTTGTTATGTATTCCTTACAATTTATATCATAACAGGATTGAGTATAGAAGGCATCTATTTAGATTAGCATTTTATTCTACACTGAATTACATTATCAATCTACATGGTTTATAACAAGAAATCTCTGATACGGCGGTAGGTACTTTTAAACAATAGAACAATAGAATGTCACTGGGAAATGTTTATCATCACTTCATGGGTGTATACAGTTTTATCAGTAAACTGCTGATTATCAATTTCCTAATTGTCATATATAACATATCCTCCCTTCTAGATTAAACAAACGAGTGTCAGAGAAGAGTACTCCAGAATCAGCTATTTTTATACATGTAGTAAAAATCTTGAATGAATGAAATTTGAGAATAAGATAATTAAAAATATTTTCTGTCTATATTGTAAAGAAAACTGTAACTATGAAAATAAGTAACTAAATCATGCATTAGACAATATATTCCCTAACCTGTACTTTATGTACATCTAACCCCTACTTTTGGTTGTACATGAGAGTTATTATTACCCATACGACACTACAACCAATCTCATAAATCTAATTTCACAACTGGTTTTCGATTTCTCAATGGATATCTTCTTGTTGGAACTGTTTCATCGTTGGGTGTTGCTTTTTGTGTTTGATTGTCATTTGCAACAGTGTCACTGGTTTATTCTGTTCAATAAGATTGTCACTGATTTCGTTCGATTGATCTTTAAAGTCTCATTTGATTGTCTGGTCTGCGTGACGTCTCCAGATATGTCCATTGGTGTTTCTACTTGATAGTTCAATGGTTCATTACGTTTACAGATATGTCCAATTGTCCATTTGTTCTGGCCTCTGTAACCACGAACAGAAACAGAATCTCCTTCGTTGAATTGTTTTATTATCTCCTTCGTTGGTTTTATAGCTGACTTCATCTGCTTATCGTGCACTTGTCTGCTAATGTCAGGTTTTAATAAATCCAGTCGATTACGTAACTGTCGACCCACAAATAGCTGGTGTTTCATTCGTGGTACTGTGCACAGAGTTTCGGTAGGTAAGCAAGAAATTTGCAAGTTTCTTGTAAATGTCAGAAGTTTCCCCCTTCATAGCTTTCATGATTTGCTTGAAAGTTTGCACAAAACGTTTTGCAAGTCCGTTTGTTGCCGGATGATACGGTACGGATTTAATATGTGTAATTCCATTCATTTTAGTGAAGTTTTTGAACTCGGCTGAAACGAACTGTGGTCCATTATCACTTACTATTTGTTCTGGTAGTCCCGTTCTTGCAAAAATAGTTCTCAAGACTTTGATAGTTTGTTCAGCTGATGTGCTGTTCATCGGTACTACCTCTGGCCATTTTGAATGAGCGTCAACGACAATCCAAAATATGTAATCCATAAATTTCCCTGCAAAATCAATATGAATTCGTTTCCAAGGCGTTGATGGCCACTCCCACGGGTGAAGTGGTGCCTGTTTCGGGTCACGTTGATGTTTTTGACATCCCGGACAACTTTTTGCTAATGACTCAATATTGAAATTGATAGAGGGCCACCATACATAACTCCTTGCGAATAATTTCATCTTCACAACTCCCGGGTGTGTGGAATGTAATAACTCAAGAGTTTTCTTTTGATATTTCTGAGGAATAATTGTCCGAATTCCCCACTGCAAACATCCTTGAATGATAGAAAGTTCATTCCGCCTGCTGAAGTATGGTGCTAAATCCTTTTCGTTATTCACGGACCAACCTTTTTGCACCAGCTCATAGACTTTCGATAACACGGTGTCACGTACCGTCTCTCGTCTGATACTGTCACTTGTCAGACATATCTGTTCTAGCTGTTTTACCATAAAAACATCTACTTCGTCACAATAATCCTCTTAGTCGAGTGTCTTGAATTTTGGCGGATTTCTAGATAACGTAACAGCGTTTGTATGCTTGTGAGTATTTCTGTACTCAATGTCATACATGTATCCACTCAAAAATAAAGCATGTCTTCGTAAACGAGCCGCAGACGTTGTTGAAATCCCTTTTCGTGGATTGAATATCGACACCAACGGCATGTGGTCGGTTATCAAACAGAATCTACGACCATATAGGTATGCGTTAAATTTCTTCACACCAAAAACAATCCCTTGCGCTTCCGTGTCAATTTGACTGTAATTTCGCTCAATCTTATTAAGTGATCTGGACGCAAAGGCAATTGGCCGTTCGACCCCGTCTTTCATCACATGTGAAAGTACGGCCCCTAACGCATATGGTGAAGCGTCGCAAGCAAGACGGATTGGAAGGTTAGGGTCATAATGACACAAAACTTGTTCAGACGTGACTAGTTTCTTTGACTCATTGAAAGCCTTTCTACAGTCGGCGTTCCAGTCCCATTTGTGCTCTTTCTCTAGTAATTTATGTAATGGATACACAACGTTAGCAATGTTCGATAGAAATTTGTGGTAGACATTTATCAAACCAAGATATTTACGTACCTGTGTAACATTTTCAGGCTCTGGTATGTCCAAAATTGCAATTATTTTGTCTTCTGTCTTGTATAATCCATGTTTATCGATTTTATGTCCACAGAATTCGATTTCCTTCTGAAAGAATCTGCATTTGTCTTTGTTGACGGACACGTTGAATTCCTCTAGTCTTTGGAGAACTTTGTTTAGATTCCCTAAATGTTCTTGGTCATCTCGACCGGTGATGACCATGTCATCTAATATGCACTGTACTCTTGGTAGTCCTTGTAGGATTTGATCGATGGTCCTCTGCCAGATGGCAGGAGCTGAAGCGACTCCAAATAATAACCTATTGTATTGGTAAAGTCCTCTATGAGTATTTATTGTCAAATACTTTCTTGATTCCTCGTTCATCTCGAGTTGCAGGTAGGCTTGCGTTAAGTCAATTTTCGAAAAAGTTCTCCTCCTGATAATGTAGCGAATATATCTTCAATTCTCGGCAATGGGTACTGATCAACCTTCAATTGTTGATTTATAGTAACTTTAAAGTCACCGCATATTCGGACCCCTCCTGATTTCTTCACAACGGGCACTATGGGTGTAGCCCATTCACTCGTTGCTACTTTCGAAATAATTCCTTCTTTTTCTAGACGGACAAGCTCTTTCTCAACTTTCGGCTTTATCGCATAAGGTACTTGTCGCGCTTTCATAAACACGGCATTGGCATTATGTTGCAAGATAAGATTTCCTTTAATTCCTTTCACACAACCGATTTCGTCTCTAAATACCGATTTGTGCTTATCCATTAGTCGATTCGTTTCCGTTTTAATACTTTCAACACTCACTTTGTTGATAGAATTCCAATCAAGTCGAATTTTTCGTAGCCATTCTCTTCCGAAAAGAATTGCTCCTCCTTTTTGAACAACATAGAGCGGCAAAACACCTTTCTGTGAGTTGCACTGAACTTGCACATTAACTACTCCTAACGGCTTTAACTTCTCTCCTGAGAATGTACGAAGCACTATGTCAGTGCCTTCTAATTTCCGTTTTGGAAACAACTGATCGAACTCAATTTTTGGCATGATACTTAAAGCGGATCCTGTATCTACTTCCATTTTAAAACATTTGTTATCGATTGTAACATCCACTGTAATTTCTTTTGAATTGAATTTCACTGTATAAATTCCAGTATCAGTTTGTTTGTTACTGATCATATGATTTAGCGGAATAATTCCCATCATCATTTGAATTTCGATTTTCTTGTCGATCGATATACACAGTATAGATCTCAGCTTCATCACTTTGATCATCATCGGTTTCGGCGTTCACAGAGAATACCTTTTTCTTCTTCGATCGGCATGCTGCTGCAATATGTCCTTTCTTGTTGCATTTATGGCAGGTTTGATCCTTGAAACGACAGTCATTTGCTTTATGTCCCGGTTTGTTACATCTGTAGCACGTATAGCTTCCTTTGCTTTCCATAGTTTGATGTTTTTGAAAGTTCGACTTCGTTTTACTTTTCTTCACTTTATGCACTACTGATTCGGTTTGTTTCCCTTGTAACTCCAAAGCGTCTTTTGTTGCTGTCTCCATCGCGACAGATATTTGAATAGCTTTATCTAATGTTAGTGCTTGCACTGACAAAAGTTTCTTTTGGATTTGTTCTGACTTCAATCCACAAACTAGTCTGTCCCTTAAAGTGTTGTTTAAATCTGGGTAGTTACAATGTTCTGATAATCTACGGATCTGAGCAACGTACTCATGGATTGATTCACAGTCTTTTTGATCTCCCTTGTGGAATCCAAATCTTTCGGCTATCTCCAGTGGTGCGGGAGATAGATGTTCTTTCAAGATTTTGACTATGTCATCGTAACTTTTGTCCTTTGGTCTTTCAGGAGTTGTGAGGTTCCTCAACAAAGCATATGTTTTACCTCCAATTAAACTCAATAATGCCGGTACACGTTTATCATTTCCTATTTCGTTCACTGCGAAATATTGTTCAAGACGTTCAACATACGAAGTCCAATGTTCAATACTATCATCGAAATTTTCGATTTTGCCAATATATCCAGCCATTACTCGTCGCCAATTTTTGTTATGTATTCCTTACAATTTATATCATAACAGGATTGAATATAGAAGGCATTTATTTAGATTAGCATTTTATTCTACACTGAATTACATTATCAATCTACATGGTTTATAACAAGAAATCTCTGATACGGCGGTAGGTACTTTTAAACAATAGAACAATAGAATGTCACTGGGAAATGTTTATCATCACTTCATGGGTGTATACAGTTTTATCAGTAAACTGCTGATTATCAATTTCCTAATTGTCATATATAACAGTATTTTACTCGTCAACATTCGTAATTAGCTTTTAACAACTCGTATCAATTCGCGAAAGGAGATGAAATGTATTTGACATGTCAAAAAATTACACAAATGTCCACGAATATAGTTTGATTATTTTATTCGTTAAAGCTCGTAAACCCCTCTTACCCATTCGAAATTAACGCATCCGATCGCAAGAACTCGTAAAGCATTCACAAGAACTGTTTGGTTTGCTATTTTATACGAATGTGTTACGATTCATTTACGAATGATTGCTAACGGTTTACCATAGTTTTCGATGGATTTACGGGAAACATGAATTCATGAATTTCATTGCAAAGTCATTACCATTCGTAACAAAACTCATGACCAAACCGCAAGTATTCGTTAAAGCTCGTTACTATAGGTGTCTTAACAATTCGTTAATTAGTCATAAAAGCTTGTAACAATTCGCATTGCACTAGCAATTATTTTAAACAATATCATGTGCATTCATAAATTGCTGGTATTTAATCGATATGAATCGTGATATGTTAGTGTAAATGTATCGCCCTCATTCTTAACATATCGTAAAGTTAACATTCATACTCGAATAAGCACTCTCGAATTACTCGTAAAAGTGGCTTGATAATTAGCATGAATTCATGTTAGTATTATTAACGTTGTAAATTTGTCGTAAGGATTCATAAGAAAGATTCGTGTGTATATGAAGAGGATATAAGGAGAAAATGGTCTGTAGTATGTATTAAGTTATACTAAATAGAGGTACTTCCCCTTTTAACATCCAGGATAATTTTGATTTTATATTTTATGCACACAATAATCCGAAAAATTATAATCATTATAAATGGAGGTATTTCTTTCAGCTGTGTCGTTCACTACGAACAAACGTTTGCTGTCATTGATTTTTAGTAGCACCATTAATTTATCATATTCGAAACCTAAATTTATAAATTGGTTGCCTTCGAGAGTAACTAAGCCAAGTATCTTATCGAAAGAGAGGAAAAGAATTACCATGTCAGTTTAAGTACTACTGTAATAAAAATTATTCAGTTATTTTCATACGCCTCTGAAATACTACGTTTTTGTTGAAGTAAATAAGTATGACTGCAAACCGATTTCTTAAACGCTGACAAACCGTACACGTAAAAAAGCAACAAAAACAAAACAAAACAAACAACAAAAAAAAAAAAAGAAAAGAAAGAAAGAAAAAAAAAACGAAAGAGTAATTAAAAAACAATCAAACGAACGAACTTAGCAGCAGTAACCAAACGCCGCATGATTTAACGTGTATGTCATTCGATAAAATAACATAACAATCTAACAAATATAGCCAACACAGTATATTGATTTTTTGGAGTTACTTCCCCTTTAAATCTAGCGAATAGCTTGATTCTGTAGTTAATGTTTATTTATATAACTTTTCACGGAAAAATTCATTATTCATAAAATAATTTAAAAAATAAAAGTTCTCGCTGCTCCATGTCTGTAAGCTATCTAGTCCCATTACGAAAAAATGATTGCCTTTTCATGTTTTTTGACGCACCATTTTTTTATAAGTTTGAAACATAAATTTGTCCTTGTATGAAATAGTTCAGCAAAGAGAGAAACCGGAACACACAGTTAGATTACTATGTATACTTTTGGAAAGAGGGGAACAGATTTCCCCTTTACAATCAATCGATCTACTAAAACATCCCATACCATTCGCCTTGTCTCCTTCTTAGAAAATATTTCTCTATCGGACCCTTCGGGAAATTCCACAAGGTTTGATACCTCTTCCGCTTTTGCCAGAAGATGTTACTTTTTCACATTTACGCAAATCCATATTCCAGGAAGCCCATTTCAAACATGTCTGTATCCGCCCCTAAAAGTAAAGCGTAAAACTGATAAATATAAACACCGTGTTTGAACACAGGAACGGAACTACGTTATTGATGGAAAGAGTAGAATATAATTCCCCATGCCATATACCTTATCTCGTAGAGGTCCCATTACCACCCGCTTCGTCTCCCGACCATTCAAAATATTTCTGGGTCGAAGCCCTGAAGGGATTACGGGCATGTTCAGAGTTTTGGAGAATTTTTATTGTTTACCATTGTAAAAAACATAATAATTTTATATTTTCCTCATTGCATAAAGGAAAGATTTTCAGTTTAAAATGTTGATTTCGACTGCTGCTGAAATGTAAATAAAATGTTGCGTTGCGAAAAACAATAACCTTTGTTTCTCTCAAAGATTTCTTGATCACATAAAAATATTAAGTAGCATTCCAATAAGACTCATGCACAATGTGAATCATGATTGGCAAGCCTAGGTATTTTATTTTTGATATCTTGTTTAAAATGTTACAGTAAACAGAAATTAAGATTTGGCTTTTCATATAACTCGTATTCTAAGGAGATTAAAATTATATAGAATGTAATGTAGAATTCATAATTATAGGAGATAACTCTGTAAATGACACTGAAATACAATAGAAACTGTTGGATTTTCAAAGTGAATTTTCTCTTAAGAACAGAAAGATTGGAATGAATAATTATACATTTCATCATATAGACCTTTTAAGCAACTTAACAAAATATCAAATGTGTAGCATTTTCTTTCTATCATATATTACAGAATTTGCACGATTCTTACAAAGACTGCTACTTAATAATTCCTCTTTAATTTTTGACCTATATTGTATTTGAAACCCGCGACTATGTATACACGTGTTAGTTTGGTATACACGTGTTAGTTTGAATGGGCGTTTAAAGCTTTGTTGTGGTAAAATTACGTAGTGATTTTCATGGTGGCTAAGTCATAGGTGCAGACTTGAGGCAACGCCGGAGGTAACTATGATGAGCCGAGGACAAAAACTCCGCCAATATGAAAATCACTACGTAATTACCAGTTGTATCGATTATTTTTTATAGACTAAGGATCGAATATTAGTCTAAATATGATCAGAACTGCCAATACAATACAAAATTCAAAAGTGGGCCAATTGTGGGTTCCTTTGTGTATATGAGCCTGTCCTGCATGCATCTCTGTTGACATGGGCCTATCCTACAAGAACCCTAATGCACAGTTATATACCCTACATGTTCCTTTGTGTATATGAGCCTGTCCTACATGTAACTCTGATTACATGAGCCTTTCCTACATGTATCTCTGTTGACATGGGCCTAACCTATAAGTACCCTAATGCACAGTTATATACCCTACATGTTCCTTTGTGTATATGAGCCTGTCCTGCATGCATCTCTGTTGACATGGGCCTATCCTACAAGTACACTAATGCACAGTTATATACCCTACATGTTCCTTTGTGTATATGAGCCTGTCCTGCATGTATCTCTGTTTACATGGGCCTATCCTACAAATATCCTAATGCACAGTTATATACCCTACATGTTCCTTCGTGTATATGAGCCTTTTCTACATACTCCTATATGGTACTGGTTTATTTTTCCCCACAATTTTTTAATAGAAAATCCTTTTGCTGCGAAAACGTAACCACGAATGATTTTTATAACTTCTTTATTTTTTATATTCCATGAAACTTAAAATGTCGAAATAAACAAAATTCCTGTATAAGATGAGACGACGTTATCTATGGTAAAGAGTTATGTCCCTTTCTTATCAATTATAATTATGAATTTTAATTAATTCAAGGGGTACTACAATCAAGCAATATAGTTTCCCACAGAGAAAAAAGGTCTTCTATATTATACCCCAAATGTTTCATGTATTTTACGTATATTTAATCAATACAGATTAGTAGTTGTGCACCATCAACGAACTACTGATTAATGAAATGTATTCACGCAAAAGATTCTCAGTATCAGCCACACTCTTCATGTTGACGTACTCCCAAGTGGTAAGAATGGGGAAATGCTCTCGGACCCACGTGGGGCAGAGCGTCAACAGAGCAGTCCAGGCGCTAGAAGGGAATACTCTGAGTTCTTCAGTCAGGTATCCCGAAGACTACTACTGCTAACTGGCATTACTAACACAATCTCTGTAAGAAGCGGTCGTGCGAGATCCGTAAGGATAGTCGAGACAAAAAAAAAAAAAAAAAAAAAAAACACCAATCGATCTGCATTAGCCCGTATTTGCACGTGCTCTGTCAAGAAGTGGTGACCAATAGAGTGAAGAAGAAAGATTTCTCTGAATTAGGTTAAACTGAATGTATAACTGAACGGGAAATATTTTCCAAGCAAACCACGTAAGTGATAAAGAATAACGATGTACATAACCAGAATTTCATATTTAGGTGGTCTGAATAATTTAAAAAACGGTCGAAGCGGGGAAACGACATTTCTGGAGATAGAAAGGAGAAGGGCGATAAAGGCTCTTATTGGCCTAAAATACAACTGAAAATTAATCATAACTATCAAGTGTTTTAAATAAGTGTTTATTGTGAATACATGACAACTGAGAAAACATAAGAACTTCTGAACATTCTTGCATTAAAAGGACAAAAGAATTGCTTGAAGTTTGCCAAAAATCGCTTTTCAGATATTCCTTTCATTTTGGTACTTTTTTATCACTTTACGGACACATCGCTGACAAGGAAACGGTGTCCACACCCAAAGAAACAACTTGATAATTAGTAAATTGCATATGATTTTCATACAAACCTCGACCTGTTAAAATATCACAAACATCACAAATCACCGCTTCCTGAAAATCGAAGCGAAGTCGAGGCACTTGGGGCTACCGGATCCAGATCACTCATCCGTTCATCTCCCCTTTGAAGTAAAATGTTGTTATATACCCCCTTTTTGATATAAATTTCTGGATCGAAATCCCATCTTTTTATTAATTATACTACCAAAATAGTTCATTTGAAAATTCACATTTAGTTCACATGAAAAAAAAATTATTTACCTAATAATTCAAAATTTTGCCGGTGTATCTTTCTGCAGTTTAACAGTGCATGTTCACACACTATGAACATGTGACATCACTCATTGTACAAGTTGTAAATGGCATATAAATTATCATTGTTTATGCATGCTGGACGCTTAATGAATTTTAATGGAAATATACATCTTATTATGACCACATAAAGAGAAGTTTGGTTTATAGGGGATAGTGAATTATATCTCCGTTGTTCTCGTGAAAAGCAGTGTGGTGGGTGGCTCTGCCATAGTTACATAAACGGCTGATCACCGTAGGTATATTTTTGACCATAAGGTGCAAAGATGCGCGGGGGGTTCCAGTTACTCTAACTTTCTCCAAAAAGACGAATCTTAAATACCCTATATATTTTCACAGTGCAGATTTGTTATCATAATTGTTTTTACAATATAGTCGTAGGTGATAGCGTCTTGAGCTCCGGGTGCGATAATTTCCCGAATCCTCCGGCATTGGGAATAGACAAATTAGATATAATCTGAAGAGCAATTCTTAGAACTTAATTTAGAACTGTTTCATGTTGTATGTACAGTGATGAAATAACAGTAATATTTCTTTTCTTTTTTTTTTGTAAATCAGTAGTTTCACTTTTCCGTTTAAATTGAAATTTGAGGTGAAACTGAATAAAGAAATGTGATGTTCACCAAACACTTGAAGTAATTATCACTACAGGAAAAAAAAGCTCATGCTGAGTCTACAAAATAAAATCAAAATATGTGTAAAAGGGAAATTTTAAATAAATGTTTGTATGAAAGTTCATTTCTGAGCATATTGGATACGCAATTTGTGTTCAATAAAGAAATGCATTGCCACACAAACCATACGCAAAAACAATAAAGGAGAAAAAAAAAAAAAACAACAATAAAACAATAAATACCAAAAAGAACATTTGATCTGTGGATTTGTATTTTTGACCCCATGTTTCGGTCAACCAGTCGACGTAGCACTCCCCTGTGCGCAATAAACACATCACTTTAATTTGATAGCCACGCCCACTATTGTGTCTAATACGATGTTCACTTCTCTAAACGACTGTCATCAACGTCAAAAACTTCTTGGCAAGAATAAGACCATAAAAATGTAACATGACAAATTAAACACTAACTAAAAATGACAAATTTACTTTTTTGTCTATCGAAGACATTGTTTCTTCAACGCGCGAACATGTTTTTGTAACGAAGTATCTTTGAATTTTAGTAGGGATTTTGTTGTTTGAAATTATATTTGGGCCACCATAGCCCACGTGTTGTACAAGTATATAATCTCATTTAATCGGAATATATTGCGAATGGTACTTACATAAAAAATTAAAGTGGAAAGTTCTTCAACTAAAAATTATCTCATTTTTAGTTCGACGGTGAAGAATTAGTGAAAACATTGGAAATCGTTAAAATTCTTTGTGCTTAACACTAGGCTCAATTCATCATCGTATATACTGCCTTCTTGTTAAAATCGCCTTATACGATGATATAAGTGTGTACTTAATCAGCATGAAATTTTCTTACTGACTTGATGCAGTTGCGAGGAAATAAAATAACACTTATAAGCTGCTACATTAAGCTTTAAAATGATACTGCGGGATGTTCTTTTATTGTGTATAGTTTTAGGCATAATTCACGGAGATCATAAAGAAAACCACGGTACGTAGAATTTCCTTTTTATAGCCTTAATAATATGGGGAAATTGGGGGGTGGGGTGTAATCAGAGGACAAGATTGAGGAAATGGATGGGGAATAGCCAATAACTTATTCCATAGGAGGTTCGTTAAATGAAATATTGCAACACAGCAACATATTACCTGAAGACATATTTTGAAATATTGAAACCCGTCGAGTGTGGTAAGTAGTAACAAGTAGCATGAAAAGTAAAAAAAAAAGAAACCTTCGCGCAAATTTCAATTGACTTAGCATTGTTAATGAAATTGAACAAGTTGGAGATGAACTAGTACATATTGCATAGGAAAATGGTTTACTAAACAGAACCTGGGTGTCGTTTCTATACCTCAATCCGAAGTAAAAACAATGTTTTAACACAATATAGTTACCTTCCAACAGACTCACAGTTATCACAAATGTTAACTCTTATAATTATTTCACTACATCATATATTTTCCAACTTACACCATGATCTTGAGTTTGTTCGTTTAAATAGTGTATAAAATGTTTGTTTTTTTTAACTTTATAGCGCTATATAGATCCCTAAGGTACCGCTGATTTAATTGTTGGCAAACAAGGGTTTAACATTTGTTGCCAATACACACACCGGGATACAAACCTCAACGCTAGTGTTAAAATTGATCTAAAATATCTCATTTAAGCTACGTATATGCATAAAAATGTTTAAACCATTCAAAATTATGCACATACAATATATAAATATGTCATTCGCGCTGATTGATGACTTCTTTTATTTACTATCTCGGACTGGATTCTTGCTGAAGTTTATTTAAAATTATTCTATATATGGAAGCAGTCAGTTAGAAGCAGGGTTAATTTTTTTCTTTTTTATTCGAAACCTAGTTCACCATGTTTGTAAGTTATGTGAGTCAGGATGGATTGACTGAATAAAGCTGCTCCTATTTGGTCATTTAAAACAGAATACTTCACGCCATATTATTTAAAGATCGTAAGCCATTCCTCCTGAAATTCTTTTCGTATTTACGGTCAAATGTAGCTATTAAAATCAGGAGACATTGGTTTTAAGTTGAACAAGTCATTCTTATGCGCATTCAAGACATATGCAAAAACCATCGTACAATTAGTTGCTTAAAATCACCTAAATCCTATTCATAGAGTCTAAAATAAACGCAAGTACAAGTTGTTCAAAATATGATTTATGAAGTCAACGATTACGTAAAAAATCAAGCGAATTAACATTTGTTGAATTAACAAATGCTGCATCCATTTAACATACTTTCAATTAAAACTTACACCCATCACTCATTACAAGGTTCAAATGAATTTGTATATGTGATCATATATTTCAAATTTACGGTGGATTGAGCCAAAGCCTTTCTTTACTTCATCGCTTTTATCTTGACAACTTAAAAGACTACTCTCCACCTAGAATAAGATTATTTTTATATAAGCCCAAACGGTTTCTTTGTAAATTGATCGATTTCAATGTCATTGAATTTCCTTACCATTATATCTACATCTTGTTTACAAGTAGGATGTGTCGAAAGTCTTTGTTATCTGTCAACTATTTCGGTACGGATCACAGGACAAAATAACTTTGACATCGAATACACGAATATTACCTGTCTGTCGTAATCGCCACGTAAAGGTACATGTAATAAAGATGAATAACTTTTCTGTATACCAAGAATCTATCTAGTGCTTATTAATTTTTCATTTATTTAGTGTAGCAATAATACTCAAGGTGTCTAACAGGGTTGTCCAGTAAAAACCTTCTTTTTTAAGCAGACAGTTACTTCATGGCCCTTTAGGGAAATAAAATAATTATAACAATATCAATGAATAAAATAAATCAAGCCATTAAAACAAGAAAATTTCGTAGATTGTAATATATATTGGTTAAGGAGTCGTTGTACCATTTACAACATACACATTTCTCATTACAACCTTTAAATTTTAAAAACAAATGTAAGTTGTCAGCACCTCGATAACTGTCTGTCGTTGTAAAGATCAAAGGGCAAAACTGATCACGTGACAAAAACACAGAATTTTATGTTCATTTTACAACTACTGCATACTTCAATAAATCATCGTTCAGAAAAAGACTTGTATACAATCTTTTGTGCTAGTTAGGCTTCTGGAACAGGGTTATGTTGCTACAAGATTGGAAGTCATCACTACAGAAGTTTTATGGTCGTCTTCATGAACTCGTGGATCGTTACGGTGTATCCATCTGCACTATGAAAACTGATTTGTTCTACGTGTCATAGTTTTCCTTTCCTCTTTCGTCTATCCCGGACTTTTTATGAGCAACTCGGCGAGTGTTTCTAGAAAAACAGAGGACGCTTACCCTACCGGTGCACCTGGTTCATGCTCCCAGTTTTTAGTGGAGTCCGAGTTGCTTATTTACTTTTGTTACTTTGTATGTATGATTGTAGTTACTTTATGTTCTTTGTTGTGTGTGACTGTTTTCCATGTCTGGTCTTTGTCCCTGGATTACATTCTTTTGATTACCGCTATAACCTTGGTTCCCTTGATTACTCTTTGACTTCTGCCTAGATTATATCGGTTCGTTAATTTGGTTATTACCCTTCAATAATGTGAAGAAGAGAATAACAACAATACCTTTAGATGATTTTAGATACAAGCATGGCCGCCATGGCATGAATATACTCCACAGTGAACAATTTAAGAGGTATTTTAAGTAAAGAACAATTTGAACGAATGTATGCTCAAGTTTTATTTGCCTCTGTTTTACATTTAAATCGCATTTTCTTGTTGTTGATTTGTTCAGTTGTACAGTCTAACTAACTTTACACCTCGCGTAATTTGAATTCAGTTCGCCGAGGCTAAACAAATTCAACTTGCAAGGGCTATTTATTGGACTGATCGTGAACACTACAAAGATGTGGATCCATTATCATATTGGTTTAAACATGAATCCTAAGAAAAAAAAACGATAGATTTAAAAATGTCATAATTCTAATATTTTAGAATAACTAAATCCATTCTTTTGTAAAGTGTGTAAGTGCCTGGAAGGGTAAACGAAACAATATCTTATATATTTTGAAGTATCACAGTTTGGTAGTGAATGTAACCCTGCTCTCTTCCAGAGAGTTATTGGTTCTTTGTGAGACTGCGGAAGAGAGTAATCGGTTCTTTGTGAGACTGTGGAAGAGAGTAATCGGTTCTTCGTGAGACTGTGGAAGAGAGTTATCGGTTCTTTGTGAGGGAGAGACTGTGGAAGAGAGTAACCGGTTCTTTGAGAGAGAGAGAGAGACTGTGGAAGAGTTATCGGTTCTTTGTGAGGCAGTGACTGTGGAAGAGAGTGTTTGTATTGTGATGTTCAAACACGTTTTCCTGATTATCATGTCAATAATTTAACTTTAAAGAACGATAATGAAATAAAAATAAATCATGGAAACAAAACATAAATCAATCTCCTAAAACGTAACCTGTAAATAAAAATCAATGGTGAATTCGGTTGAATTGTATGGTTGTCTTTATGCACATTATACAGTGTTTCATAAAATGACACAAAATATCAAAATTCTGTAATTGGAAATAGATTAATGAGCTTCACATGATGAGAAGTATAGGTCGAGCAAAAAATGAATGGTGTCGACAGTAAATTGGCCGACTTGGACCCCCGGCAACGTATAAGGTGAATTTTACTGCTCTTCAAATTACCCTTTATGATATTCGTGACAAAGTCAGCCTCGGGACCAATAGGTGATATATGTCATGTGAAAATGCAATGTATACATATTTCATAAGTAGAAAAGAGATGTCATGATAATCATCTAGCTATTTCAGGAAATAAACATCAAACAGACACACAGACGCAATCGATAATAAATCATGCCCAAATCATTTTAGGTAAGGGACGTTAATTAAATTAAATGCCGAACGAAGATAGGCAAAACAAAATGTTAGGGGTAGATTTTGTGAAAAATCTACATTTCATGCAAAAAACAAAAAACAAAAAAACAAAAAAAGGAACATACACGGGTGATTTTCCTGAAAACTGATGTTTAAGTCAAAAATTGAACCTTTACTCGCTGAACAAAAGTGTTAATTTTGAAGTTTAATTACCTATATTTATCATTTATCTGTACTGCATATTTAAGTCATAATCGTTGGTCAACAAAACCAGGAAGTAAAGTACCCACACCACGTGAAATACAAGTGTTTGAGCCAATGTAGACCCATGTAATATATTGATATTCTGAAGCATTTTTGACTATTTTGAAGGTTTGGTGGGTCTACATTGGCGCAGGCATAATAAAATTGAAAGAAAACGATAGAATGTCTGCCAAATTATAGCTGTTTTTGCAAAAAAAAAAAAAAAAAAAAAAAAAAAAAAAGGGAGTTATTAACTATGTTTGACTTGTCAGTTATCAACAAGAGCCAACTACAAAATTCTGTTATGTAATGTTGTCGTTCAACACTGAAATCTTAACAAAACTGCAGATTTCTTACATTCTATTACCATGTTTACAAATTCAGCTTAGTAGGGGGCAAACACATCCCTTAATGTACATGGTCCTTTTGTTCCAATTCCAAATTTAGGGAGCGTATGCCCTGCACGCCCGTCTTATGATCCGCGCCTGCAATTATTCTGTATATAATAGTGGTATCATTGTTTTTAAAAAAGGTTTTTTATTCAGATCACAAATGATTGTAAGCAATAATGGGATTAGAAAACATGTTAAGACCACTTTATATATAATTCCTCTCCCCAGATATCATTTCGATATGTTATCCCTGCACAAAATAACAGGAAATAAACTCGAGAAGTTAAAAAAACAGTATGCTTAAAACGATATTGAGGATATTCTAGATCTGGCCTTCAAATATTACAAATGAAAATCTGCATGAGAGAACAAACCCCTCCGACATGCGTACCATAATTAGTACATGCGATGGATTAGGCATGTCTCGAGGAAAATGACAAACAACATCATTATAATGTATTGGAGAAAATGATGGACATGAGTTGGGGTGAACTAAAAGAAAACAGAATGGTGACAAAAATAGAACTAGTCCTTGACCTAAGTGCTTCCGAGTGCATCAAGTACTAGATAGATGGATAGATGATATATTACAGAAGCTCACAACTACATGTTTCAGGAAAATGAAACATAATACACCTCCATAAGCAAAGCTTTATAAATGTATATGCATTAGACACGTATTTCTCACTGAAATGAGTTCCATGATTTATCGAAGATATCAACAATTACATACGTCAGCGGCGTAGCACGAAATTTAATATGTAAGCAGGGGGTCGGGGGCGGGGGGGGGGGGTGGGGGGGCTGAGTATAATTTTCAAATTACAATAAAATATTTTTCATTAAGGTAACAGCTTGACCATCCATTTTAAAACTTGAAAACTTGTTTAGAGGAAGGTGTATAAGTTAAAAGAGTCACAGCCAGCTTTGATGGAACCGACATTACGCAAGCGTAAAAAACCTGTTCGACGGTAGAAACATCAGTAGTTTCATCTGCAATTATGCTAAAACTGTTTGCAGAAGTACACTAATCGACGATCTGCTGTCGTAACTGTTGGCCACAAATATGAATTAACTCATTTTGTATCTGGTTTAATAGGTATCTAGCTTTTGATTGACTGCTTTGTAAATGGTCAGACAAAACCCTATCATTTTCTGCCCTAAATTTGGTAAGAGCAATGAAATTACTTTTGTCTTCGGTATGACCACGTAGGGGAATGTTCTGCTTTCCACACAAACAAATAGTCTTTAAAATACTTTTCAATATAGCCCTGTTTCTTGATATTTTATTTTGAAAAATAACTCAACATTGAGACATCATCCCTTTCACCTTCAGCAATGTTCATAAAATTTTCACTCTTTTCAATACACTTGTCATGACCAGGTTGGCCCAAGTGTCGTTTTATCAAAGTTGTCAAATTTGCCCAATCATTTACAGGGCCCTTACAAAAGCATTATCAGAACTATTGAATAAAACGCAATACAAACAATACACTGCATTTTCCGACTCGGAATATCTTAACTAAGAATGTTTATCGAGCCATGTTCGATTTAAACCCCTTTTCACTACCCGAATTTCTGTAAGAGGAAAAACAAACGAATCGAGAACAACCCATTTATTTTGCAGTAGAAAGAACTTTTTTTGTCGTCAACCTTCCCATTGTATGATGCAATATCCAAGTTTTGTGGCTGTAATGATTTAGGCCCTAACATATTGTCTACACATTCAGTGCTACATTGAGCAGGACGAGCAGACATATCTGACTCCGACAAAACTTGAGGTTTTATAAACCTTTGTTTGTGTGGAAGCAGTTTTTGTTGTTTTGAAAAGTATTATGAATTTTACTTTGTCCTGTGCTCAAAGTATGTTCTGGTGAAGAGGGATGACTTCTCTTCATTTTAATTTACATGAAACAATAACTTAAGGATGATAATGTTTTAATTTCGAGTCGTCGATTAAAGCGTGTTTGTCCCAGACGCATATTTGTCACCTCAACGTAAACGGCGTCCTTTTAGCTTTTATGAAGTTCAAGATCAACACACGGACGCTTTTTTAAGGAGGTAGACCTAGGGTAAGTGACATATGCTGAATACAAACATTTGAATGATTTGTAAGAGTCATGTCCCTTATCCTAGGTCTACCTCCTTAATTGAACTGATCTTGAATAGATCTCGATCTTGAACCTATCAAACTTAGACACAGTCACATTTAAATGATCGAATGTTTAATAGAAATTAATACCGGTATTCCAAATGTGATTGTTACAAGCAAATTAATGTAAATGTAAAGCCAAGGTTGTAAAAAACTGAAAATAATACAAAATACAAAATAATTTGTAAGCACATGCTCACACTGCTTTAATGGTGCTACGCCACTGTACATAGTGACCGAGAGTGGCATGGATAAAAACAAAGAATAAGTATTAGGCACAATTTAATGTGTCTTCCAAAAATTGAGCACAATACTTTGTTTGTGTAACGAATCCTTGTAATCGGTTGCTTTGAATGTTTTATACTTGGAACAGGCTTTAAAAAACGACCAGATATGTGAACATCAATCATCGGGAAATTTGGTTACCTCTCATAATTACTTCATAAACGCATTACTGTTGTCTCTTTCATAAAGTTACCTATTAGTAATTGTTTCTAAAATTTATGAATATGGAAGACTTGTAACAACTGTTTTTCATGATAGATGATAAAAAACGATGTAACTTCACTTTTAAGACTTTGTAATAAATCATTAGTCAAGAACTCACCGCGCGCAGTGGCCTTTATTAATTAATTCAAAATAGTCTTATAATATGATCACGAAACAGACTTAGAACACTGACAGTCTTTACCGAATCATACAATTTATAAATATCAAGGGTTTAAGTGGACAGCCTTGTCTCACGGCTCCCAGTCTTATTTACCATTATATGTTTATAAAAGTAAATTGTTTTAACGAGGGACTCGGACCTTTATCAACAGATTATAAACAGATTTTTAGGTGTGTTTATTGTGTAATATTTTCCACAGTTCCAAAAGGGGAGGACTGTGATCGCGCCATTTAGTACTTCAACTCCGCCACGTCCTAAGTTAGGAATTTCTGGTCTCTGCATGTATTGTTTTCACTTTCAGTTTACTTTTATGCTGGAGTATATGGGGGCCACAATTTCACTGTATCTGTATTTAATGTTGTTTCGTCCAAACATCAAGCATCAGAGATACAGAACATCCATAAACTATCAATATCCGTGAAAACATTCCATCTTAAAATCAACACCGTAAAGGGTTTAAAACGAAGCAAAATTCATGCCATGACGTACATTTCATTAGTCTTATCCTTAACGCATCAGATGTATAGCTTAACCCGGGTCCACGTACTCCCAAGTACCCTTGTCAGATATGTCTCAAGGCAACTACATGGAAAACCCCAGGCGTTCGCTGTGATGACTGTAAGAAATGGTACCATAAAGAGTGCATGCATATGTGTACACCGGTCTTTGAACAACTGCTATTGACAATGTAGTAACTGTGGAATGCCTAACTTTGCGACATCACTTCTTGACTCATTTACCATCGACTCTTAAACAAATATTTTCTCTCTTCTTGAGGACTCATCACAGAGCCCTGGGCCATTAATCACAAGTTCATCTCCAAAATTAGATAGAGGCAAAAACAAGCAAAATATGAAGAAAAATAAGCTCAAAATCATCAATATCAATTTCCAAAGCATAAAAACCAAGAAAGAGGAAATATCCAACATAATTGAAACAATTAACCCAAGTAACATCATGGGAACAGAGACATGGCTTAACCCAGGCATACAAAGCTGCGAGATTTCCCACCGAACTATGACGTCATCAGAAAAGATCGTAAAGATGGCAACGGAGGGGTCCTACTTGCAATTAAGAATGCCTACATAATAAACTATGTCAGCTACTCACCGCAGTTTGACTGTGAAGCAGTTTTTGCTAAACTCTCCTTTGGCAAAAGTGAGACTCTCATCGTAGGCTCAGCTTATCGTCCACCAAGTAGCGATGTAGACCACAATGAACACTTATGCTCTGTCATCGAAGAAATATCTTTCAACAACAAGAATGCAGTCATTTGGATAGGTGAAGACTTTAACTTACCAGATATCGACTGGAGCACTCAATCCATCAGTGGCAACCATAACCTTCAAAGTATCAACAACAGATCTTTGGATATGGTGGGCAACTGTGCACTAGAACAAATGGTGACTTTCCTAATTCGAGCAGACAACATATTAGATTTATTCCTCAGTAACCGACCAAGTCTTATAAACCGATGTACTCCTATGCCAGTTGTTTCTGACCATGATGCAATCTTCATAGAATCGGACATCATTGACACAAGGAAGAAGCCAGTCAAACGCAAAATACATTTGTAGAAGCGTGCAAACACAGAACAAATGAAATCAGAAACAACAAAATTTTCAAAGGACTTCAACAATAAATATTGTCTTACATCAAGCATACAGGAAATGATATCAAAACCAATCTAACCACCATACTCAACAACTGTGTACCATCTAAGATGACATCAATACGATATAGCCAACCATGGATAAACAGAGATGTAAAAAAAAACTCAGTAGACGCAAAAATAGAAGCTTTGCGAAAGCCCGTTAAACGAAAGCGAAAAAGGACATCAAAAGATATAAAAAGCTAAAAAAGGAAGCCAATAAAGCATGCAAGAAAGCCTACAACAGCTACATGACAAACATTATATCACCAGACTCAACATCCAACCCAAAGAAATTCTGGAACTTTATTAAGAGCAAACGCAAAGAAAGCAGTGGAGTTGCACCATTGAAAGATAGTGATGGTATCACCTACTCAGAACCATCAAGGGAGGCAGGCATCCTAAACAAGCAGTTTTCATCCGTTTTCAACAGTAACGAGGACACAACCAACATCAAAAACATGAAATCAAGACCCTCACCTCTAATGAAGAACATCAACATTACAAATGAAGGTGTCAGGAAACTATTATCTGGACTTAACATCCACAAAGCATCTGGCCCAGACGGAATACCTACAAGACTAATGAAAGACTACGCTGATGAAATCTCTCCAGTATTTACAACATTCTTCAAGGCATCACTTAAACAAGGCATCCTGCCAACTGAATGGAAAAAGACAGATGTGGCACCCATCTACAAGAACAAAGGCATGAAGAATAGTGCAGCAAATTATCGCCCTGTCTCCTTAACGTCAGTAGCATGTAAACTCATGGAGCACATTTTGTGCAGCAACATCCTGACACATTGTGAAGACCACCAAATACTAACCAACGCCCAGCATGGTTTTAGGAAACGAAGATCTTGTAAGACTCAGTTAATCTGTACCACCCAAATTCTAGTCAGAAACATCGACAACCAGAGCCAAACAGATGTAATCCTTTTGAACTTTTCAATGGTCTTTGATAAGGTACCCCATGAGAGACTTCTATATAAACTTCAACACTGGTATCACTGGTACAACATGTGAATGGAATAGACATTTCCTCCATGATAGAGAACAGAAGGTTGTCCTAGATGGTTGTTCCTCCAAAACAGCACCAGTTTCCTCAGGAGTGCCACAGGGCAGCGTCTTGTTTCCCTTCCTGTTTCTTCTATTTATTAACGACCTGCCGGAGTATGTCAGCCATTCTGAAGTCAGATTGTTTGCAGACGAGTGTGTACTATACAGAACGGTGTCAACACAAGCAGATGCAAGTAAACTCCAAGAAGATCTGGATGCACTACAGCAATGGGAAAAAGATTGGCTTATGGAATTCCATCCCCAGAAATGCCAAATTCTACATGTAACAACAAAGAGAAAACCACTGAAAGAACCATACACCATCCATGG
Organism: Perna viridis; assembly: GCA_037379345.1. Lineage (NCBI taxonomy): Eukaryota > Metazoa > Mollusca > Bivalvia > Mytilida > Mytilidae > Perna > Perna viridis. Next base: position 1,227,969 of record CM074523.1, on the reverse strand, counting down.
TCATCAGTTAGAAGAGGTAGAAACAGCAAAGTATTTAGGTCTGAATATCCATCTTCAGATGAATTGGAATGGACACAAAGATCAAGTCGCCAAAAAGGCAAACTCCAGCCGTGCCTTCCTTCAAAGAAACCTATATGCCTGCCCTAAGAAGACCAAGGAGCTGTGCTACACTACATTGGTGCGCCCAATCATGGAATATGGGAGTGTAATATGGGACCCTCATACAGCCAAGAACATCCGCAGTATTGACATGGTACAACGCAAGTCCGCTAGATTTGTATATGGCGACTACAAAACGACAAGCAGTGCTTAACAACCTGAGTTGGACAACACTCCAGGGGCGTAGAGCCCAAGCCAAGGTCGTTATGATGTTCAGGATTGTCAACAACTTGGTAAACATCCCAGCTACATATCTCACACCAGCTGCAGTGAATGTTAGAGGCAACTACCAGAGATTCTTGGTGCCATATGCCAGATCCTCCCTTTATAAACAGTCATTCTTTCCCGACTCAATCAGAATCTGGAACCAACTTCCTAAACAAGTGATAACCTGCAACTCCTTGGAATTGTTCAAGAGTGAGTTGCAATCCATCAGTCTGAGATAAACAACGCATCCTCGTTTTTAGCTGCACTGTAAATATGGATTTTAATCTGCAGGTTGCGCATGGAATCTGCGGTGGGGCTAAACCAATTTCATAAAGTTTTAACCGTTTTAATATCAGGTTTAAAAATGAACAGAAACAATAAACAAATTAACACACCATAAAATTCACTCAGAAATACATCCAATTGTCTCCATGAAATACCTCAACATACACCATATATATACAAAATGAGATATCCGCTTAAAGAAACGCTCGAAGTTACTGAGATCTAGCTCAGAACATATCAAAGAATGTCAATAACCATAAAAACTACCAGAATTAGATAAAAGGTCATTACAATTCCAGTGGACTGAATAAGGAGTAGCAATGTCAATTACTAAGTAGGCAAGAGTTGGTACAGTATTATACCAAAGACTTCAAAGTCGCTAATCATAAAATATTCTAATAAATATTTTAGTGAGCTAAAACTTAAAGATTTTAGGTCGATTTAAGGAAGACTACGCAAGGATGAAGATTGTCAATATACATTCATGTACTTTTCCACTTCACAGCTAATCTATCATTTCATCTTCCAATGTAAATAAACTTCCCGCGCTCTCATACAAGTAAAAAAAGCTGCAGACACGTAGAACACATGTGAATGGCATTTATGAGGTACATTTTGATCTCGTATGAAGCTAGAAATGACTGTTCTATGGCACCTATCTGCAACATAAGGTGGTGTAGTAATATATAATACGAATGTACAATACTGAAATAACGAGTGCAAGCTTTTTAGTTAGAATTGACTTAGTTTTTACGTATGGGTGCAATTAGGGATCGATTTTCTCTATATGTAAAAAAAAAATTCAAAGAATGGACAATAATTTGAAAATCGTGTCCAGACGAATGAATCTATTAAGAGGTAGTTGATAAACCCACCAGATTTTGTTTGATTGTGCTTAATAGAATATACATTCGTGAAAAACTGGGTGAGCAACACCATTTTTAATTAAGAACCTGCATTTTTTGTATCAAAGATTTGTAACAGTAAAAAAAACAGTAAATTATATCTATATAGGTAAACAAGTCAATCCGATAAGTACATCAACTTGGTCATAATGGTCGATGACGATGATGCCTAGTTTTAAAGTGACTTGAATTTTCATTGGTATTTATGCAATTTTACAAAAATAGTAGATTTCAACGGGATTTTATATTACAGGGACTGGTTACTCCCAACAAAGTCTATATAATGAATAAAATAACTCTACCTCCTCGATCTTTATACTGGTTAAACATATGCATACTAGGGGGATTATTCAGGATTTTAGTTATGTAAGTCATAAAATTTATAAACTGATAAAATCAAAGTAATGATGAAAATACTGAGGAAGAGTATGTTCTCATAACACTAAAATATAATAAAAATGTCTGTAAAAATCAATAATTACTTATCATTTATCAGTAATTGTAACAGAGAAAAATTAGACCAACTTCTAACTGTTAATTAAGTATTTCAAACTTATCATTATGGAATGAAAATCATATCATTTTAAAGAAGTTTGTTTTAATATTTTAATTGGTGGCAAATTTATGTGGTTAAACAAGCGGAAAGAGACAATGATTAAGAGATTACTGGGGTATAATTTAGGAAATTATTTTTTTTCCCATATTTATTAGGTCTAGGTATATTCATTTAGTTATCATGTTATTGTTTTTCAAAGCACACACATTAAAAATAACCGTTGCCATTCAGCAGATTTTTGTCTTTCATATGATATTAATTTCTTTTTAATAAATGCAATATTTTTAACAAACATTCAATGACAAATTACTATTTAAGAACCTTTAAAAAAAGCGTGTTTTATTTTATTTATTTTTTTTTGCTTATTTGTTAGATAAGACCTAATTTTGAAATGGAAAATATTCACATTCCTTCTATTTTAAATTGATAAAAAATATATATTGCCATCCTCCGTTTTTTATCTTTAATTTGTGACATCAATCACCAAAATCCATCCATTATTATTTTACAAACATTCTGAGCAAAGTTACCCTATTTTCAACTGAGAAATTTGAGAAAATTTGCCAATAAACAGCCAAATAGCAACTGCAGTGTTCTACATAGATTAACAAGTGACCTCTCCCTCTAATATACACTCCTTGATTTCAAAAATAAGTAAAGCTCATGCACATGTGTCGTATAAAAACAATCAACCATGAAGAGTATTGTTTATGGGTGATTTTAGGGAAACTCTTTGATGGTCTGACTCTCAGAAGGTATTCGTTGTATAGGTTACAGACCACCAATTCAACCAATGAGCATTTGGAACGTACGCAGAATAGTCCTACGCAGAAATTACCTCTGTTCCTCATAGTGCTGTGAAAAAAGTTCTCATCTTATTTAAAAAACAGTTTCTGAAAGGAAAAACATTTCTGTACATTTTATAGGTGCATTTTGCTTCTTGTGATGTGAAGCCTAATCTCCATAATGATTTCTAAATATACCCCTATCTTGTGAAAACACTGGGATTTCCCATGCTATTTATAGACCCTTCACTTCCGGTGACCAGTACTGCACTGCAAGTATGCTAACCCCACACGCCACTCTGAGGATTGTGAGCTGACATATGTAGAATCATGCTGATATATAGTCCTTTGCAGGTTAAAGTTATGGTAAAGTCCAGAGAAGCCATTGAATATTGTGAAATTAGCATAGAAGCCTATGGGAAGTGGAATTAGTTTTTTCTAGCCTTAAGGAAGTTAAGCTGAAGCCATGGCAAAATGAAAAGTTTCTTGGAATAGCTTTTAACTACTTGAAGATCTTGCAAACTTTGCCATGAGAGGAATACACTATAAAAATCCTTCAAAATATGCATTTTTTTAAGTTATAGGTCCAAATTATGGAAAATTGGTCTTTTTGGCTGATTTTTATGTCATATCTAGTAAAAAGTGTAGAAAATTTAGTAAAAATATCAAATATTAAACTTTGAGGGCTATATTTACCTAAATATGGTGGTAATCAGCACTTGAAATCACGTTTTGTATAGATTTGAGCAAAAATGTGGTAAGAAATGAGGAAAAACTCACTTTCATTACTGCGGTTAAGGACATACAAGCATTTCCCTATGGCAACATGGAAAATCCATTTTTGAGTTCTTTTTTTGCTTTAGGTGCCCTTTACTGGTCATGTTTTAATGTGAAAACACTGTATTTACAAATTTGAAGCCAAAGATATCACCTTTTGTGAAAATTGAAAGACTTATGGTTTTTGACATGATCAAGAAAAAAGGGGGAGGTATGTCAAAAATGAATTTCTAAAAAATAGACCAGTTTTTCAGGAAATGATTACTTTTAAAGGCTATCTCTTTATTAATATTGTTAAAAAACAAGACGTGATTGATTTTTTTTATTTGAAAAGTCAGAAAAAGTTCTTTGCAAATATTTAATGCATTTAAGTATGGTAGAGTATTGTGACTTTTTTGCTCGTGCAACTTGGTTACCCTATATTCAAAAATCAAATATTTAAAAAAGTGCTTGTCATATTTCACTGAAACTTTGCAAATGCATTCAGTATGTGTATAGGAAGATACTTGTATAGTTATTTATTTTTTCTAAGACAGAAAGTGACTCTTTAGGTTACAGACCACCAATTCAACCAATGAGCATTTGGAACGTACGCAGAATAGTCCTACGCAGAAATTACCTCTGTTCCTCATAGTGCTGTGAAAAAAGTTCTCATCTTATTTAAAAAATTTAAACAGTTTCTGAAAGGAAAAACATTTCTGTACATTTTATAGGTACATTTTGCTTCTTGTGATGTGAAGCCTAATCTCCATAATGATTTCTAAATATACCCCTATCTTGTGAAAACACTGGGATTTCCCATGCTATTTATAGACCCTTCACTTCCGGTGACCAGTACTGCACTGCAAGTCTGCTAACCCCACATGCCACTCTGAGGATTGTGAGCTGACATATGTAGAATCATGCTGATATATAGTCCTCTGCAGGTTAAAGTTAAGGTAAAGTCCAGAGAAGCCATTGAATATTGTGAAATTAGCATAGAAGCCTATGGGAAGTGGAATTGGTGGTTTCTAGCCTATATGTCTCGTTGAAGTTTCCGGAAATTCCGCATCCGCATCTTTCACTTAGTTGCTGAATGTTTTGGCGGGAAGAAATGTCAAACTGTTGTTGCATCAGAGCTCTGTGTATACAGTTGTGTAAGTGTATCAATGCCGATGTGTACAGTAATGAAAACATGTTAAGAATTTTGTATTATGTGAAATCTACGGTGTGTTTTGAACCAGAGGGCTTTTGAACGCCATGACTTTTGGCAAGACTATATAGCCGCACATAAAACTTCTCGTCTACATCAGTACATGGCACAGGGGCGTGCTCCCACAGTCAAATATGCAGCCCCACTAGTATAATAACATATATATGGGTGATCCAAGGTTTGGGGGAGCCTCGCTTCAACTCAATTTTTTTTCAGATAAAGTTGAATATGTCACTATTTACTGCTCAGCAAGGATTTATACATACCAAGGATTGGATCTTGTGCAATTTTACATAGTACGATAATTAATATGTTGCGTGGGGTGATATATAGCGTGATTACCCATGATGCATTACGTTGATGCTGAACTTGCCCTGTTAATGGCAGACATTTCCATCGTGTCAACATTTCATCATGATAAATGTAGATATTCTGATCCATATGGTTTGAAAAATAAATTAAAACATTCCACCTTAAGTTGCCTTCATACTTTTTCAATGTTTTGTTTTGATCAATACTTTGGTATTTGAGACCTTAATCTCTTATCAAATTTTCAACCTGGTCCCACCCTGGAAGGCGTACATGTACTTCCTTATTAAAAATTCAAACTCCTTTTTTCCAAACCCAATCAATTGTCATAAAATTTATTAAAAATTGATCAGAAATAGTATGAGGGTGTATACAAGGAGTTTCATACTTGAAACTTTCCCTGCATTTGTGATATCAAGGTTTCTACAAGCCTTTGTTTTGACTCTTGACTGCGTAGCCCCACCTTCAAGGGTGGTTACCCTCCTCATTTAAAATTTTAACTTCTTCTTCAAAACCCGATCTATAATCATAAAATTTATTTCAAATTGATCAGACATGGTCCAAGGGTTTATATAAGAAAGTTTGTAGCTGTAGCCCGCATTCTTGCGTGATATAAACGTTTTCATTTGACCAACTGTTGATATTAAAAAAATGATGGCCGGAGTGACGGTCTCGAGAAAGGCATTCCCTCCTAAATTAAAATTCTAATTCCTTCATCAAAACTCAAACGACCATCACAAAATTTGTTTTAAATTGATAAAAATGGTCTGATGGTGTATATAAGGATGTTTATAGCTGTAGCTTCCCCTGCTCTTGTGATATCAATGTTTGATATCCTTGAACTCCTTATGCTCAGCAATTACTTGAAAAATGATGAATATAATTAATACTGACAATTTAAAAAAAGGTGAAATGAAAAAAAAGTTTGTGAATTTATGTGTGTGTAATTGTGTATTGTTTAAATATTGATCAGCAGAACATATCAATGCTTTTACCCTGGAACTCTCACAAAATTTTATGAAAAATTTAGAATCTTACATATTGAAAAAGGAAGATTTGTGGTAGGTTATTGGTTAAAAAAGTATTGAAATAATTAAATTTTAACATAAAAACAGAATCTCCAACAGTGGTTGGGAAGGCCATGCGCAATGCGCAATTTGCGCATTTGTATTGAAAATGGCGCATCAAAGCACAATCAGAAAGCGCTGTAGTGCGCCCTTAAAGTTCTTTTATTGATCGGTATTATTCCTGTTCTGTTCCGTTTTGCATCATAAACTTTTGTATTATTTTTAAAATGACATGAAATCGTGGTTTTCCCCCGATTAAAAATAGACTTTAAAAATAAATCGCCGATCTGATTGGAGGATAAATTTGTACAAGCGGCTTTAGCCAATGAAATTGATTGTTGTCGTACGATTCTTGGAACTGTATTACCAATTTCCCGCATTTGGGGTCTCGATATTGGCCAATGTTGATATCCCTCGGCAAAATGAAACGATCGTAAACCGAAAGAATATAAACAAATAAAATGAACTTGAATTGAAGGTATTGAAAATCCAAATAAAGTCGTTACTCGTTTATTCAAAATTTTCTCCTAAATCTGAACAAAATGGCCCCCTAAAAATTCAAAATGGCCCCTTCAAATCTAAAATGGCCCCATGAAATTGTCAGGGATGGGGCCATTGTCCCATCATAAAAAAATCCTTCCCAATCACTGCTCCAACATTAGGGCTCATGCTACTGTGTGATTTGGACAAAATGGTTGCCCTGAGGTAATTTGCTTTGCCCGCAGACCACACCAAAAGTGAAGTTAAGTCCCCTCTCATTTTCAGACTTTGCCCAAGATTGAAACTACTCCGTCTTTTTGCAGAAATTTGCCCAGAATTGCCTCTCTTCCGATAACAATTTAAAAAAATGGTGCCGATCGAGAAAAAAATGGCCAAACTCTTTTATATCTATCGATTTATTCAGTTACAAGCAAGTATTTTAATCAGCTTTTTGTAACAAATGTTTAAGATAGGATGTGGAATAAACATTATTCACTCTGTCTTTAGTATAACTGATGTTTTATAGTTCTTTGTAATGAAACATGCAAATTTGTCATGGGGTTTATTGGAGTTGATAATTCGGTAGAAAACACAAAGCAGTAAAATCTTCATTTAAAGGGAACATACACACTCGCGTTCACTTGTCCCTGACCACTTCTCCCTGGTGTCTCTCTGAAAGAGAAATCACCTATCCCTGGTTTTCTCAACTGGCTTGAGCCCTGCAACATGAACTGTTCCAAAGGTTTACAGGTTTGCATATCTCTGAAATCAGTATTAACATTCAGTTTAAACATTTAAGGAAAAAAAACAAGTTCTAAATTATATGGGAAATGCAAATTTATGGTTACAGTTTTAGTTTACATCATGTTATTTATGAGATTCAGTATATAGTACAATTTTCACAAGAATCAAAAACCTCCACTGTTAAAAACACTTTGATTTCAACATTATGTGGCAGGGTATCACTTAATGTTCCATTATTGCCCTATTTATGGAAAAATACTTTACATTTCAGGATGTAAAATTCCTTGTACAGATGAACAGTTTCAATGCAATAATTGTAGATGTATAGAGAAATCATGGACATGTGACCACAAAAATGACTGTGGTGATAACTCAGACGAACATAGCAACTGTAGTAAGTATATGTTAACCCTCATCAGGTCATTTTTGAATAATGAATTATATGACCAAGTTTTAAATAAGTACAATGTATATGCACATGTATCTACATGTAGCCATACTTTGGTTTGGGAGAGTTTTTCTCTGTTATTGTACATACAGGTTTGAGGTCTGTGAGAGACTTTCTCAGGTAGGTTAGGTTGGGAGTCTGTGAGAGACTTTCTCAGGTAGATTAGGTTGGGAGTCTGTGAGAAACTTTCTAGGGTAGGTTTAGGACAGAGAAAATTTCTCAGTAACTGTGAGGAAAGGTCTGGAGTTAACTTTTCTCTCCCTTTCTCATATGTCTCTTTCAAATATAAATATCAGCAAATACATGTATTACTTTAGTAATATGTACATATATGCTGTTTTTTTTCTATAAAAATAAAGACGTCAAAAGGACATGGAAATCTTGTATTACCCTGGTTGCTCTGAGCTGTTAGTAAATTTTATATTGTAGTATGCTTCAGAGGCAGTTCTAATAGATAAAACATTTCTATTTCACAACAGAAGGCCCTTGACTGTATACATGTATGATTCACAGGCAGTTCTAATGGATAAAACATTTCTATCTCACAGCAGAGGACCCCTTGACTGTATACATGTATGATAAATATAAAAGTCTGTTTATTCACAAATCAAATAGGTTAACCAAAGTACTTATGTTTATCATTACTACATGTATAAGGCTTCTCCATATGCAGATCCAGAATCCACTCATAAAAATCATCTTGAACTCATTTACATGAATCTGAATTTTACAAGATAATAAAAAATCTTAAAAAAGATGCACCTTAATTGTTGTAGAGGCGATGTTAATTAATTACATGTACCTGTACAAACATTAATGTAAGACTTTAATGTAGGGACAATGTCATCATCTTTTTTCTAATATTAAAATATGTTTTTATCTTCTAAATTTTTGGATAATACAATTAAGAATGCAAACACCAGGCAGTGAGTGGAATTTTCAAAATATTTTCATCCATTTCACCACATCACAAATGCATCCTTTTTCAAAAGTTGAATGTTGATTTTTTATTAACTGCGATAATGAATGGGAAATAAATTACATAAAATGCATCGAAATTCATTAAAAAAGGGAGATAACTCTTTGATATAAACATGATTTGGTAGACAACTTTTGGTTTTCAAAATTATTTAACTGTATTACCACAAGATTTATTGTATAACTTATGTTGACTCATAGGTAATAGTCATAAAGTACCAGTTGAAACTGGCAGGTTCTTAGCCATTGATAGATCTGAACGAATATGTAATCTATGTAACAAACAAGAATTTGGTGATGAATTTCATTGTCTGTTTAGTTGTACTTATTTTATTCAAGAAAGATGTAAATTCTTGCCAAAACACTATTAGCTATAGGGAAGTAATGAATTGTGAAGATAAGTTTACTATAATAGGCCTTGCCAAATTTATTAAGATAGTGATGTCTTTATTCCAATGATATTACCTTCCTGTTGTGTTCATTCATTATGTTCAACATTGTTCATTATTGTTTATTTTGTACCACTATGCTCCATGTGGAGCTTCTTAGTGAAATAAAAAAGTTTCAAATGTTGCTTTGTTAAGGAAGTTAAAAATCATTTTCTGATCGATCCATGGTCGATTTTAACAAACTATATAATTCAACAAACATATGATATATGCATTACATTGAAACGAAAAGTGGGATAAAATTTATCCTGTGCCACCCATGCTGTAGCATCTGCCCGATTTTTACATGGACAGCCTCGTATAGTTATGTGCATGTAGTTTTGAAATCAGAACTACATGAACATGGCATTAAAAATGCTATGCTAAATGTGGGTAGTAAATTGCTGTTCTAAGTTACATTTACCAGTATGGTGAAAGTCTCAGAACTCAGTGTTAAATTGTCAGCAATGTCCTATATTTTGACTCCTGATCAGCTGACTATAAGCTGTTTATTTATGATGTGATTTGACAATAAACTCCACAAGACAGGTATAAAATGGCAGTAAAACTTCATTTTTTTCTCACCTGTTGACATTTCAGTTGTCATCTTCCTTCAAATATTATCTTTATGTAAATTAGGAGCCTTGAAATTGTTTATTTCAGTGATATTATATCTGTTTGTGTTGTAATATGTATACAGTGGTTGAATAATAATCATTTTTGTTGGTAAACGTACTGTATAATATTTGAATACTTAACACTTGTTCTGGAAGGAGAGAATTTTACAAGTATTTGATATGAGAAAGAATGGAGAGAAAGGGACAGCCAAGTTTGGATGCCAACATGATACTCACTAATTTATGTTAACGCTTAATTTAGAAGAATCAATGATAGTAATGTACCAGTAGAAATATTGTGTTTTCATAGTTATGTTAATAGTTTTCAAACTTGCATATGTATACATGTACATGTATATATGTACATGTAAGTAGATAGAGTCGCAGAGAGGTCTTGAAAAAAAGTATGTATATTTTTATGAAAGACAAAAAAGAGGAAAAAACCTATAGAAACTGAAACCAAAGGAAAAAATACAGAACAGTCTTGATACAAGTACATGTACATTGTATATCAAGTGCACTTGCTGAGGTTCCCTACTTTTCCTAGAAACACTTTCTGTAAGTTGATCCTACCATTCAGGTTTAGTAAAGTAGGAAGGAAGAATCCAAGATACAAATATGTCAACTGCACTTGCTGGGAAGAATCCTCTACTTTTGCCAGTAACAGTAAAGCCAATAAAATAATAGTCTTGTTTTCTGCTGCCAGCAAGAAATAAGTAGTGTAGGTACTTGATTCATACATATGTAATGTAGGTAGGGAAGAAACACTTTCTGATCATATCATTCATATTTAGTACAGTAGGAAGGAAGAATTTTCAAGGTTAAAAAGGGGATGTATAAATAAATATATATAAATGTATATGAATTCATATATACATCTCTGAATACCTAGATGAATTGTTGTAAAAGCAGAAGTAAAAGCATTTTAAACTGATCACAGTTCTTACATTTGTAACAGAGTCAAGAGTTGGAAATTGGGAAAAAGAAATTCCTGGACTGAAGCAGGAACCTGAAAAACATAAGTTACTTACATGCATGTTCATATCTGTAGATATAGAGCTGCTTTACACCTGAAGTAACAAAGTATGTCCTGAGGTGTAGCTAAAGGGTGTACTGTGTACAAGAGACTGAGTGTGTAAAAAATCTCCATTTCATTGGATTTGAACATATGTAATAAATTAACCCCTGATATTAATCCAAAAATGTCTATTTTAAATGAAGATGAAAAAAATTAGGGCTAAAGAGTAATCAAGGGATTAAGGTGATAGCGGTAATCAAAAGAATGTAATCCAGGGACAAAGACCAGACATGAAAAATAGACATACACAACAAAGACCACAGAGTAACTAAAATCATACATACAAAGTAACAAAAGTAAATGAGCAACTCGGACTCCACTAAAAGCTGGGAGCATGGACCAATGTAGAAATACTGTTTTCTTTGGCATTATTTTGATATTGTTACAAATTTGAGAATATTGATTTGATTTTATTCAAATGTAGGGATCAACCCCTACAGATTCTGAAAAGATTGAGTTTTAAGATTTTTTTCTTTTTGGAAATTTACAATTTTGACATTGGAGATTTATCTGCTGTTTATGCTATCACAACTACATGATGTTGATTAAGCTAATTTTCATATTCTGGGGATGAATATGCATACAGAATGGAGACAAAGACAAAACACTATTTTACTGTAACATTAGATTCAGTAAAGCTAACAATATCACTGCCTAACCTTGGTATATGGGTCTTGTATATCCCGCAGAGGGAACAACCAAAAATTAACGTCACGAATTTGACAATTCTGATGTTGCTGGGAATTTTCAGACCCTTCTATAAGTTTGCATTATCATCCCTGTATCAATTTGATCTGATGGAGCACTGTAGCGAATAGAGTCATCACATTTTGAGACGTTTGTGTGACATGCATCATTAATTTGATCTTCTATCCTACATAACACCTAGATGAACTGTCCCATACTACTATACATCATGTACTAAGTTACAGCCCTAGATTAATCCTACGAGGAGGAATGACCCTATATGCTGGCAGAGTGGTCTAGGGCACTGGACTTTGTGCAGGCAGTGTAACCATAAATGTCACAGCGGTATCAGTTTGAGTCTAATATATTTATCATGTTGTTTACCATTACAGCATACCCAGCCTGTAGTGGGAACCAGTTTACCTGTAAAAACAAACAATGTATACCTCAAACCTGGGCCTGTGATGGAAGCAAGGATTGTCTGGATGAGTCAGATGAGATGGGCTGTAGTAAGTTTAACAGTTGATGGACCTACAGACGGGGAGTGTACTGGTCAAAAGAAACTTATGTGTCTACCATATCAAGTGTCATTGTCCTGGTTAAACAAAAATATAGGGGGGAGTCATTTTACTCCCTGAAAAAAATAACCTGAATTAAGAGATAACCAACTCATAAAGCTTCTTTTTTAGTATAGGCCAAAACAAAAAGTAGCTATGTTTCCTGCTACCAGCAAGAAAAAAATAGAGTAAGTAGGGTAGCAGGACATAGACATTATTTCTTTTTGCCTTACTAACAATAAAACATTTTTTCTTTACAAAAATGATTCTGTAAGACTTTATTGTAGTTTAGTCACAATGTACAAAGAGTACCAATATGGTCAGAGTTGCCCCTTTTCTGTATTTTGTTGGAAATCATATGTACTTGCACATTTTTATAGGTAAAGGTAGTATTTTACAGGGTATTCTTATTTCTTTTATTTTGTGAAGGTCAAACATTTGCTGAAGTTGAACCATTTAAGTTATATGATTCGTTTTCACTTTGACACACTATTTTTTTCCAATTTGCAAAAATGAATACCAGAAAATATGTCCATTTAACAGTGAAATTTTAAAACTTATAATAATCATTACCACCTGTGAATAAATATTGTTCACAGTATTGATTGTCTATACATGTAAGTATAAAGAAGTTCTCAGGAAGCTTCTGATCAGGGAAATGATGAAATTAATATTTTACAGATGGGAATTTTGCAATCTCGTGGTTACCATGAAATAACATAAAAAACTAGATTACCACAAGGATTTCCTGTTTACAAATAAACCCCAAAATGAGATTTTAATTTCAGTAAAACATGGGTTCATTTTTTCCATCTGAAATGAAAGGTCGAACAGAAGAAAGTGAAAGGTTGTCTATAATAGTAGTTGTGGAGTATAGGATGTTTGGGACCTAGGTTAAAGAAATTTCTATGGTTTTGTATCAGAAATAGAGTTCTGGACCTCAGACCAGCACTAATTTGAACCCCTGGACTAAAGTATTGTTTTTGCTACATTAAATTAGTACATGTAAACCACAAACTACATGTACATTGTATCATATGAAAAAGTTAATTAGTCTCTCAAAATGGCTCTTATGTTAAGAAAATAATATTATATTTTTTAGGAAATTATGTTTGCGAGCCTAATGAGTGGGCGTGTCCAAAGACGGGAGAATGTATTCCACTGAAAGATGTCTGTAATGGGAAAAAGGACTGTAAACTAGGGGAAGACGAGGGAGAAACATGTAGTAAGTTTAGTGTCTTTTGTACATGTAGTGTGTAGATACATGTAGTTTGATGTGGATATGTCTTGGTACATGTAGTAAGTTTTAGTGTCTGGGTACATGTAGTTAGTCGAACCTTGATGTGTCAAACTCGAATTAGTCGAAATATTGGATAACTCGAACTAAATACAAAGTCCCAGCAAACTCCCCTTACTCCAATACAATTTTACCTCGGATTAATCGAAATCTCTGATAACTCAAGGTAATCAACCAGTCTCCACAATAGGACTTCGAGGTTAATTAACCTTGATGTCTCGAAGTCAACTAATTAGTCGGAAAACTGATTGCTTTACTACAAACCATAATCAAAGTGTGTTTTAACATGATTAGCATGGCTTTTAAAATTAATTTGTTGATTGTCTTTATTGCTTGATTTGTGTATCTAATTAATTTAAAATTTTGCATGTGGTGAAAAGAAGAATTTTATTAATTACATGTCGGAATTCACACTGACAGGTGGTATTGGATATTTTGATATTTTGATAAAATAAAAAAAGATACAGATGATGGTATCTGACTGTTTAATGTAACATCAAACAGACGATATTAACTGTATTTCAATGACTACATTTGTTTCCCTAGTGAATTTGAAATTTTATAGTAATATTGTAGAGCACATGGTTTGATGATACTCCTGATTGTGAGTCCAACAAAACAGCATGTTATGAACTATGACATTTTCGATGTAGAAAAAATAAAAAGGAAATTTTACTTAAACACTCGGTGTAGTACAGTATTTCAATTATGATTTACTACATGCCAAAAAAAATATCTTCTGATCTGAAAGGCAAGACATTACGAAGTATATGTAAAGTGAAGTACATGTATTTGTACAAACACAACAAATTATGTAAATGCAGAAACAATCATTGACCAAACTACTTGTATTTCCGCTTTATCCTCAACCTTGGATTACTGGAACCTCAGATAACTCAAACATTTTTGCATAGTCCCTTCGACTTAACGGGGTTCGACTCTAGTTAAGTTTGGGTACATGTAGTAAGTACAGTGTCTAAGAACATGTAATAAGTTTGAGTGTCTGGGTACATGTAGTAAGTGTAGTGTGGTTACATGTAGTAAGTTTAGTGTAGGCACATGCAATAAGTTTAGTGTGGGCACATGTAGGAAGTTTAGTGTGGGTACATGTAGTAAGTTTAGTGTAGCTACATGTAGTAAGTTTAGTGTGGGTACATGTAAGTTTAGTGTAGCTACATGTAGGAAGTTTAGTGTGGGCACATGTAGGAAGTTTAGTGTAGCTACATGTAGTAAGTTTAGTGTGGGCACATGTAGTAAATTTAGTGTGGGTACATGTAGTAAGTTTAGTGTGGGCACATGTAGGAAGTTTAGTGTGGGTATATGTAGTAAGTTTAGTGTAGCTACATGTAGGAAGTTTAGTGTGGGTACATGTAGGAAGTTTAGTGTGGGTACATGTAGTAAGTTTAGTGTCTGTAAAGGAACATGTTATCTTAGCTATTATGTACCCACTGTATATCATTAACATATTGCTGTTTATGTAGTCAATTTGGTAGATGTACTCATTGTTTAGAAGACTTATGTGTGGCATGATTTATATGAATATTTGGCTGGGAAAAAGAAACAACCATAAAAATGTTACCTTTTGTCTTACTTCTTAACATAGGTTGTTAATTTTTATTAAAAGTCTTGTATGGTATGAAGTATATAAAAATTCATGGAGAACTTATTAGTCTGTTTCAGGTAAAATAAAATACAGATCTATATGAAAATTAGGCAGGTACAAAAGAAATGTTGTCAGTCTTCTTAAAACTTCACATTGTGTCAGACAAACACAAAATTTTATGGTCCGAATGATTTTTACCTAAACTCTTTAGATTTTTATGCCAAAGAAGACATATGGTCTGAACAGACATTACAGTGTATTTAATGAGGTGTGAGGTTGGCAGACCTATACTTTTTGGGATTGCTGTGTTGTTCAGAAAGCTTTTGGGTTAAGCACTTTTTGTGCTTAGAGCCTTTTATGTGTACTGAATATAATTCAGCCATTAAATGTGTACTGAATATAATTCAGCCATTAAATGCTATCCAAAATGTTTAAAGTGTATCACTGCCTGATTTTTAAATTGATATGTACTGAAATGACGATATTAATTACATACCATACATGGCTTACAGTATTTGCTGAGCTTAGCATAAAGCTGTCATATGATTTACATTTGACCAATTTGTAATTCTCAGAATTAAATTAATATGAATCTTTTTTTAAACTGTGGTTGAATAAAGTTTAGTGCTATGCAAAAATTAAGGTCAGAGGTCTGACAGCTGTCATGTTTTCCTCCTTTAAAACTCCGAAAACTACATCTGATTTATGATTTACTTCTACTAACATCTGCACATTCATTGTCTTTAATGTAAGGCCAACCTAACATAGTCTGTGTTTAATGTAAGGCCAACCTTAGATATTCTGTGTTTAATGTAAGGCCAGCCTAAGTTATTCTATGTTTCTTGTACTTGACTTTGATCTATACATGAGATAATTGGTGCAATGTGGAGTAAAGCTTTATTTAATATATTTCCAACATACAAATTGAAGGGATGAAAAAATGACTTGTTACTTTCAGTTATAAATATAACTTTAATAAGTTGTGAAACCTTTTTCTCTATGATTTCAAAATTAGATGTTCTTCATGCTTGGGTCAATGAGAACATTTTTGTACACGTTGCATGAAAAAAAAAAGCCATCAATCTCTGTTGTAAATGTATACAAAGGTATTTCATATGGATCTTTCTAAATTTGGTGAGCCAACTTGACTAAGGTGATCCAAGTTTTATAGGTGAATTTAGATTCTTTTATGGACCTCTCCAAAATGATCCTTGCCAGTATGTTTGCTTGAACATATTGTATGATTTTCATCTCAAATTTCCACCCCCTTGCCTCTAGGTTGGCAGTTTTTTGTTTCACCATTATTTAAAATTGTTTTCTGAATTATTTGTAGGTATTCAATACTGCCTTAAGTATAATTGTGAGAGTGAATGTTTCTAGACTCCAGTGGGTGGACATTGTTATTGTTTCCAAAGTAACCATTATTTATTTATTTGTAGGTATCCAATACTGTCCAAGGTATAATTGTGAGAGTGGATGTTTGCCAACTCCACTCGGAGGACGGTGTATTTGTTCCCATGGTTACCAGCTCAATAAGACAGATAACAGTACATGTATAGGTTTGTTAAATCAATAGGTTATGTCTAGTCATGTGACTTTTATAGTTTCATAAAAATGGGACCTAATATAATCAGTATTAAAAGCAAAAGACCAATAAAAAATGACAAATCAGAACTTGATAAAAGTCTTAGTAAAAGAAATATTTTGCATTGTAATGCGATGTTTTGAGATCCCAGTAGTAAAAAATTAAATACAGATTGGTCTTTAGATTTCAGTATGTTCTACATAACAAATTTTGGTAAGGAAAATGAACTTATGTCTTATAAACCCTTTTAATTTAATTTTTTTTCCAAGAACAAATCTTAAAAAAAAGACATTGTATAAATAGAAATAATTTCTGAGGAAATATGTCCTTAAAGACATATTTCTTTAAATTCTTTCCAGTCCAATATTTTACTCGTTGATTTATAAACTTTATGTCTAAAGGGGAAAATTTTCTTTAATATTAATTTCAGTTAAAACTTTGTTTGAAAAAAAAAATTATGCCATCATACACAGAATTTCAACATATGTTTTTCATATGTCATGGATCAACATGTAAAACAAATGAAAAACATGTATCAAGGACTGAATGTATCAAGGACTACATGTATCAAGGACTACATGTATCAAGGACTGAATCAACACGCAAACAACATGTTTATAAAATTAAAAGATGACTAAGAAACTAAGATTTTTTGAGGAAAAAAATATTTTTAAGTGGTTTAGGCAAAGAATCACATTTGATTCATTTTGGTTCTAAACATATCCTTGTAGACAAAAATATAAGGAGATATCTTACTTTTGTATAATTTTACAAGAAGTTCAATAGCTTCCCTAAGTTACCTGATTTTCTAAATATTTACCGTATTTTCTGGGCTATAAGTAATATTTTTTTCAAGAAATGGCCTATCTCAATTTATTGTGCCCTTCGATACATAAGGATTTTTCAAGAAAAAATGTTGATCTACAATGCATTCATTAGATATGTTTAGTTAATATTTGATTGCTTTCATTCAAAATATTTGGTAAACTGCCTTCAACAAAAGCTGTCACTCAAACAGTCAAACTGGCGATCGAACTTGAAGATTATTGATCAGTGCCGCTATCCTTTATGAATGACTACTAAGATGTTATCAAAAATGTTTAAATATATAAACAATACGTTAACAAATCTGTTTTTGACTGGTAAAACATTATCCAGTGTTCCGGAGTTTTCGGTCCTTTAATATGCGAATCTATACCCATTTACAGTATATTGTTAAACATTTTGGTGGCTCAAATTATAATTAGTTAAGGTGTTGTATAAATGGCTAATTGCAACCAAATTAAAATTAAATGTATTGATATATATATTTTGTACTTTATTTGGAGATGGATTAACATAAGCCATATGGCTTGTTTCCGAATCTTTGTGTTTATTTACTACACTGTCATATCATGTATAATATTGACATATTCTTTGAAATAAAATATGTTTAAACTAAATTAAAAGGTAACAATATTTTTATTTTATTTTGAAATACCAGGTAATATTGTTTTTAAAATTACTGTTTGTAAGTCTGACCTACTCATCAAACTAATTTCCCGCTAATTTCACACCTGGGTGCCCATGCTTGACATGTTTACGATTTTGTACACCTGTTGATCTATGGCTTAAGAGCAATTGCCACACAATTCAATAAAAGTAATGAAACTCATGGACAAAGTACACTTTAACAAAAATACAAATATTTAATTCAGAAATACTATTCAAAGCATACATTGCGGGAATAATATGCTGTAAAAAACAAACCTCTCAACTCAGATCTCCGCTGACGCTTACGATATAAATGCACATGTCTGACCCTTGACTTGTCAGGCAATTTCGACTTATCTATGTTTTTTCGTTGATCATGGTCAAAATTAGGCAATTCAACCTATTATCCACATGAACTAATAGTTTGAAAAATGTGGTAAGCATTTCTCAAAGTGAAATGCATATGGACAGAACAACTCACAGGTAACATGTTTAAAGGAGTGTTAAAGTGGTTTTAGTAAAGAATAACATTTTATTTCATTTTGGTCCCAAAGATGTGGTTGAATACAAAAATATAAGGAGATATTAGGCTTTGATAACTTCAATGTTAAACTATTCACCTTTATTTCACCTATGTATAATTTAGCTCCCATAAGTCATTACATTTTCAAAATATTTATATATAGTATTATGAGTGAGCATGTCTGAAAGACAAATGTACATGGACAAATTTTCAGGAGTTAAATTCTTAACCGATTTAATTCTGTAGTAAGAGCTGGAATAAGATGATCATGTGTTACATAATATAATGCCTGGATCATCAATCAAGTAAAATAACAATACACATGAAAACCTGTAAAATCCTTGTATTACATCATAAATACATGTTTAACAACGGTTTTCACTAGACAATTAAAAATTAGAAATAATATTTCAAAATATGTACATTTTGCCATTTAACAGATGAATACTTCTTGAACTCCTTTAGAGCAGATTATTTTAGAAACAGGTATTAAAATGTTTGTATTTTGATAAAAACAAAATTTTTCAAGGATATTTTCAATTGATTTATACTTGTAAATATATTTAATTTTGATAGGAGTGATGAAGGGAATTTTCTAGTTAATAAGGCCAAATTAAAGTTGATATGTGGTTCCTATTACCCTACCCTCCCTGTTTTTTTTATCGAAATATCATGTAACTTGAATTTTTCTTATGTCACATTTCAATAAGCACTGTTTAAGGCAGAAGTTTTCTCCCATAGACACAATATAAATAAAAGATAAACAAAAATTCCAACCTACCTACCTGATTTTTTTCAAAAGTGTAATAATAAACACTTATTTTTTTGCCTAATAACATTTTGTTGTTATACTTTACAAGATATTTATTAATTTGTTTAATTTCTAAGATAGATCTGCCAGTGCTTGGAAATGAGATGAACTGCCTCGCTTTCCAATTTAAAATGTGTTATAATGATTTTATGATTAAAACAAATAGTTCATGATATTTTATGTCAATGTGCATTTTGTTGACCAGTTGGTTGGCCCAAAATTCAATTGACCTCAGCTATGCTTCAGTCCAGATAATTTTTGGGACAATCAACTGGTCCATATATTACCATTTGCTAAATATAACATTTTGTAAATGAATTTGAAAAATCTGCATGCTATGGCACTAGTTATCATGTTTTGGTAATTCACTTTATCCAGTGAAGAACCAGATATTTTGAAAATTAATTGTATTTATTATACATTTTTCTTTAGATTATGATGAATGTTCAACAAACAGGAATTGTGATCAGATGTGTGTTAACAAAGTAGGAGGTTATTCCTGTTCCTGTCACCATGGTTACCAACTGCATGATGGGATACATTGTAGAGCTGTTGATGGTAAGTTTTATTCTTTGGAAATTTTAAAGATTTCTATGAAGGTCGCATGGCATTTTGATGAATGCTTGTAAGTAAATAAAGCAATCTAAAATCCCCTTTAATTCTGCACTGCTCAATATTTTTTGCAAAAGTTCATTTTAAAAACATAACATGTTTGTAATCTCCGGCTCTTCCCTGAACTTTAACCTTGGCAGACCACAAATTACGTCGGAAAACTCCATTAAGATCATGTTTTTGTCATCAATCATTTCTCATGTCACATTGGGTAAAAGTACAGCAAATATTGTATTCAATTAGCTTAATAATGATCCTAGAACAACCGTTGGTTACAAAATAAGGGATCTTGTGTTGGCCTGGTTGTTCCAAGATATGTCCATTGAACAAGTTGTCCCCTACATAAGTCTAGCTTATTCTGTAAAAGTTATCCAGTAGATAATGTTTTAAAAAAAAGGGCCAAATGTTGTAGTTATGTTGTGGGAGTAATATAGCAAGCATAGGTGTTAACCCTCCTGTATTCTGAGATAGACTCTCAGAAAAGTAGACCAATCTCATGATAAAGTGCTTCTCCCTTGCTGGAGTCACAAATCTCCTTGCTTCTAAATTCCCTCCTGCAAGATCTCCCACGATTGATTTTTTTTTTTCAATTTTTCAGGTGCCATTTGTTGTTTTGCTTAGGTCTGGTATAGGTTTGGAACAGCTGATTAATTCTTGGGTACTCTATAGACTTCTTGGATTTACATATTATGCATTGATATTTATGTCAAGATCAATGATTTAATTTAATTCTTCGATCTTTTTAACCAAAACGATATCTCTCTCTCTCTCTCAAGAAAAATTAAACAATGGCATCTGGGACCTCCTACTTCCATAATTCTCAAAAAAACAGAAGAAATTCTTGCAAATATATACCAGAATGGGCTACATTGCAGGCATGGCTCAAATCTTGTCCATTCGGCAGTGACTTAGCTTACTCTCCACCATTTAAGTTTAATTTTAGTGTTAAACACAGAGGAGTAAATGTAAAAAGGCATTCAGAAAATGCTGGTTGCAAAAAGGCTATTTCTGCTACTCAAGGTCCTGGTTTATAACCATTTTTATACCATCAATGTCAATGCATTCCATAGAATCTCAAAATTAGAGTTGAGACTCTATTCTATGAATTTGTTGCTGAGCACAACTCCAGTTTCTGAAAGTGGATGATTTTATAGGACTGGTAAAAAATATTTCCAGATAGTAAAATTGTTGATGAATTTCTTATAGACTTTGCTTCTGTAATTTGTATTGTTATTGTTAAAACTGTTTTAAACATTTAATACTAATTCATACTGGGGCATACTGACTTACATATACATGTACATATACACATGTATCTTGTACAAAGTTTGTGTCGAAAATGCTGTCACCAAAAATCTGCAATTTCGAAAATGCGGCTGCAGAAAGTAAAAAGGTATGATTGCGAGCATCAATTCATTATTGTTAAATAAAAGCTTTTTGTGTACTATAAAGATGTTTAAAAAAGCCCTCTGTAACATTTTTCAGGGTCACCCCGGAAACTATATGTTGCCATTGGAGACAGAGTATTGAAGATGGAACCTTCAGGAATTGACCAGGAAGTAATTTTACAGAAGGAGGTTGATGATATTGACTTTGATATCAAGCGTAATCAAATGTTCTGGATAGAAGCTGATAACTACAAGGTAAAACAGGAAACACAGGATTCTAACATGCTGTTTTATACCCCTAATCAACATCATTCCGTAACTACAAGGTAAAACGGGAAACACAGGATTCTTACACGCTGTTTTATATCCCAAGTCAACATCATTCCCTAACTACCAGGTAAAACAGGAAACACAGGATTCTTACATGCTGTTTTACACCCCCAGTCAACTTCATTCCCTAACTACAAGGTAAAACGGGAAACTCAGGATTCTTACACTCTGTTTTATACCCCCAGTCAACATCAGTCCCTAACTACAAGGTAAAACGGGAAACGCAGGATTCTTACACTCTGTTTTATACCCCCAGTCAAGATCAGTCCCTAACTACAAGGTAAAACGGATAATGCAGGATTCTTACACGCTGTTTTATACCCCCAGTCGACATGATTCCCTAACTACAAGGTAAAACAGAAAACGCAGGATTCTTACACACTGTTTTATACCCCCAATCAACATCATTCCGTAGATAAGAGTAACAACAAAATTACGAAACACTAATCCGATTCATAATCAGGGATGATTTTTTTCCCCGCTTTTTGGCAGAATTCTGCTAATTGAAATCAGGATTTTACAGTTATGATTCCTTTTTTACTCTTTATTTCTGATTTACCAATTTCCGCTTCGTTTGACAACCTCATAAAAATCAAGTCAAGTCCAAAATAAATCTGGCAAAATCAATATTACACCATCGAAGCAGCTGGTACGACAATGGTCCTGACGTGGTACAGGCATTTCAAACAAAATTGTGGGTTAAATCTAGGGTTATCGTGCACTTATACTCCCTTTTCCATTGCAACGTGAATATACCAGAGGTTATTAAAAAGCGTTTGCATGCTATTGTCATAACTTTGTCTCGAAAAATCTGCCAATGGACAGACTGATTTCAAATGTGCTGTGTGGCCTTATATAGATGGGCATTTGTTGTAAACAATTTTGGTTACTGTCCATTATCAACTTCTTGTTTCATGGGACTGTACCATTTTCCAAAATAGGATGAGATGGAGTATACTTAGCATGTCAAGGCAAGCTACTTCACTTTTTAGGTAAACCAAAGATTAATGCTTCATTATCAGTCCATTTCTTAACTGGTACATTACAAAAATGATGTACCAGACAAATCAGAAGTAGTCTTGTTGGAAGGCAGTTTGTACCAAAGAAAAAAATAATTTTGTACATTTTCTATTAAAGTGAACAGGTCTACTTGACGGAATTACCACAGGATTTTTTTTTCTCAGGTTATTAGATTATTTTTTAAAAGTTCAAAATAAGTATTTTTCTTCTATCAATAAATCATTTACATGGTATCTAAAGCAATTTTGTTAGTAAAATAATTAAATTTGTCATTTCATGAACTTATATTTCAGATTGCTACTGCAAACTTAAGAGCTCCTATGGAGAGTAGATATCTACCAATCAAAAGTCTTTACAGGCCTACATCATTTGCATATGACTGGATTGCACAGAATATCTACTATGTAGATGAGAGGGCAAAAATCATTGGAATATTTTCCTACACAACAGAAAAACAAATGAATGTCATCAGTGACAACCTACAAATACCACGAGGGTTGGCTGTGGACCCTTTAGTGGGGTAAGATTGCTGATTAAAGGAGTTTTTGACTTCTGAGGTAAAGGTTGTGCAAATTTATCACACAAAAGGGTCAAAATATCAAGGCCACTGATTTTAGAATTTTTAAGTTTTATTAAGTGCTTAGGATTACATAGTTACGCAGTGTTGTAAGAGAATGTATTCCTGACATCAATTATTCATAAGACAAAGAAACAATTTCCAGGTGAGCAATTAAGGCCATCTAGGACCTGTATTTTTTCACGGGAGAAAACTGGAAAAGTATTTATATTTTTAAGGTACATGTTTTTCTCTGATTACGGCACTGAACCAAGGTATGAGCCTAGAATTGAGAGAGCTTTCATGAATGGTAGTCATCGATACACACTTCCTCTGACCAAGATGGTGGCTCCCTCTGGTATCACTCTAGATTTGGTTACCAAACGTGTATACTGGACAGATTATAGACTGGATCATATTGAGTGTGTTGATTATGATGGCAAATATAGGTATTTAGTTGTTATATTTATTAGATGATTAAAAAATAAGTAAAGGTAGTGCTATTTTATATAAAAATGTTATTCAGTGGATATTTTGCAAGATGCAGAAACAGCTCCATTTCCTGGATCTCCTGATTTCACCCCTGGTATTTAGTGGGCTTCCTGCTGTTGTGTTTTCATTATTGTAGGTACACAGTTATGTCAAGGTCTATGGTCCCAGTCTGTGTTGGACTAACATATCTGTAATGTTTTCATTATTTTAGATATACCATTGTATCAGGGTCTAAGATTCCAGCCCCTGTTGGTCTGACACTCCTTGATGAGAAGATATACTGGGCTGATAGAACACTGATTGGTGTATCCAGGATAGATAAGCTTGGAAAGTCTGATGTTGTGTCCATACTTAGGGAGAAAAAGACTCAGGCTAATAGTGTGGTAGCCTACCATACATCTCTGCAACCAACATGTGAGTAAAAAAATTATGCTTGGTTCCTGTTACGATGGCAAACAACTGCAGGTCAGTAGGACAAAACTGAATTATGAAAATGAAATTGTGAAAAAAGCATCAGGACAGGAGCCTAAAATAGAGAATATCGGGCAAAAAAGAACAATTTAGATGTTGGGGATAAAAGAGTGATCAAGGGAACCAAAACTGTATTGGAAATCAAAAGAATTTAACCCAGGGACAAACCAGACAAGGAAAACACACACAATAGCAAAGAACATATAAAAACCAAAATGATACATACAAAGTAAATATCTGACGTGCAGTGTCTTTTGACTAAATCTGGTCTTGAACAATTGCGACTATAAATGACTGCATTCAAGTTTTTTGTTATTGATTTTTTCCATATTTTAGCTTCCAACCCATGTGAGAAAGCCACATGTGAACACATATGTCTTATTACACATGGTGGGTACTCATGTGCCTGTCAGACTGGATATAGACTTCAAGACAATGGTGTCAACTGTTCAAGTAAGTTCTCTTAAACTTGTTTCAACTGTACAAATAAGTCCTAAACCCATGTGTCATGTACAAATAACTCCTTAAATTGATGTCAACTGCACAAGTAAGTCCTCAACCTTGTGTCAACTATACAAATAACTCCTTAAATTGGTGTCAACTGTACAAGTAAGTCCTCAAACTGGTGTCCCCTGTACAAGTAAGTTCTCAAACTTGTGTCAACTGTACAAGTATATTCTCAAATGGGTATCAAAAACTGTACAAGTAACTCCTTAAATTGGTGTCAACTGTACAAGTAAGTCATCAAACTGGTGTCAGCTGTACAAGTACGTTCTCAAATGGGTGTCAACTGTACAAGTAACTCCTTAGATAGATGTCAACTGTACAAGTAAGTCATCAAACTGGTGTCAGCTGTACTAATAAGTTCTCAACCTTGTGTCAATTTTACAATTAAGTCCTTAAGTTATATATATAGAACTGTAAGTATTTAAGTGACATTTTATACCCTATCAAATTTAGTATATTGTGTGATGCTTGTGTTTTATACCCTACCAAAACATGAAGGTAAGGTATTGTATGATGCCCTCTCTTTTAATTGATTGGTACATGTATGTGTCTGTTGGTCACCCGTAGTCTTGCAGAAGATAACTTGAGATCAGATAGAATTTTTATCAGACTTGTTACGAACAAATACAAGTGAAGTCTGATTTTTGCAGTTTTCTACTTCATACTTGTTAGATTATCTGTCTTCCACCTTATTGTGGCTTCGATTTTTCATGTGCATAGTTAATTGCCCCACAACATGGGGGATTATCATTTTTCTGCCCAATTAGATGCCATACTTTAAAGGTAATAGTGAAGATAGTAAATATTACTAAACCATTGATCATTAAAATTTCTTCCTGCTATTCTATTTTTAAGAATTTGACAAGTTTCTACTGTATGCTGCCAAGTATTCTGTTCGAGGAGTTCCGATCAACAACAACTATACTGGTGATGCTATGTACCAAATGTTCTCTAAAAATGGCGGGAGAAGGGGAGTTAACTATGTAGCACTGGACTATTTAGCTGAAGAGGGGACTGTGTTTTTCTCAGACATCAGAAACTTTGTCATCATGAAGGCTAAGATTGATGGCTCTGAGGGTAAAATCATTATATAGAAAGGCCTTAGGTATCTGCTAATAACTTCTGTTAATTATAACAAGAATATGAGTTATGTTAATTGTCTTTTTAGATTCATGTCTGTAGTCAAGATTTGGAAAAGGAAATCAAAGGCATTTTATACGAGTATGATTTGAAGTTTTTACATATTAGTTACACTGCCAACTGTGATGCACTCTGAAGATGCCAAAAATGTAACTTTAAAAAAAGTATGCATACAGTAACCTTGAATTATGGATACAAAAATTGTTGAATTAATAAAAATTACTTGAAAACAATTTTGATATAAAGAAAGTTTTATAATGGTGTTATTCTGTATTTGTTTACAGATCCTACACCATTAACAGTGAAGAATGTTCGATCTGTAGAAGGTCTCTGTGTGGACTGGATATCAAGGAATCTATACTATACAGATTTCTTCCTTGGTCTGATATCGGTACTCGACATAGATAAACCAGAGGATCGTAGAGTTCTCATCTCAGGAGTAGGGAAACCAAGATCCATTGTCGTGCATCCACTGAAAGGGTAAATAGTCACCAGTTGTTAGGTGCTGGTAGTTTATGAGTGTCTTTTTTTATTAATAAAAAATTCCCATTTTAAAACAAATAGAAAATAAGAAGCTCAACTCTTTCCCCTGATTACTGTTTTATGCAACCCTAATTCTGGTTTTCTAGACATGTGAAAAGAATAAAAGGAGGTGGCAGGTAAAAATCAGTGAATTTTAAATGTGTTTTTATATGTATGTAAAAAGAAAATAAAAATTTTTGCTAGAAGAATAAAATAGTTATTGGAACATCCATTTATGTCATATTTTGATACCCCTGGCAAAGCAGGAGGTAAATTATGATTAAACTGCTGTTTGTTTGTCTGTCTTTTTGTCTCTCCTTCTTTTCATCCATCCACAGTTCTAATAAGCCATTCCTTTGAAACTTCAAACTTTTGATGAAACTTTTTGATGATGAATGTGAAATTGATTTCCTTCAGGTGGCTGTTTTATTCTGATTGGATGAAGAACTCCATGCAGAGCCCATACATAGCCAGGGCCTATGGTGATGGTGTAAATGTTAAGAGAATCCGACAGCATGAGCTGGGCTGGCCTAATGGTCTGAGTGTGGATGTAAAGGCTGATAGGCTGTACTGGACTGATGCCTACTTTGATAGGATTCAGCATTCTGATTTAGATGGTCAAGATGTTAAGACGTTGTATGGAATTAAAATTGCTCACCCATTTGGTATTGCTGTTTATAAAGGTACAAGACAAGACATGTTATTGTGACAGTCAAGGCAATTAAACAATTTAATTTGATATGTATCAAGCTTTCTGATAGGTTGTTTCTCTTTGAGCAGACCAGGTTATTGTGACAGTCAAGGCAATGCAACAATTTAATTTGATATGTATCAAGCTTTCTGATAGGTTGTTTCTCTTTGAGCAGACCAGGTTATTGTGACAGTCAAGGCAATTAAACAATTTAATTTGATATGTATCAAGCTTTCTGATAGGTTGTTTCTCTTTGAGCAGACCAGGTTATTGTGACAGTCAAGGCAATTAAACAATTTAATTTGATATGTATCAAGCTTTCTGATTGGTTGTTTCTCTTTGAGCAGACCAGGTTATTGTGACAGTCAAGGCAATTAAACAATTTAATTTGATATGTATCAAGCTTTCTGATAGGTTGTTTCTCTTTGAGCAGACCAGGTTATTGTGACAGTCAAGGCAATTAAACAATTTAATTTGATATGTATCAAGCTTTCTGATTGGTTGTTTCTCTGTCAGCAGACCAGGTTATTGTGACAGTCAAGGCAATTAAACAATTTAATTTGATATGTATCAAGCTTTCTGATTGGTTGTTTTTCTGTCAGCAGACCAGGTTATTGTGTATAACTGGTTTGGTACTATGATTTCATTGGTGTCAATCGGTCCGTATTTTGTGATTCAAATAATTCCTAATAAAATAACATTTTGATTACGAATCAGTTCTTAATATTTGGTCTGTCACACATTAGAAATTATATAATAAGGAATATTTAAAATTTTTGCACATGTTATACTCAGTAACCTGGTTTGGGCCAATTTACACTTTTTATAAACTGCTTTGCTTTTTATAAGTGTAAACTGCTGCAGACCAGATTATTTCGCATAACCTGGTAAAACTTAATTGTTTTTGTAGTTGGGGAATGTTTTTGCAATGCCTTATGACCAGAGGAAAAGTTGATACTTTGAAGTATACAGATAAGATAAGTGTTGAAATATAATTTGGGAGCACTTGTATCATACTCCCACTCATGGGTGCTTTATTGCATTCACCATGTCTGTTGGTCTGTTCATACATTACACTTGAATGTAATAGATTTCTCAGTTCTTTTGCAGGGAATGATAGATATTTGATCAATTGCTTTTTTATGATGACTCAATTTGACAGAAATGGTTGAGTGAGGGCATATCATGCAACATTTTGTTACATTATTAAAGAGTAATTGCCCTTTATTAATTTTTCTGAAACAGTTGTTTGTCAGTGAAGGGTATTCTTAGGATATCTATGTTTGCTGTCTTCTCTTATTTTTAAATATACAGAAATGAAATAGAAACTTAATGCAGATCCATTAAGTCTTAAAAAGGGGGACAGTGACTGACTTAAGAGCAGGCCTGTCTTAATTAATTCTAATGTTTTTCTATATAATCATTTAATTTTTTTTAAACATAACTGTACATCAGTCTCCTCTTTTGGTCTGCTTAATATGTTATTTACCTCCCTTAATTCAGTCAAGTTCTGTATATAAATGAGACATTGAAATTGAAGAACAATTACATGTGCCGTTGCTTATTTTTCAGATCAAGTATTTGTCTCTGATTGGAAGTTAGAGAAGATCATAGTTCAGAACAGATTGGGAGGTAGAATTGTGACACTTAGGGAGGGTGTATCATATCTTAGGGATGTTAAAGTTTATGATACAGAATTACAAAAGAAGCCAGGTAAGCCCATTTTGATAAAAAATCTGAATTAGCAGTTTGATAAAATTTCTTAAAAATTGATATAAAGAAAACTTATCATGACATTTTTGCCCCGTGCAGATCCGGGTGTTAAAAGAATAGGCCTGCAGCAGCGCTAAGCTTGTCGTAAAAGGTGACGAAATAGTGCTCAGAAACCTAGCCGGGGGCTAGGCGCTCTGCCTACAGAGCAACTGGGATGTGTGCCCCAGGTGGTGGAATGGAGTACCCCTGGCGTGTTACATGCTGGGGTTGTCAGGCTATAATATGGAAAACCTGACCGCAAACTATAGTGGTGCACCGTGTTGGGAAAGATGCCACGTTCCTCGCACGTCAAAGAACCCTGCTGGGGTATTCGATAGGAGTAGGAACCTTTGCGCTCCGCCACAGGAGGCTAAATTGCTCGACCTTACCCACCCCCCTTTTTCCAGTGGCAATCAAAATTTGTCGACCCTATTATCCTTGTGACCCATCCTTTTTTTCATTTCACGTTCATTTTATCATCCATTTCATGTTCATTGTCTGAATATAGCTGAAATATTGCTGCTCGGACGTTAAACCCCAACAAACAAAACAAAAAGACATTTTTTTTGTATTTCAATAAGAAAATTGGGGGTCACTGATTTTTTTCTTGTAATATTGTATATTGTATACAAGAAATACTCAAAACCAAAACTATCGAAAGAGGAAGCTAAATCCATCACTGAGAGGTTCTTCCATATACAATGCAAGAAATGAAGCCTTGTTGTTTTTACATAATTTTAAATTTGGAATAACGCAATATTTCATAAATAGGGTTGATAAGGTATGATATAAACACTATTTCCTCATTGAATTAACATATGATTTTGCAAGATGACAGAAAAGAATGCTCCATATAGTAGGTTTGTTCTACCTTGAGTAAAACCCAGGATAAACCAGGAACTTGTCTTTATTGAACATATATTGAAATTCCTTTATATCAGTTTCACTGCATATTAGATACCTGCCTTAACGACGAAAAAAAACTAGGTTCAACTTAGTAGTGATCTGTGGTTTGGGGCCCTCTGGTTCTTACCTTTGAAATACTTTAGCTGGGTCCTGGACCATCAACTGTTTCTATTGGCTCAATATTGTGGACCATTCATTTGAAACTTGGAAAAATCCAGGACCTTCGAGTGTTTAAATAAATTTAACCCCCATAAAATATTCAGCTTGAAAGGAAAGGGGGTTCTGTTTAAACAGATTTCAATATATATTTATTTAGAAAAGCATTTATCTGTTTACCTTGGTTAGTACAAGAACAGTAGTTTTTTAGGGTCTTTTTAGGTTCTTTTTTCATTCTATAGAACTGATTTGTTTGCTTTTCCATTTCATTTGTAGCAATAACACTTTTTTGCTAAAAATTAGGTCAGTATATTTTAGCAGTATGTTTGTCATTCTGTCTTGTATGACACATCAGTACACAAATAGTCTATGTAGTTTAAAAGAGTAATCAAGGGAACCAAGGTTTTAGCGGAAATAAAAAAAAAGTTATCCTGGGACAAAGATCAAACATGGAAAACAGACATGCACAACAAAGAACATTAAGTAACTAAATAATACATACATAGCAAAAAAAGTAAATGAGCGACTCGGACTCCACTAATAACTGGGAACATGGACCAGGTGCACTGGTAGGGTATGTGTTTAAGGATACAAATTTATATTCCAATCAATGAATGGATGGTAAATTAGAATCACTTTGTCCTTCTGTCTGTGTTACCCAATAGTCACAATTATCTCCCAATGGATGGATCAATGTGAAATTTGGTATGTAGCTTAATATAGAAGGGACTTCTGTTGTTAGTGATTTTGTTGCTGTCTGATGTCAACTTCCTACATGAGTTGGGCTTCTTGTTTTTATAGCAATGAATAAGCAGCACTGAAAAAAAACTAAGCATTTATTTGTTTTTCTAGAACTTCAGGAAATACATGTATTTTTATTTTGAGATTTTTCTATTTCAGCAAAACATCCCTGTCTGGAGAGAAATGGGGACTGCTCCCACTTCTGTTTCTCTGTTCCGTTCACAAGCGGTATCCAGAAACTAGGTCGTGTTTGTGGCTGTCCTTACGGCATGAAGTTGTCCGACAACCAAAGAAGCTGTGTTGTCAATTCCCAGGAAACTATGAAGGAGAAATGTCGTGATGACTTCTTCCAGTGTAAAAATGAAAAATGTATTCCCAAATCGTTCAGGTGTGACGGTGATAATGATTGTTTGGACATGTCTGATGAACAGAATTGTGAAAAGGGTAATTTAAGAATGTTATACATGTTAACTGTAAATATAAAGTATCTTAATTTCAGGGATGATTTTCTTTGTTTTTTTTATAAGATTTCTGCAATTTCAAATCTGGATTTTACCGTTACGATTCTTATTTTACTGTATACAGGGGTTGAAAATTCCCAAAGCCGATGCCCGGAACTAAAAAAAATTGAACCTCAGACTTGATGTTTTTCAGTGAAATAAGTCTGTCTGCATGGCAAATCTAAAAAAATAAAAACTGTTTTTTGAAAGATTTTGTTGTCATTATTTTGTTTCTCAATTTATTTCCTGACCTATAAATACTTGTAACTTTATTTTTAGAATGGGTATTCACTAGACTGATTTATTGATTAGTCATTCTCAAATCTGAATCACACCTGCACTTGATCAGACGCATTTTTTGCTGGAATAATAAAGATCAACTTTTGTTGATAAACTTTTGAGGAAAATATCGTTGCTCAGTTACAATTTCAGGGTTAAAAAAAACACAGAAATGGAAAGCTGATGACAAGACATCAGACCGGGAGACAGAATCAATTGACACTAAGTCTTCTTCCCTGCAAACATAGAAATATACATAAGGATATCAGAGAACAAAATTGCATTTATATATCGTACGATTGGAACTTGACAAAGCATTGTTTAGGCTTAGTGTACAAAAGATGAGAAAGCCCAGGGCTTGGGTCTTCCCCCAAAAATTTTCAACCCCTGGTATGTTTACATCCGATTTTGCCAATTTCCGCTTTGTTGACATCGTAAAATCATCTCTGTAATTTACAACGATTGAAGTGAAGAAAATATAGGATTTGCCAACTCGGCAACTTTTTTCCCCTTAGGTAGTCCACTTAGAATGTTAGAGCCCACAGACATTCATAAGTGAGGTATCTGGTGATGGGTAAGGGGTGCTTGGGGCTGCTTTAGCTCTGGGCTAAATGGTGCAAAATACTGTTTTATAGCACTTGCCTTGAAGAATTAAAGTTTGTTCATTTTTTTCAATTTTTGCAGTGTTCTAATTTTGGCTATTTTCATTGGTGGACAGAAAACCATAAAATATTACCAGCCACATTGATTTTTTAACACTTTGTAATGCCTAACCAGGGTTATAGCAGTATTCAAAAGAATGTAATCCAGGGACAAAGACCAGACATGGAAAACAGACTAACACAACAAAGAACATAAAGTAACTAAAATAATACATACAAAGTAACAAAAGCAAATGAGCAACTCTGACGCCACTAAAAACAGGGAGCATGGACCAGGTACACTGGTAGGGAAGCGTCCTTTGAAACTTTAAGTATGTTCACTTGACAAAATCTATGAAAGCAAACAGCAAAAATTAATGGGCTTACTGTAATTTATTTTCGGCCTGGCTGGACTTGTGATTCTCCAATGTAGATTGTTTGTTTGCAAAGATGACATTAAATTATTGGATCTCTTCAAATCGATTCCCCTTTCTTATTTAAATTAAGCAAATGTGGAGTTACATAATTTAGGTTTTAACTGAACATTAGATAAAAAGAAAAGAAAAAAAATTCAAACTTCATATTTACTGTAATTTTGTATTAAGAATTGTAAATGTCTCATATTTGTCATTTTAATGTTTAAACATCAACTTTTCAGAGAAGTGCACATCTAAAGAATTCCACTGTGGCAATGGTAAATGTATAAGGAAGACCTGGCAGTGTGATGGAGAAGATGATTGTGGTGATGGCAGTGATGAGAAAAAATGTGGTAAGTTATCTCCCTTTACATTAACACTCCTCCCCTTAACCAGGCTAATGATTCATATAATTATTAATGTGATGTACATATAATTACTGTCTGATGCTTTCAAGGGAAGATAACCCAACTTATAGGTTTTGCATGATAATTATAATGTATTGAATTCACCTTATTAAGCCACTTGTAAATCTTTAATATCCATGTTGTTTTTTGTTTAATGATTTGACATCGGCTTACAGCACACATTATCAATCATTATCCACAATTTTCAGTGACAGTTTTTTTCATCACATTTACTGTTGGGAACAGATTTGGAGGTCTTAAAAGGGAATAACATCAATTCTACTTGGTCAATGTAGTACTTATGACAGTTTCCATCTTTTAAAACTGATACTAATCTATATTTATCAAGACAAATAAATTAATGCTTTTATAAAATTCTCTTGTTCTAATTTCGTATATCTAACATAGCTATTATAATCCATGAAAATTATTACCAAAAATAAAAGTTATCTCCCTTTACAGCTCAGAAGACCTGTGGTATGCACCAGTTTCAATGTAACAACACTATCTGCCTCCATAGAAAGTTTATATGTGACTCTGACAATGATTGTGGGGACTCCTCTGATGAACAGAATTGTGGTAAGTTTATCTGTGACTCACACAATGACTGCAGGGACTCCTCTGATGCACAGTATTGTGGTAAGTTTATCTGCGACTCTGACAATGACTGTGGGGACTCCTCTGATGAACAGAATTGTGGTAAGTTGATAGATTGATACCTGTCTAAACAGAACCCTGAATAAACTGGAACCATGTATAAACCAAACATATTTAAGTCCATTCAATAATTTTCATTTTGAACATGTATAAAGCAAATATTTGCCCTAAACCTGGCTTTGTTACAGAAGTTTAATGTGTATTAGACTGTCATTTTGAATTTAGTACTCTGTAAAAATTTCTTTTCATTTCAGTAATATCAATTTTTGCCCAGATAAAATGTTTTTACATGTTAAAGATTACAAATTTCACCTTGATGATAAATCTGAAATTAGCTATTAGGAATTTAAATTTGTTTTAACTCTTCTGTAAAATATAAATTTAATGAAAATTTTAAGGCAATGTTTAACTTTTTTAATCTTTTGTAATGCATGCAATTAAAAAAATATTCAAGGGTTCAGAAATATTTTGCATACTCTATAATATATTTAACAGGGGAAACTTCCATCGTGGTGGCATGATATATATTCACATGATTTTAACCAAGATTGAGAAAACACATTTTTAGTTCACATGACATTCATCAGAATTAAACCTTCATTTGAAATTCATTGGGAATTTCACATAAAAATCATATAAAGTAAATATATGTTAAGTTCACATAAGTTTCATGTCAAAATCACTTTGAAGAAAAAATGCCTTCTGAGCATGGCATAATTGTATAACTTTAAAGAGGTAAATATCAAGTACCTGTCCACATAAATCACAGACACTGTCAATAGTTAAGTAATTCATGGTGTAGGAAAACCCACCAAACGATATTTTTTACAGTCTACATGTGCTATATTTTTACATAACAATAATCATTTCAGTATTTAGATCTGCACTTTTGAGAAAATCATACCTTCATCTCCCACTAAAATCAACCAAATGGAACCAAATCAAGAAGGATAACTCTTGCAAAATGCCAATTTCATGTACAGTCTATATAATTTTTATCTCAAAAGTGCAACAACCAAATGGAAAACTATGACTGGTTATGTGATCATTAACTGTTTCTGAATGAAAAATGAAACTGAATTTGGTGGGTTTTTGGCATTCATGAATCACCTTCTGTCTGATCTTTAGAAAGACTGCTACTTAAATGCACAAATTTCTATGTTACCAGATAAACACCAGTGTGATATCTTGTACCATCAGTGTCCAGACAAACGCTGTATCCCACAACGAAAGCTGTGTGATGGAACAAATGATTGTTTTGATGGATCTGATGAGCTTGACTGTCCTGCGTTGAACTGTACCATTGGTAAATGGACGTGTAAAGGAGTGAGACAGTGTATTCTGAAACGTTATCACTGTGACGGGGCACCAGACTGTATAGATGGTAGTGATGAAGAAGACTGCCGTATGTACTGTATATTTTGTGATGCAAAAGAGCATGAAAAAAAGTACTACGACAAAAAAAGTTCTTAATCAATGAAAAATTTTACACACTCCTCCTCACCTAGATTTGACATCATATGACCAAGTTGGTTGATGTTTCCAGAAAAGCAGATCATATGTTTACCCTACTGGGGCACCTAATCCAAACTTTCAAGTTCTAAAAAACTCTTTTATTATATAGTCCTTGATGCTTAGAACTAGCACATAGTGCACTATGGTTTACATCTATAAACAAAACGTACAGCCATAGTACATGTAGTGGTTGATTTCCTATATTATAGCTCAAAGAACAGAGGATACCTGTCTTGACAGTGAGTTTCAATGTAAGATTGGAGGATGTATCCCAAAAACCTGGAAATGTGATGGACAGGAAGACTGTGCTGATGGGTCTGATGAACCAAAATCTTGTCGTGAGTTACCTCCCCAACCAACCAATGTTTTTCTTATAACCTGAGTATTAAGATTATGAAGAATGTTTCATATGTAGTTTCTTGAACCGAATATATGAAGCTCCAAAGCTATAAATTATTTTTGTCAAATGTTGTATGGCATTACAATGGTTTCAAATTAAATCTATTTATGCAGAAAGGATTGATATTAGTTCAGCATTTATTTTGTAATTTGAGCATATATTAAGTAATTTGAAACTAATCAATTAAAAACATATCTCTCTTTCCTTAAGTATCTAGAGACACACAACTTCTTCAGATTTTATAAAACTGCCAGTATTATTTTCATATTTTTGACAGCTAATCCTACTTGTTCATTTGACCGATTCCGATGTAAGAATGGTCGATGTGTTAGTAAGACATGGGTGTGTGATGGTGATGATGACTGTGGGGATAACAGTGATGAAGATAAAGCTCTAACCTGTCGTGAGTCGTTTGTTTACTATTATGTTCAATGGTTTTTGTTGTACGTCTGAATTTGGTCGTGTTTCCTCTCCTTCCTTCTGTTTGTCTGTAGGATTGTCCAAGAAATTCTATTTGAACAAGACTTGGAAGTAAAGTCAATGATGTTTAAGTATAGTTTATACCTACCTTGTTTATGTTTTTAGCCCTACTCAAGTTTATTGACAAGTAGTTGGAACATCCAGGAGATTATGGACACTGTTTCTTGCATCTAATTGGTTAATATTTATTTTAGCTCCTGCTCCATTGTATTGTCCCAATGACCAGTTGGAGTGTCTAGGATATAAATGATATAATATCTGACATCTAATTGGTTAATATTTTTTTAGCTACTCAATTCTATTCTCTTAATGACCAGAGGGAGTGTCCAGGAGATAACAGATATAGTATCTGTAATCTAATTGTTTTAAATTTATTTTAGCTCCTCCTCCATTCTTTTGTCCCAATGACCAGTGGGAGTGTCCAGGAAATTATAGACAATGTATTAACAAGACACAGGTGTGTGATGGCTCTCCTGACTGTCCGGGAGGCAATGACGAAAGTCCTCTCTGTAGTAAGTTATATACAATGTAGATCTAGTGGAACTGAAATTATTAGACCTAATTATATGTATTAGAAACTTACAGACCTCAGCAATTTGATGGTTGTATCAAAAATAAACAAACTGGACTTTTTATTTTACTTAAATTGTTGCCATCTCACTTATGTTATTGTACACAGAATTTTCTATTTTCAATAAGTATTGCACAACATCTTTTCAAATTTACAGTGAAAATAATGGTGTGTAATATTTATGACATATAAACCCATTCCCTTAAGCTCCACTGGTCTCATGGACAGGGATGACCAGTAGATCAGTGGTAAGTGTGCCAGACTTTGGCAGCAAGGTGGGTGGTATAAATATTGCCTTTTAAGATAAATAATTTTTCATTTGATAGTTTAAATTTTTGTAAATAAAAGTATCTTTGTAACTATGCATCGTTTTAAATATATTTACATAGTTATATATAACTGTACATTCTATAAAGAAAATATATATTAGTTAACAGATATTCTTACATTCCAAGCATGTTTGAATATTGTATGATGTAGTTGATCATATTGTACCACTATTTTGATTCGATAAATTTTACAGGAGGACTTCCGCACTTCACCTTTATGCGGCAGCGGTGGCAGTGAGAGGACATGGCTATGTGTAGTAATCTTATTATACTTGGTTCTGCGATGAACTGTAATTGAAACCGTTGCTTTTATTTGTTACAGACAATGATGAATGTTCAGTAAAGTTAGGAGGGTGTCAGTATGAGTGTATACAGACCCCAAGAGGGGCAGAATGTTTGTGTCCACAGGGGTTGGAGCTTAATGGCACCAAGGATTGTATTGGTAGGTCACTTATTGAGATAAATTATTTGCATTTTTTTATAAGAATTTGAATGTTTTGTGTAAGTTTACAAAAGTGCCATACATTGGGTGCGTTCAGAGTATTGCTGTTAGTAATTTTCTGCTTGTGCCACTGGTACCATTGTCTAGCATAGGTACCAAAGTTGAACATTAAACTCTGAATGCAAATTAATTACCAATGATAACATCAGGAACTAATTGTACCAGTGGTACCTCTTGCACCATTGTGTGTTATCGGTACCGTAGGCTATCATATTACCAATGATACCAATTATGCCAGTGGTAAAAATTGCACCAAAGGGCACCATTGGTACCATAGGCTGTCCTATTTCCAATAATACCAATGGTACGCTGACTACCAATGACATACCAAATGTACCTATGGTGTGATTTTTGTACCAATTTCTTTCCAACTGTAACAATGGTTTACATATTGTGCCAATTACTTACCAGATGTACCAGTGGTGTTTCATTGTCACAAGTAGCTTACCAACGGTAATATTAGGTATCTTTTGTCTACTTAATGTAAACAATAAGGTTAAGAGAGAAAATGGTCACTAGAATTTTAACAGCTTTATTTCTCCAACAACAACAGGAGAAAACGGCACTTATGCATATGGCTTTTCACCACCAAACAGCTGCTGACAGTTTACTACCGTTTGTATTCAAACAGCGACAAAAAATTTCAAGAATAGAGAAATACTATGAACTAACTATTCCAAGTTACTCGCCAGATGATTGTAAGTCACATTTCTGTCTTACAAGAGAGACATTTCACAGAACATGCATGCGTTTATCTCGCACCGAGGTATATAACAAACCAAAAGGGCCTGCTCCAGATGTGGAGAAAGATCTGTTGATGTTTCTATGGTACATTGGAAACCTAGAATGTTTCAGATCAATGGCAGATAGATTTGGAACATCTAAAGATAGTTACCACGCAGTCATCAAGTGAATGTTATCTGCATTGGCAGGAGTAATGCCCGAGGTAATACTCAAGCTGAATTCATTGAAACTAGCCGACAATTCAGTGAAAAATCACAGCTACAGAACATTATTGGTGCAATTGATGGTTGTCATATACCAATTAAAGCACCAACACGGCAACCTCATGCATATTTTAACAGAAAACATTTTTATTCTATTGTTCTGCTTGGATGTTGCAATGCCAAAATGAAATTCAATTATGTCTGGACAGGTAATCCAGGCAGTACTCATGACGCTACAGTATTGAGGAGTTCAGATTTGTTCCAAAACAGTCACGACAAAATTCTACCTGGATGCTATCTACTTGGTGATTCTGCCTTTCCAATTTTGGAATGGCTGATAACTCCATTCCGTAATTTGGGTAACCTTACACAACAGCAGAAACGTTTTAATAAAATACACAGCCAACCTCGGCAAGTAATTGAGAGATCATTTGGAATGCTGAAATGTAAATTTAGGAGATTGCTGAGGTTTGACATATCAGACATTGCATTACTGGTTGACTCTGTAATGGCTGCATGTATTTTGCACAATTTATGTCTTTATGAGAATGATGTATTTGGCTTACCAGATACTGAAGACGATTATACGTGCAATGTTGACAATGGATCTGCAAGAGAAGGACACCCGCTGCAAGGCATTCACCTCAGACAGCAATTAATGAACCAAATT
Source organism: Perna viridis (assembly GCA_037379345.1). Taxonomy (NCBI): domain Eukaryota; kingdom Metazoa; phylum Mollusca; class Bivalvia; order Mytilida; family Mytilidae; genus Perna; species Perna viridis. The sequence continues at coordinate 1,188,820 of CM074523.1, read as the reverse complement.
CTGTAATTTTGATACTTGACTGACTGATTGTATGAATAAAGATGTTTCTATGAAATTATAACTTTAATGAAAACAAACAAAAAATTTAAATTCACATGATCACATCTTGTTATATCATGTGTATCAAATAAAATGCTGAAATTGAATGTATCACTAACAACTCTTTCATGACTATTAAAACGTAACATAGTGAACAAGCAAACACTGTAAATAAAAATCGAGAAAAACATATCATAAAAGAAATAACAACATTATATGGCATAAAAGTCAACAATTCTCTGTTTTGGTCAAAGTCTTCAAAGTTTCTCAATCAATTTTTCCAAAAGTTTGTTTGCTTTTCCGTCATCTCTTTCATGGCTGCCATAAATTTTTCATCACTCTCTGCTAAATAGTCTTTAAGTTCGTCTGTGGAAGTTTTACGTTTCTTAATCTTCAATGATTTTTTCGATGAACCAGAAGTTGAGGCAAAGCTTTCTAAACTTCCATGATCTGTTTCATTGTCGTCATCTTCATCTACATCATGATTGGAAACACTTTCAGCATTGTTATTTATTTCTTTTGTGCCGAAGGAACTTCGTAGAACACTGGGTTTGAAAGAAGGGTCATCCCTCAGAATGTATTCCATTTCTGTTTCAAAGTAAAATGGTTTTGGGCGTTTATTTTCTGCTTACTTCACTCCACAGTTTTCTACTGATGACAAAATCATTTATGGCAGCCTTCTTGTCAGAGAGGATATTTAGAAGAGACCTAGTGGCGGTGACTCTCCAGTCATACCGTGTTTTAGAAATATTCAAATCTTCTTCATCTTCATCAATATGATTTAAATCATTGCTTTGGTTATCTTCCGGCTCTGGCTCGTTGTTTCTAAATACCACTTCTGGCAATAGCACATTTCCATTATCCAATTCAAAGAAAATCGGATTATTTGGTGGCTTTGGGGGCAGTTTTTTGGCAAGTTCATCTTGTAGATCTGCAGAAAAAAAATAAACTAATAAAACCACATCATGGCTCATTTATCTCATCACTACAGAAGTTTTATGGTCGTTATCATGAACTCGTGGATTGCTTTGGTTATCTTCTGGCTCCGGCTCGTTGTTTCTAAATACCATTTCTGGCAATAGCACATTTCCATTATCCAATTCAAAGAAAATCGGATTATTTGGTGGCTTTGGGGCAGTTTTTTGGCAAGTTCATCTTGTAGATCTGCAGAAAAAAAATAAACTAATAAAACCACATCATGGCTCATTTATCTCATCACTACAGAAGTTTTATGGTTGTTATCATGAACTCGTGGATCGTTATGGTGTATCCATCAGCACCATGAAAACTGATGTATTCAACGGGTCATAGTTTTCCCTTCCTCGTTTGTCTATCCCGGACTTGACTTTTTATGAGCAACTTGGCGGGTGTATCTAGAAAAGCAGAGGACGTTTACCCTACCGGTGCACCTGGTCCATGCTCCCAGTTTTTAGTGTAGTCCGAGTTGCTCATTTACTTTTGTTACTTTGTATGTATGATTTTAGTTACTTTATGTTCTTTGTTGTGTATGTCTGTTTTCCATATCTGGTCTTTGTCCCTGGATTACATTCTTTTGATTACCGCTATAACCTTGGTTCCCTTGATTACTCTTATCTAACATACAGAATAGAAAAAATACAGCCTGACTTCAGTGCAATTCTGGTAAGCATAAACAGTAATGTAAATGGTTTCTACAAGCCTTAACTAGAGTAGAATTTCACTTTTAGTGGTCTGTAACTCACTATTAATATATACAAATACATGAGAAATATCTTAATTTTAATGAATACACAGTGTAAAAAAATACCCAAAACCATATCTACTTTTATTATATTGAAAATTTATTGAATATTTAATACCAATTAATCCTGTTAGGCGTTTATAAAGAGGGCAATGAATGTGCAATGGGACTTGATGTCAAACATAAGCAAAATATGTAATCGAATACACACATTTATTGAAAAACATTTTGGATTATTATAAAACTCTAGAATATCACATTCTCGAATTCATTAAAGTCAGTTAATGTGAACATTTAATAAATTTCTGTAAGTTTATTCCTGGCATACTAATATATTTTTTATTACGTTGATATATCTATACATACTATCTGCAATAGCCTTTATTGTTTCACCCTTGACTAAAAATTTAAAGTTTTTTTCCATCAATTGGTAGCTGTATTGGGAAAAGCTGGGTGCTTAAATCTTGCATAGTTGGTGTAGGTAAGGTGGACGCCATCTTAAAAAATAAAACCACGTGACCTGCCAATACTTACTCGACTCTGGTCTGCCTGCAAAAATGTTGACCAATGGCAGTTTTCAATGGTCAAGGTTGGTGCCAATGTCTTGCAAATGGTAAAAATAATTACCAATGGTAAGCTATAAATACCAATGGCGATACTGTGGACGCACCCATTGTGTACTAAGTTACAGCCCTAGATTAATCCTATGAGGAGGAATGACCCTGCCAGCGAAAACCTAGCTGACCAAGTGGTCTAGGGCGTTGGACTTAGTGCAGGTGGTGTTGCCACAGATGTCACAGGGGTTCGAGTTCGAGTATGTGGAGGGAATTACCATAACTTTGCTTTGCAAATTTGGCAGTGCATACATTGTTTGGAATTTTCCCGACCCTTCTGTGTGTGTGTGTGGAAATGCCCGGTGTCTGGTGGTCTGCATTTTCTGCACTTTTTTTGTTATGCTTTTACCAGATAAGTTTGTTTTTGGTATGTTGCCTTATTATGAAGAGTTACAGATTAGGTGTGACTTCGGTTACGGTTGAATGATTTTTACGGAAGTTATGGCCCTTGGACTTAGAAAATTTCAGTGAATTTACAGTTTTCCGCAATATTTTTTGTAATGCTTTTACCAATTGATTTTATATTTTATTTGTAGTCTTACTATGAGAAGTTACAGATCAAGTTGGACTTTGGTTATGGTTGAATGATTTTTACGGAAGTTATGGCCCTTGGACTTGGAAAATTTCAGTGACTTTAAAGTTTTCCTCATTTTTTTTTTTCGCGGGGGACATTGGAACGCTGATCTTTTATAAAATATTTTGTCCATATGGTTTCAAGGGTTAGGAGCTAGGATATCCTGTAGTTAGTTTTAGTTGTGTATTAATGAATGTACAAGTACATTGCTAGGTAAAAGAAGACTTTGTTATATTTTTTTTAGACAAAGATGAGTGTAACCCACCAGGAATGTGTAGTCAAATCTGTATTAACACTAAAGGATCATTTAAATGTGACTGTGATGAAGGATATCAGCTGGTTAAAGGCAGGGAGTGTGTTGCTCTTAGAAGTGAGTACTTACCAAATATATATTAGAAGCCACTTGAAGGTATACTTTATCTTGATAGGGAACTAGAACTGATAGTTAATTTGTTTTTATTAATTAGCGGTACCATTTGATAGAGATACATCTGACAATTTAAAAAAATTAGTGACAGAACAGGGAATATTTATTTTTTGCATTAAAATTAACATTCCACATTTGTCTCCCTTGTTTACAGATGGTACAAAACCATACCTGATAGTATCCAGTCAGAACGAGTTGGTGAAAGGTGACCCATCACTACAGCACTACACAGCCATGCCTCTTCCTGGAGTCAGGTCAATGACGGGACTGGATGTTCATATTGCAGAGAATATGGTGTACTTCTCCGACTCTACTCAGAAAAAGATTTACAAAGTACAGACAGATGGTACTAACCTTACTGAGGTAAGTAGTTCTGATCAATGTTGATACTGATTTCATTTCAATGATGCTCCTGGGAGTAAAGAAGCAGGGATAAAAAGTAATGTGAAAGCATGGTAATTCTGAAATTATTGTAAGGTAAATTGTTATTTATCGGTAATCTGTACTTTTTCTTCTATTTTGTTGATGGATATTTGTCTATTTCTCCTACATGACAAGATATCTGAAAAAATATGTCAAAACATTTGGAGTGATTGTGATGTATCTCGGTCATCTTCTTGAGAGTTTTGAATGAAAATGGTGTTACATGCCAATTGTTTGTAGTTACTCCACTTGATATTTTGGATTAAAGAGATTAAAGAAGTAGTCACAAAAAAAATTAACATTGTAATGAGTAAAAATTTCACAATTGGATTACCCACAGAATAAGAGTTGTTTTGGGGTTTAATACTGACAATGTCACAAGAGTTGACAGGCTTAATAAGGTATTTGACATGATATTGTCAGTGGCAACATTGAAGAAACTATTCTTCTATGTTTTAATTGAATTGTCATTGTAGAATTTAAATATCTCACAAATATTTTGAATTTACAAAAAGTTTTGAAATATAAAAAAGTATATCCTGATTTTAGTTTTTAGTTATGATAATAAGAAATTATGATATATGTACACAATAACTTTTGTATGAATTATTGTTTATTTAGTCATTTTTTAACTCTTGAACTTTTGTTAGGTATTTCCAGTTGGTATTAATGTAGTAGAGGACTTAGCTGTAGACTGGATTGGTGGTAATTTATACTGGAATGACTATGTTATGGAGACTATTGAGGTGGCTCATCTGGATGGGAAATATAAAACCATACTGTTCAGTGAAAATATTACTAATCCTAGAGGCATTGGTGTTGATCCAAGGAAAGGGTATGTCGTATAGGTTATGTTGTTCTCAGTCAATTAAGTGCATATCTTCATTTTCTTGGGTTATTTTGGCACTTAGTGATATTTTTTTATCTTTATATGACAACCCAATAAGTGATGTATGCTAGAGTAAATTATTTGCATCCTATCTAGCTATCATGCAATGGTGATGAAAGGTTTGAGGTACATTAACATAAATTTCTAAAGATTTTCTGAATGGTGGTACATACATGGCTTTGTTTTAAATGCAAGCAAGAACTTTTTTGTATAATTCAATTTTTGCTGTTTTAACAGGATTTACATTTGTTGGTTAGATTTGACCAGCATGTGAATCTCTTGAAGCAAAGCTAATATTTTGCCAGTAATTTCTGCAAGAGGATGAAGTCCTCATTACTCTTATATATACATATTTAACCTATGACCTTTGAATCACTGTGTCAGATTTCAGTTGGAAAGTAAGAGAAAAGATCTCCTGGACTAGCCTGGACAATGTCAAAAAGATATAAAAACTTTGGTAACAAGGTCACCATGTCATTTGACCACTGTTGAATTTTGGATTTAAGTTCATGAACTGTTAGTTTTTTAATAAATAATAAACAAAAAAAAAAACAAAAAACAAAAAAAAAACAATCAAAACATTTTTAAACATTTTGTCATTTGAAAAGCAAATTTTCATAACCTTTACTGAGCCTTGTTTGTGTTTCAGAGCTCGTTACTTGTTCTGGACAGACTGGGGACAGAATCCTCGTATTGAACGTGCCGATATGGATGGTTCTGACAGGAAAGTCATTGTCTCTGGAAAGCTTTACTGGCCCAATGGTCTCTCCATCGATTACCCAAACAAGCGGCTGTATTTTGTTGATGCCAGATTGGATTTTATTGAGTTCTGTAATTATGATGGATCAGGAAGGACTCAAGTCTTTGCCAATGACCATGTAAGTATTTGAAGTAGTAAGGCTGTCAACTGGTTAAGAATTGAAATATCGTCTGTAAATTCTTATCTGTAAACTGAAGGCCATGTGAGCTATTGCCATCACTTGGCATCCATCGTCGTCAACAGTTTTTCAAAACTCTTCTCCTCTGAAACTACTTGACCAATTGGAACCAAACTTGGTATGAATGTTCCTTGGGGTATCCTGCATAGAACTGATGTAGGGATTTTTGATCCGTCGATAAAATATGCCTACTGTTACTAAAAATAGAACATAGGGATCAGACAGTAGTTTTGGGCATATATCTCCAAAACGATTAGGTTTAGCCAAATTCTGACTGGGGAAAAGTGTTCAGCATGATGAGATCTATCTGCGGTCAAATTTTCATTTTAATCTATTAAGCCATGTTATTGTCAATTTTTCAAAGTTCTTTGCTATTTTTAATGTTATTTCTTTCAAAAATCTTTTCCTCTGACACTATTTTACCAATTGAAACAAAACTTGGTATAAGTGTTCCTTGGGGTATCCTGCATAGAATTGAAATGGGGTTTTTGATCCGTTGAAAAACATGGCCACTGTTGCTAAAATAGAACATAGGGGTCAGACAGTAGTTTTTCACATATATCTCCAATACCATTAGGTTTAGCCAAATTCTTTCAATAGCTGAAATGATCTATATTTTTAGGACTACAAAAGTCTTCAGGCATAAAATTTGTAAGATGCTTTCTTATAAGAGTTATTGCCCTTGATAGGGGAAAATGAGAGTTTTTTTTTTTTTTTTTTTTTTTTAGTTTTCAGCCTATATCTTGAAAATTAGGGTAGATTTAGACTTTTATTTACTGAAATGATCCTGATGATAAGTTTTATCAAAGTTTTCTTGAGTCAAAATTGTTGGACAACTTCTTGTTTAATTTATTGCCCTTGAAAGGCAAAACTCAACCAGGTGAGCGATTCAGGCTCCTGGGAGCCTCTTGTTTTTCATTTATGTTTATCAGAAGGAAGAATTTCTATTTTTATATGTTCTTGGTCTGGGAGAATTTAAACTAGATTTAAAAATATTAGATTACTGATTTAATTTGAATGAATTATTTCCATTGAAAATATTTTGTCTGTGCATCTGTCTATATTCATTTATTAGACAGCATTTTTTATGGAGTTAGCATATGAATATTATTCTGAATGTCATAAAATTTATTTTTATTCTAATCATGAAACGATATTGTGAAATAATTCTGCCTTAAAATTGTTGTTTATATGCAGTCACTAATTTCTTCAAATGTCAGATGAACATATTGGCAGGTTTTATTTTTTTGTGGTATTGATAAATTTATAATGTTTTCCAAATTTGCCTTCACCATTTTTAATCGATATTTGTTCAGTCAAAACAGCAATAAATAAGTACCAATGTATCACCATATATGGTGTGTTTACATGAAACTTTAATTTAATTACAGTGGATTCCACTTAATTACATACCTGTTAATTAGATAGAAACTCAAAGAACAAAAACATTTCTATCCTATTTATGTAAAAAATTCCTCTTCTTCACATAACATTAGTAAATTCCTCTTCATTGCATAAATATTTTTCAAAATTTTCTATAAAATGTACCTAAATGGGTGAAACAATAATACATCATTTGTGAAATACCTCAGTTTTCTAAAGAGCAATGTTTTTACAAGAATATTTTCTCTTTCTTTTGACAAGACACTCTGACAGAAATCTAATTTGACTTGATAAGGGAAAAGTCTCACTTGAACATTGAAAATGTGAGGTATTTTCGCTTTAAATGATATTTTCTGTTAATTTCATATATTGTTTTGACAATTAGGCTATGCCATTAACAGGAATCCATTGCATTTGACTATGTTTAGTTCTTGAGACACCCTCATGGCCTGGTAGTGTTTGAGGATACAGTATATTGGACAGATAGAGTGGCAGGACAGGTGTCCCAATGTAACAAGTTTACATGTTCGTCTAGGGAGGTTACAGTGAAGTCTGTCTCCCGTCCTCTAGGATTGACCATGTTCCATCCTGTAATGCAGCTTCAAGGTGAGTTGTCTCCCCCTCCCAATATTTTGTTTGGGGTGTTAATAGGAATTGCACTATCTATCTATGTACATTTCTTGTAAGCACAACTCTTAATATATAAGGGATTTTGTTGAAATTTTATAGGAAAGTTAGACATCTTTTGCAGCTGTGCTTGAAAAAGAAACAATATTGTCAGAAGACTCAAAAAGGAAATAATTCAACTTAAGGGATGTTTATTGAATTTCATAGGACTGTTGGACATCATGTAGATTTGCATGAAGAAATATAATTATTGTAAAAGGACTTTAAAGGGTGCTAAACCCATGCCGGCCAATTTAGGGTTTTTCATTAATAATCAACTTTACTTGGAGTAGTGGTATTCTCTGAGTGAGTGTGCTTATAGTGTTTCTAGTTTAACCTGGTTAAGAGTAATCAAGGAAACCAAGATTCTAGTAGAAACCAAAGGAATATATTACAGGGATGAAGACTAGAAAGGGATTGGTTGATTGTTGGGGTTTAACGCCCAAGCTATTTCAGCTATATTCAGGCGAGACTAGAAAGGGAAAACAGACATGCACAACAAATAATGTGAAATAACCAAAATTATGTGTGCTAAGCAACAAAAGTAAATTAGCAACTCTGACACCACTGGAAACTGGGAGCATTATCTGAAAAATAAAAATGTACCACAACTTTCTTACAACTGTAGAGAGATGGTGAAGTTTCCTTTAAATTTAGAAAATTTTTAGTAGGCTACTCAAAGTTATGATTCATATTTTAAAAAAAATGTTTGTTTTTTTCAGAGGAGAACCCTTGTGAGAATGCCCCTTGCAGCCATTTGTGTCTCTTGTCACCATCTAAGGAGTATGTCTGTGCCTGTCCTGCTGGCAAAAGGCTGGATAAAAATGGACATAAGTGTATCAAAAATGGTTTGTATTTACTAGTCAGATGGTTTTATGATGAACATTTTTCAAAATATTGAATTTAATAATTTTTTTGCAAATTATTGATTTTATTTTATTAATCTTCATTTATATTTCTAAGATCATCAGAAACATAAGTAAATAATTTCACTTGATTGTTTATTTCTCATCTGGACAAGATAGGTTATTTTCCATAAATTAACTTGGTACAGCGACATCATTAACATTGATTGGTCTGTAATTCAAATGCCAAATTAAAAAAGGCTTTGATGAAAGGAGAAATCTTAATGTTGACTTTAATAGATTAGATAATAATGATGTTTTTAGTTTTTGAGTAAGTTATGCTTGCATAACCAACTTTTGGACAGTTTACACTTGTACATAAACTGCTTAGTGGTTCATGAATCCTAAACTGCCCAAAAGTTGGTTATGCAAGCATAACCTGATTTAAAATTCAAAACAATCCTTAAATGTTCACTAATAGTAGATAAATGTATTAGGAATGTTTAATGTATGAAAAGGCGTAGGCAAGTGTATTTTAATTACAACATTGTTTCACTTTGGTATTATTTACTCAAAACTATGCAGAAACAGTGAAATAACTTAAGTACTGTTCAGCATTCCCATTGGATGCTTGTATTGATAAGGACACATATTTCTCATTATCTCCATTTTCACTGTACCTAGAAATTAAGTTGTCAGTCAGAATATCAGTGGATAATTTTACAAAATGTTAATAATGTTGTTTTCTGTCAATTACACAGGGAAACAGGAGTTCCTGATCTACATGTCAAACCCTGGCATCGTTGGACTGTCTATTGATGAGAATTCCCAGAATCCCATGCTGCCAATAATTAGCCAATCAGGTGGCATTGATTTTGATTTTGACAGTCAGTCAGGACAGTTACTAATTGTAAAGAAAGACCTGCTTGGAAATGTAAGGACAGTATATAAATAAGTTATTACCAAGGAACTCTTGTTTTACTCTTGTTAATAGTCACCATTTGTCTGTTGGCTCTCATATACATATATCATTTTCTCCACCAATTGTGTCATGATTACATTTAAGCTTGGATTCTGATATATGCTATCCATGTATACGGTGTGCTCTTAATTTTGGGCTCTGAGGAGAATGTACCTTAAGACAAATTAAATTATGTAGTATTCAACTAGTTTTTCCAATTCAAGACTTTTGTTCAGATACTTTACTAATACTTGCTCCTTTCAATTTAGTCAAGTGTTGTTGCAGTATCAGTTTTCAAAGGGAACCAGTCCAGCTTTCAACCAGTTGTATTTTCTGGTTCCCCACATGCTATTGCATTAGACTGGATTAGTAGGAACCTGTACTGGTCTGACTTAGAGTCTGGTACCATTGAAGTGATGAGTCTTGACTCCAATAAACTTTATAGAAAGACACTGATGAGTAACAGAGGGAGGCTGACTGACTCAGCGAAACCTGTGTCTATTGTAGTGGACCCTATTGATGGGTAAGTCTAAAATAAGGGAAAGGTATTAGAAAAGATGCCTTAATATTTTTAAAGACAAAACAAAAATTGGCCATTAAAATTATCAACAACAGACTATTTATTTGTCAAAATCTGTGGTACTGTACCCTAATTGAATAGGTGGGTGGTGTATTGGAATCCACTGGACAAATAATAGGCCTGCAGCAGCGCTGAGCTTGTTGTAAAAAGGCGACTAAATAGTGCTCAGAACCTTAGCCGGGGCTAGTGGGCTCTGCCCACAGAGCAACTGGGTTGTGTGCCCCAGGTAGTGGAATTGGGTACCCCTGGTGTGTTACATGCTGGGGTTGTAAGGCTATAATGCAAAAAACATGACCGCTAACCATAGTGGTGCACCATGTTGGGAAAGATGCCACGTTCCTCGCACATTAAAGAACCCTACCATGGTATTCTCCTGGAGTAGGAACCATAGGGCTCCACCACAGGAGGCTAAATTGCCCGACCCTACCCACCTCTCCCTTTTTCCAGTGGCAATAAAAATTTGTTGACCCCATTATCCTTGTGTCCCATCCCATTTTTCATTTCATCATTTTATGTTCATTTTATCGTCCACTTCATGTTCATTGCCTGAATATAGCTGAAATATTGCTGCTTGGGCATTAAACCCCAACAATCAATCAATCAATCATTCAATTATGACCATTTTCAATGACTGATAGAACAGTATCCACTTAATATATAGCCATGTTTCGGTAGCTTTCAAGTATAACTTCGCCTAAATATAGCTGAAATATTGCTGCTTGGGCATTAAACCCCATCAATCAATCAATCAATCATGAACTTTCTTGGAATCTGTATTATATGATACCACTGTTCACAGTATTCAGATTTTAACCAAACCAATTTAGAGGTGCATGTTATCAAATGGGGGAATGGGGGTATCAATTTAGGGAGTATTGCTTACAGTTTTTCTAGTTCTTTGGAAGATTGTGATGCATGCTATTGTTTGGAAAAGGCAATGACCTATGACTTTGAAATATAGAGAAAGATGAAAATGTCATCATGCTCAGATGTGCCTCTTTGATGATATTGAACCAATGTCTTATTTTTTTTGGTATATTTTTAAGAATGAATTATAATAGAGGTTTTATTTTTATTTTTGAAGTGATAGGGGTTAGCTTATGCAAGGGATTCATGAAAAAAATTACAAATACAGGATATTGCGTGATTCAATTTTAGCTGAGTATTTGTAAGAAAGAAAGAAAAAGTATGTACACAATTGATTTTTAGGAAAGTTTACTGGGCAGACAAGGGAGGTAAGACAGTGGAACCTAAAGTAGCTGTGATGAATATGGATGGTTCAGGCCCTCGAACATTGCACAAAAGACGGGCAGAAGTCCCTGAAGGCCTGGCTATGGATAGAAGCAATAAAGATCTTTACTGGTCTGACTCTGGTCAAGGATGGGTATGATATTTTAGATATTTCTTCAGTATTATTAACCATGAAAGGATAGATATCATTGCAGTATTTGCTTTTGAATATAGCCTTACAAGATAACAATAATATAAGAGCGGTTTTTATTAATTTAGTCTATGACCTTTGAACCACTGATGGTCTGATTTCAATCATTGTTGGTGCAAATAAGGAAGTTGTAGATGTTGGAGAACTTGGCTTAGAGACCAGTTTTCCAGTCTACTATGTTCTAGGACAGCATCAAAGTTATAATAACTGACATATATATCAATGAGTGCTCTATTACAACTTTATCATATAATGTGAAAGTATTATTGTTTCTGGGGTTCCAATTTTTGTGGGTTTGGTTAATCACAAAATGTGGTTTCAAAGCAAAAGTAAATTTACCACCTGTTTGTAGGATAGAGTTGTCAAATTGACAAATTCAGGAATCTACAAACTGATAACTATTCCCAAAACCTCGAAAATGGGCACCAACAAATAAAAATACTTTCATTGTGATGAGAAGTCTGAATCCAACAAACCTAAAATTTTAATGTGTTGTATGAATTAATTTAAAAATCTTCTGTATCTCACAGATCATGAAGTATTCAACCAGTACAAGGAGAGCCAGAGTATTTATAAACCGCCTGAGTAACCCCAGAGGTTTGGAGATTTACGACAGGAAGTTGTATTATGTGGATGTTAACTATGAGAGTATATTTTCTGTTGACCTTGAAAGCCCTCAGAACAAAGTTACTTTGAAGGCAAATGTTGTAGGACTGAACATGCTGAGAATGTATTACAACAGACATGAAACAGGTAATAATTAATTTCTATCTGTGAGAAAAAAAGGCCAACTGAAATTGATTTCATGGTTTAAGGCTCTCTTTGTCCTCCCTTTAGGGGGACTAATTACCAATTCCAATAATAAGACAATAAAATCTTCCTCTTAATTTTTACTGGCTAAGAAGAATAATGTAGAGAGAAATGCTTCCCTCCCTCATTTAATTTGATGAAATGTTCTGAGAATCAATATATGGATTTTGAATTGCCTGAAAGAGAAAGTGTTAGGAAGTCTGCTAGTGAGGAATGTTTAGAAGCAAGTCCTACTTGAGATGATAATTAGATAATTTTTCTTTGTTCTTCCTACCTTGTATGTTTTATCTCAAGCCTGAAATATATTGATAATCATATCACACCTATGTTATGTCCCAGATATAAAGATTGACTCTAATATTTCACAAGTACCAATAACCAATGATGCTAGGGTGAGTGAGATGTTATGCTAATTGCCTGTAATACTGTCTGTCAATATGCTGAAATTTGTGTTATAGGAAGACCTCATAATCTGGTTTTCATTTTACTTTCACTTATGGATTTACTTTTTACTTGCAGCCAATGAGAATGCTTGTACAGGAAAGTCATGTGACCAGCTTTGTTTCCCCATCAAGAAGAATGTACACCAATGTGATTGTGGTACAGGGTTTGTTCAGAATCCTAATGGCACATGCTCAGGTGGGTAGTTACTATGGTTACAGCTCATGGTTAGGTTGGTAGTTAATATGGTAACAGCTTATAGTTGCTAGTATTTGCTAGTATTTGTTGTCACAGCTTATATTCGGTGGTAACTGTGGTTACAGCTCACATTTTGTAGATTCATAGTGGCACAGCTTGTAGTAGATTGTTACCATGGTTACAAAACTTAGTAGGTAGCTATGATAGTTAATTCTCCAACAAATTTCATGAAACTTGCAAGTAATTAGGATATGATATATAATTTTGCTTCCAGAAATTTATAATTCACTGAATTCTGTAGGAGTTAAACCCCTATAAACTTTGGAATGATGGCAGACATACATTTTTTGAAAGCAAAAACAAACTTAAATACATTTATGACTGATGCTATGCATTGAGGTATGATTATCCAGCTGTTTTCAGTCTATCTTTACTCTTGTTTGAGGATTTTGTTCATACAGATTTGCAACTTATAGATAAACCTTGAATAAATGTGACATACATGTACATGTATAAATTAATTCCCTGTAACATATCTGTTGTCTTGGTATCTGTATATGGATTCCTCCATTTGTCTGAGAAAGAATTTTGATAATATTTTCTCTGTTCTTCAGTTCTCTAAATAATCTCCTATTTGTTTATCTAAGTTACTCTTTCAGAAAATAATTGCCAAACACGTCCTTAGCTGTAAAATAGTTTTATTGATAAATTGATATTTTCTGTTGTAGCTACACCAACGTTTGCAGTAGTGTCCCAGCTGAACACAATCAGAGGGATTGCTATTAATGCCAGGGATCATGAGGACGCAATGGTACCAGTACGTGGACATGGTATGTTTATCTAGCAGTACTTATGTTTACATGTAACAGCAACATTTAAGTACATGTAAGATTTAGACACTGCTAATAATAGGTTTGTTACTGGGTGTAGTAAACCCTCCAATTGTTTTAGGGGTTCTACATACCTTATTTTTATGTAATTGTAGTTTTTTCTGTGTAAAGATCTTGTATTTAATGATGTATTTATCTTCCATTCAAATCAAAAACCATTTAAACTCTGGCAAAGTGCCAAATTCATAGACATTTTATAATTTTTATCATGAAAGCTACTAAATGATTACTCAGTCTCTTTTCTGTCTATATACATGTATAATTAATAGTGCTGTGTAAGTATTTTCTTATTCATTAGAATTTGTTAAATATAAAGGGCATTTTAGACCCCTACCGGTGAAAATGGTGGTTTTCACAGTCTTAAGGTTTGCACTATGGCGGTCTGTCTTTTGTCATTCTGGCAAACATTTTTTTTCGTCATGATTGCTAATATATATTTGATATTTGGTACATTGTTTACTTTGAAAAGTTGCAGATCAAGCTCAAATTTTGCTCTGGTCTGTTGAAAATTTTTCTGATCTGTTGAAAATTTTGCTGAGTTAAGGTCCTTGGACGTAGAAATTTATTGCTTACTCAGGTTTTTGTCCCCTGCTGCAATGTGGAGTGGGGACATAGAAATGCTGGTGTCCATCCGTGCGTCCGAAGTTAGTGGACACAAGTCCTCAGAAACCGCTGAACAGAATTTGACCAAATTTTGTAGGATTGTTTGTCACCATATGTAGTTCACCATATTTAACATCTATTTTGATTCAACAATATGGGAGTTATGGGATTTTGTTCATTTTTCACATTATTGGCATAGGAACACCTTGTGGACGCAACTCCTCAGAAACCGCTGAACGAAATTTGACCAAATTTTGTAGGATTGTTTGTCACCATATGTAGTTGATCATACTTAACCGCTATTTTGATACGACAATTTTTATGGGAGTTATGGGACTTTGTTCATTTTTCACATTATTTGCAATAGAAACACCTTGTGGACGCAACTCCTCAGAAACCACAGAACGGAATTTGACCAAATTTTGTAGGACTGTTTGTCACCATATGTAGTTGATCATACTTAACCGCTATTTTGATTCGACAATTTTTATGGGAGTTATGGGACTTTGTTCATTTTTCACGTTCTTTTTTGCGAATTTTTTGTTGTTGTATGAAGAATTCTTAACCTAAATTAATTTGATTCATTAAGCTACATTAACCTTGAATCGCCACATGGACTTATGAAAGCACATAAATTTTGAATCTGCTATTTATACAAGGGTCAAACATTTGTAATTCAACTCTTTCTACAGTGGTGGGGAACATATGGCTACGCCTAGCATTCTTGTCACACTTTTCTTGTGAACAAAGTATGTATGAAGTTTGCATTTTGTTCTCTTCAACATAAATTTCTTCTGGTAAGGACGTTGTATTGCCATGCAATACTCTTAGAGTGTTTGTACTTCATAACTTAATTTTGCATTGTGTGTGTTGCTGAAAAAGCATTCTCATTTTAAAGTGATCAGATTTAACACCATTCTTAGAAAAGGATATTTCATTTTAGAAAACTGGCCATATTTAATACACTATCCATCAAACTAATTGTAAATTTCTGAAAGAGTATGCAATTGATTTTCAGACAGACTAGCTTTACATGTAGATGTACATGTAGCTGGTAGCCATATTTACTGGTGTGACTATGACAGCACAGGAATGAAGGGACGTAACTCAAATGGAATTCGTAGAATCAAACAAGATGGTAGTGGTTATGAAGAGGTCATTAAGATGGGAGTGGGTATAAAACCTACAGATGGAATCAGAGGTCTGGCTGTAGACTGGATTGCAGGTAGGGCATGAGAACAATTCTAATATATGTATGATGTACTTAAAGAAATGTGACAAAACAATTTTTTTGCTAAAAACCTTCTCTGTTTGTAGGTACGTCATATAAAGAAGCAAAAAATTAAAAATACATTGTTGTCTATATATTTTGTTTTTCTTGCAGGAAATCTGTATTTTACAACTTCCAAGAACTATGACACTTATGTAGAAGTTTCCAAACTGAATGGCAGCCATAGACTGGTTTTATTTCAAGAGAAAATTTCATCACCCAGAGCCATAGCAGTTAATCCTATAAAAAGGTACACAGTTTTTGCTCAATACTAAGGGAGGTAATTCATTAGGCCTAAAAATATTGTGTATTTCTGGTTAAGTACTAAAAAAGCAATAGTTTGGTATGTTGGCAAGTTTTTGTTATTGGCATGTCTTGTCAGGTAAGTTCTAGAACTGGATCAGCTATTATAATTATCTTCATTTCAGGTAAGCATTAATTATTAGAAGTTTTTTTGTCAATCTAATGTACTATGTTTTACACACTATTGGTGATGATCGAACAATCAAAATACTGCTATAATATTTACATGGTTAAAAAGTTAAGGATTATCATTATAATTATTACGACAGATATTTGTACTGGGTTGACAATGGACAACACCCTAAGATAGAAAGATCAAGACTTGATGGAACAGATCGCAAAGTTATTGTACAAAATGGAGTCAACTATCCAAGGGGGATAACTGTGGATATAGAAACAAACGATGTTTTCTGGGTTGACTCTGTTATAGATGCCATCCAGGTAAGTACTTGTTATTCCATTGAGAAGCTGATTAGAGTTTTTTGTGGGAATTTCGCAGTGCCCTCTTGATAGGGATTAGATTGGGTTATTTGTCATTTCTGCAAGAGTTTTACAGTGCCCTCTTGATTGGGATTAGATTGGTTCATTTGTCATTTCTGTAGTAGTTCTACAGTGCCTTCTTGATTGAGATTAGATTTGGTCATTTGTCATTTATTATATAGAAAGTTTCCCATTATGATCATATTTACTAAATATGTTGAAGAATGGTACATTGAAATTCAGGAAACATTTTAAATGGCTCATTCTCCTATGTGTTTATCCCAGTCACTGGTTTGGTGAAGGGCTCAAAAGAATTCTTGGTGTTCAAAAAGAGTTCAAGAAAGGCAAATCAAGGCTGATGATTCAAATTATCATTCTAATGGAAATGTTAAATAAATCTTAAAAATTGTAACTCAAAATTTAAAAAAAATATGTCTGGCCATGATTAAAAAATATTAGGGGGTAAAACCTCGGATTGAAATTGTGAAATTTGATTTAACTTTAAATATTGCATTGGAATGAGTTTGGAAATCAACTTTAACTTTCTCTTACAGAAAGTATCCTTTAGTGGAGGAAGCAGAGAGATAATAAGGAACAACCTTCCCTCTCCATATGGTATATCTATACTGAATGATTATGTCTACTGGGTAGATAGAAATCTCAAACAGGTATGTTGTGATATTATGGAATTTGACTTCAGACATGCATGTCAACTTCCTGTTTGTCAGCTCAGTTTATAGCCATAACCTTAAGCATGGGTACAGGGGTATCACTAGAGGTCATTAACTTGCAGAATTTTGTTTATTCTAGGTATTTAAAGCCAACAAGAAAGATAGTAGAAGTAAGACTATAGTTATAAAGAATAATATGGACAACCTGAGAGACATCGTCATCTACGACAAGGACAGACAACCAACAGGTAATTAGTTATAAAGAATTGGGTCTCACTGACCACTTCCGGGTCAAATGGCCACTCCCTATGTAGTACCAAAAACACACTGAACCTAGACCTATGCATTGTAAGTGCATTATTTGTCATTGTTTACATATGTAAGTAATTTGCCTCCATGCTGTCAGTTAGCAGAAAAGGTAAAAATGTTGATTTTCGGTATTTTTTGTGAAGAATTACTACAGTCATCACACCATTAGAATAATGATTTTGAAAGCCTTATTTTCCAAGCTTTGCAATGGTATGCAACTTTAAGGTGTCATTTATCCTGGGAACATGGATCCGGAAATGGTAAAAAATGCCAGTCATTGACTGACAAATTTTGCAAATGACCGACAACAATTTTCCAATATCAGACATAAAAAATTATCAACCCTTATCAATTACAGTCTGCATGGTTTTATTAGTGTATAAACATCCTGTCTACCAGTCTCCTAATTGTTTATTAGAAATTAATTGACAGTTGTGTGTCAGTTTAAGCCGTTGTGCAGCCACCTGTAACTGTGATTTACCTGTAACTGTTTAGTTGATTGCATAATTGAATTAACGGTTCACTTGCAGCCCCATTGCCTATACAAATTGATTTAAGTAACTTGGAGAATCTTGTTACATTTATTAATAAAGAAAAAAGATTGACAAGTCCATCATTTTCCTGCTGATTTTTCAGAGGTAACGAAAGCACATGGAACTGAAACAGTCATACATGTAGTTTGTAATTATTAATTTGTCTATTGAATCGTTTTAACATAGAAGTCAACAGACCATTTAAATCTATATACAAAATGTGTTTGCAATTTTCTTTTATAAATAATCCAACATTTTTTTTTCATCAATCAGAAGTTTTTAGCTGTTTGCCTATGTGATGAAAATGTCCGAGAGATACGATATTTTGTTTACATTTTCGAATGTCCACGTGTGGGTGAAACTGAACACGTTCACTCACTCTGATACTTTGTAAAAAAGAGAGTATGTGATGAAATAACACACTTTCCAATATTTATCTTAAGTAACTACATACAAACGTTTTTTTAAGTTTATTTTCCATCTGAGCATGTAAAAGACTGACAAAAACGTCAGCTGAAGTTTGATAAAATGTCTGGCATGGGCTGTCAAAATTTCCTGGTCCTTGCCTGGGAATTCACAGTGAAACATAGAAAATTACTTGTTTAACATGTAAAGTAATGGAACCTTTAGAAGTGGTTAGTGAGACCATAAGCTAAATTATGGCTTATTTCAGAGAAATGAATAATTTGATTAAAATTGCCTTTCCTGGTCATTATTTCCATTTTCACATAATATCAGTATAGGGATATTGGTAATCTGGCTATAGTTTAAGAGGTGCACTGTGTAAGAAATTATAAAAAAAACAACATAGCAACAAATTTGTTTTTTAATAAAACTGACTCATAACTTGACATCATCCCTGAAATTCCTAATGTCACTGCTTGGGATATTCAAAGTACTCAAATGGTCATGCAGCACAGACTAAGAATCACACAGTGATGAAATAGGTATGATATGAATTGTTGAAATCTGTCCTTTTTACATAATGATAAATGATATTTATTATTACAACTTTTTGAATTATCATAGATATCAATTTGGTGTGACAAGTTAGTTGAAATTGTAATTTTTTAGTAATTTAGGGAAAATATCACTGAGGGGCATGATATAAAAATGACCATTTCTTTGTAGTCCAATGTCTGATTTTGATAGTTTTGGTCTTACTAGACTCACAATACCACAAGCTGTCATGAAGTGTAAAAAAAGAAAACATAAAAACTCAAAAAATGTTTTTAAGGTCTCACTAACCATTTCTGGGTCAATTGGCCACCCCCTATGTAGTACCAAAAACACACTGAACCTAGACCTATGCATTGTAAGTGCATTATTTGTGTGTATTCTGATTAAAAGTAATCAAAATAAAGCTGAGAATGTGTACTATAAAATCATATCTGTAATTTACTACAAAAGTGTATGAATATTGTTTACATGTGTGAGTAAATTGCTTCCATGCTGTCAGTTAGCAGAAAAGGTAAAACTGTTGATTTTCGGTATTTTTTTGTGAAGAATTACTACAGTCATCGTACCATTAGAATAATGATTGTGAAAGCCTTATTTTCCAAGCTTTGTAATGGTATGCAACTATCAGGTGTCATTTGTCATGGGAATTCACAGTGAAACATTGAAAATTACTTGTTTAACATGTAAAGTAATGTAAATGTTAGAAGTGGTTAGTGATACCTTATATGGACAACCTGAGAGACATCGTCATCTATGACATTGGACAGACAACCAACAGGTAATAAGTTATAAAGAATAATTTGGACAACCTGAGAGACATTGTCAACTACGACATTGGACAGAAAACCAACAGGTAATTAGTTATAAAGAATAATATAGACAACCTGAATGACGTCATCTACGACAGTGACAGGCTACCAACTGGTAAATAGTTATAAAGAACAATTTGGACGACCTGAGAGACATTGTCATCTATGACATTGGACAGACAACCAACAGGTAATAAGTTATAAAGAATAATTTGGACAACCTGAGAGACATTGTCATCTACGACATTGGACAGACAACCAACAGGTAATTAGTTACAAAGAATAATATAGACAACCTGAATGACGTCATCTACGACAGTGACAGGCTACCAACTGGTAAATAGTTATAAAGAACAATTTAGACGACCTGAGAGACATTGTCATCTATGACATTGGACAGACAACCAACAGGTAATAAGTTATAAAGAATAATTTGGACAACCTGAGAGACATTGTCATCTACGACATTGGACAGACAACCAACAGGTAATTAGTTATAAAGAATAATATAGACAATTTGAATGACGTCATCTACGACAGTGACAGGCTACCAACAGGTAAATAGTTATAAAGAACAATTTGGACGACCTGAGATACATTGTCATCTACGACATTGGACAGACAACCAACAGGCAATTAGTTATAAAGAATAATATAGACAACCTGAATGACGTCATCTGCGACAGGGACAGGCTACCAACAGGTAAATAGTTGTAAAGAATAATGTGGACAACCTGAGAGACATTGTCATCTACGACAAGGACAGACAACCATCGTGTAACACATATTCTAGTTTGTGTTTGTTTATTCCTTATGAACTGGGGTCTACAGTTTTGGTCTAACAGGTGGTAGGGATACTACACAAGTGTTGGTCTAACAAGTGGTAAGGGTACTACACAAGTGTTGGTCTAACAGGTGGTAGGGATACTACATACAGAACATGAATAGAGGTGTTTATTATCAGATTCAAACAAGATCATCAGAGCTTTTATATGTTACTTCAAATGGGAGTTAAGAGTTATACTTATGATATTATGCTAACAGTTGGTTTATATTTTGAGCTCCCAGTCTGTTTGTTCCTGACAATTGCAGATATGAACAGCTTTGTTTTGAGTATTTTGAGTATGCTAACTGTTAAGTTATATTTTCAGCTCCCAGTCCATCTGTTCCTGACACTGTCGGATGTGAACAGCTGTGTTTTGTTTTTTTTTGAGTATGCTAACAGTTAAGTTATATTTTCAGCTCCCAGTCCATGTGTTCCTGACAATGGCAAATGTGAACTGCTTTGTTTTGTTTTTTTTTGAGTATGCTAACAGTTACGTTATATTTTAGCTCCCAGTCTATGTGTTTCTGACAATGGCAGATGTCAACAGCTTTGTTTTGTTTTTTTTTTAGTATGCTAACAGTTATGTTATATTTTCAGCTCCCAGTCCATGTGTTCCGGACAATGGCGGATGTGAACAGCTGTGTTTTGCCTACCCAAATCAAACAGATCCTGTATGTGCTTGTGCCACTGGTTATCTTGCTGCTGATAACAAAACTTGTCAAGGTATAAAACAAGGAAGTGGTATGATAATAAATATAAACAAATACAAAAACAATCATAATCCATGTGTCTTATTTGTCCATGCTTGTAGGGGATTGAAAGCAATAATATATAAAAGTTGATGGCAAAATAAAGAATTGAAATTGATGGCAGACTGATCTTGTTCAATCAAGACTTTGTCTTAAAATGGCCTAAGTATTGCTGTCTGTCCTGATCTTTAATGTATTGTTTTCTCATCTGAAATCATGTCTGTTAATACCTACAGTACTGTACTGCAGTTGCTCCTTATCTCTGTTATATTGTCTTTTAGCTCCAAAAGAGTTCCTGGTTGTAGCGGCTGAAACAGAAATCCTGAGTATTTCCCTTGATGAGTCAATAAAATCTGCTCCAGTTCCATCAGTCCAGAGACTACTGGGGGCTATTGCCGTGGACTTCGACTATGAAGGGAAATATGTGTATTTCTCACAGATCATCGGGAAAACGATCAGTCGTATTAGAGAGAATGGATCTAAGATAGAGGATATTGTTACATTCAATAAAAATGATTGTAAGTTTAAAAAAAAACATAACTTTTTTTCATGGATTTATGTTACAAGAAGTTTTATTTAAGTAAGATTTGTTTTGGAAAATTTTTTTAATCACATGATGCCATTGTGTAACTCCTACTTAGTTCTTTCCATTTGAATGTCTTTTGGGGTTTGCTTTATAGTTTCTAGTTAGGGGAGCAAGGGTATCAATAATTGAGCATTGCTTACATTTTATCTGGTTGTTCCTAATTAGCCTTATTTTTCTCTGTTTTACAGCCTTTGTTGTGCAGGACTCTGTGACGGCTGAAGGACTAGCTTTTGACTGGGTTGGACGTAGGTTATACTGGGCTGATGTATACATGAGTAGAATCTACAGCATGCGTCTGAATACATCCAGTAAAGTTACTCTAGCTATAGTCAATAGTCCTCGTGCTGTGGCTGTTCATCCTTGTAAAGGGTATGTCATATAAAGTATACCCCTTCGAACACATTTTGGATGTTTGTTGTGTCTGTCATTTATCAAAGTACACAGTAAACACAACTTATGCCCAGTAGTCAGTGGAATTTTTGCTAAACTGGATGTTCAAAATTGAAGATAATAGTGTTTGATAACTGCATTGAGAAAAAGTTTTATAGGACCACAAATAATTTTTGTTGTATGATGGTACTTGATTGTTGTTGTTGTTGTCTGTGTATATTCTTGGTTTATGTGTTGGTGTTGTCTGTATATATTCTTGGTGTATGTGTTGGTGTTGTCTGTATATATTCTTGGTTTATGTGTTGTTGTTGTCTGTATATATTCTTGGTTTATGTGTTGTTGTCTGTATATATTCTTGGTTTATGTGTTGTTGTTGTCTGTTTATATTCTTGGTTTTTGTGTTGTTGTCTGTATATATTCTTGGTTTTGTGCAATAACTGGAATATCAGTTTGCTGAAGTTATAGAACAAAATTTTTAACCACAAAAGGAAGGTTGTATTCATTAAGGGAGTTATGGCCACAAGGTAACATACCTGCAGGAATTTGAAATTTTCAAAAGTTTTCCCTTCAGAGTTATGACAAGGGTTTGTACAGGTGGTTGAAATACTTGGATTAATTAAGTTTATTTTTTATATGCTAGGTTATACAAAGTAGTTATGTCTAGTCCTTTCATCTTATGGGGAAAAATATTGTATCACCAAATAAATATCTTTTTCAGTCTCCTGTTCTGGACTGACTGGGGCAGAATTCCTAAGATAGAGAGAGCAACTATGGCAGGGAACCAGAGGAAAACCATTGTGACCTCTGACCTTGGATGGCCTAATGGTCTCAGTGTCGATTATGATGAAGATATGATTTACTGGGCTGATGCTCTTAGGTATGTTGTAAATTAAGTTTGACCTCTGACCTTTTGACCTTGGATGGCCTAATAGTCTATGTGTCAACTAAACAGATATATGCTTTGTTAGGCTGATGTACTTAGATATGTTGTCTAATAGGTTTGACCTCTGACCTTTTTTTACCTCAAATGGCCTAATAGTATGTAGATATGATTCATTGGGCTAATGTGCTTCAGTACATGGCAAAGTAATTTGATTGACCTCTGACCTTACTAGATTGTTTTAACCATTTCCTGTAACTTTGTATTAAAACAAACGGTCCTTCTGTTGTACTTTAAAAATATTAAAATGAAGCAACACTGATTAAAAATAGCAAAAAAAATACCCCAAAACAAATGCCCTTTTCTACTGGATAGATATGAATGCACATTGTCTTTTCAGATGTTTTTTCTTTATAATTTTATTTGAAATGAGTTATGTACACATTGTTTGTCCACTCTGTGTTAATTCATATATGTAAATCATAAATAATACAGATAACAATTTTTTTTCCAGGGATAAGATCGAGAGATCGACTTTAGATGGACAGTACAGAGAAGTAATTGTACAGTCTACAGTCCATCCATTCTCTATGACTGTGTTTGGACACCATGTTTACTGGACAGACTGGACTCTTCGTAAGTAATATATTTAACAAAGTATTGCATAGCTAAGAGCAGGATAGTTTATAGTAGAAAATGATGTCACTAAATATCATTTCTACCCAACTTTCTCACCTAATTAAGAGGTTTGCTGGTGTTTTTTGTTCATGTGGACATATAGACAGCATGTTAGAACAAATTTAATGTTTTGTCAAAAATTGTCTTGATACAAAATACATTCTTGGTTGGAATATGTAAGTTGTTGAAGCATATGGCACTAATCTTCCTTACAGAGAAAAGTCAGAGAAAAGTCAAATGAAAACAAGTGTTTTTCTACAAGAATTTAGACATTTTGACTACATTTTACACTAAAGTTCCACGTTATGCAAAGATGAACTGCAAAAAAATTTTGTTGGCAAACTATGCACACATTTTCCTAACATTATGAAAGTCCTTACTGATTTGACTATGCTAATTTTCAGAGACAAATTTGATGTAAAATGATTTTATCCCATTGTATATGAATCGTTTTGTACAGTTAGTATTCAGTTGTGATTATGCTGCATCAAAGAATTAAAAAAACAATATGAGCAAAAAAGTAACAAATTTCATTTGAATCAACATCCTACAAACTCCAAATTAATGAAATATTTGTGACAAGGAAAAAAGTCGTAGATAGTTAGTAACCATATGTCACTTGTAAATCTACCCATATGGTCAATGCATTTTACTGCTTAATAGAATAGTTGGAGTATGCATAACTTTCACTAAATGTTTTTCAGATGGTGTGTACAGAGCAGAGAAGCACACGGGAGCTAATATGGCTGTAATGTCAGAAGGAATTACTAACAGACCTATGGGCATCAATGTGTATTCAGATAAGAGACAGAAATGTAAGTTTCCTGTTGGGGCAAGAGCTTTGGGCAACATTGTGTTCTCAAATCTGTAACGGAAATATTAGTTTTCCCTAGGGGGTGGGAATTTTAGGCAACATTGTGTTCTCAAATCTGTAATGGAAGTATTAATTATTCCCTACCGTGTTGAACTTTGGGCAACATTGTGTTCTCAAATCTGTAACAGAATCATTAAATATCATCTAGTTTGATTTTGGGAATATGTTAAAAGAATTTCAGCTATAAGATAAAGTTTATCAATTTTCAGTTTGAGTCAGAAAAATTAGTAAAGAAGATTTTCTGTTTTTTTGTAATCTAAGGTCTGTTTAAAAATTCCTGAGTGTATTTGTTTTTACAGGTAAGACCAACCCATGTGAGGCCCATAATGGAGGTTGTAGTCATGGCTGCCACCCAGGGGCTGATGGGAAGGCTGAATGCTCCTGTGATGACAGTAGTGGCCTCACTCTAGGCAATGATGGTAAAATGTGTATCCCATCCAACCATTCTTGTACTCCAGACAAATTTGTATGTATGAATGGCCGCTGTCTGAGTCAGCGATGGGTCTGCGATTCGTCAGATGATTGTAAAGATAACTCTGATGAAAATCCAAATTTTTGTGGTAAGTAATCATTGGCCATGTTTTAGATTTGAGTATAAAAGAAAAGGGGCACCTTGAGACATCGATGTGGCGTAGATCTGGCCTTGTTTTTTAATATACAGTAACTTCTGTGGTAATTATTTGTCATTTGAAAGACAGAAGCAGAGTAAAAAACATGGGTACAATGTAACAAGAATGGATATGGTAAATATGTCAAAGAGATGAAAACCATACCAGGATGAAAAATGTCAACTCGTGGCAACTCATAGGTCTCCATTGAATGATCCATAAACCCTCACACTATAGGGCAGGCTGCAGCTGGCCCCAAAATAACATTAGATACAGATACAGTGAAATGTTTGTCCAGCAACATCATAGTAAACTGAAAGTGAAAACGAAACTACTTACAGAGGTCAGAAATTCCTGATTTGGGGCAGGTGCAAAAAAAGTGCAATTAAATTCTGTTCAAAATGCAACTAAAAGACCCTATACAGTCTTCAACATAGAGTAGGACACACTGGACAGAATGCTTCATGTATCGATCCACACTGAAAGTAAGATAAATAAGGGTAACAATAAAATTACTGAACACTAGTCCATATCATAATCAATTCAAATCTGGCAAAACAGATATTACACCACCAGAGTAGCTGGTACCACAATGGTCCTGACTTCGTACAGACTTCAAATGAAATGGTGGGTATTACTTAGCATTCTCAGACTACTAAAACACACCAAAATCAGCCCACTATACAATATGGTGTTCTAGAGTAGATTATGGTTTATTACTACATATTTAGATTTTCATCTGACATTAGAATTTGTTGAAACTAATGCATGTTATGAGCTCTTCCTTATAATGAGTGAAATATGTAACAATATGTTTTAGCTAACCATGTTTGTGACCCAACCTATTTCCGCTGTGATAATGGAAACTGTATCCCGTTACACTATCGCTGTGACCATGACAACGACTGTGGTGACAATTCAGATGAGATTGAATGCTGTGAGTATTGTTATATATTTATTTTGAGTCATTACTGACAAACATTTTGCTTATAATATACCATAGGACTACACAGTTTTTCAAGAATTCAACATTTTGTAAAATCAGAGCATTCACTCACAAGACAAATAAAAAGACTTTTACATATATGTCTGCTTTGCATGGTCTGATTTTACACAATAAAAAATTCCTGAGAGACAGTGTTATGTGTTCGACTTCAAACATTTTATTCATTAACTGTCAAATATAGATGAATAATGCTGATTTTATAACTATTAAATTTCACTGAAGGTTGACATATTGTTTTTATCAAGAAATGTTCATTTTGCTTTTCAAATGTTTTGTTTTGCAGAAAAGTATCGTTGTCTATCAGGACATAACTAAGGCTGCTCCATTTAAAGATATGAGGTTCCCAGGGAAGGCATTTCTTCACCAGGGGTGCCACCCATTGATATTCTATTGATGTTTTGTATTAAACTTTAAATTTTGTCAAGCGACATGAACACCCACTCATATACAAAGAATAAAAGTGCCTTTCCCTCACCCCTCATGTTTTACTGGAACAGCCCTTACCAATTTTATACCCCTACTGAAAGGTGGTTGAAGTATATCAGAATCACTAAATTCTAATCCATCATCCTTCCGTCTTTGTGTGCTTCAATTATCTGGGTTTCTACTTATCAAAATGATTTAAAATTTGGTATGTATATATATTTTCATAAATGAAAATGAAAATTTCTGTCTCAGAACTCATAATGGGAACTATAAGTAGTTTTGGTGTCTGCCTGATATCAACTTCCTGTATACACAGAGTGTATATACTTAACATGACAATACTTGCAAAATAATGTCTATTTTCCAGCCCATCCTGAATGTACTGACTTACAGTTTACCTGTGGTAATGACAGGTGTATTGACATGGAACTAGTCTGTAATGGTGTGGATAACTGCCGGGATGAAATAATTTCTGATGAAGTTGGATGTAGTATGTATATGTATCTTACTTAAAATTTTATTGTAAAATGGTAATATAGTAAACAGTGCCTGTCTGTCTGTCTGTCAGTTCTTTAGTTTATCAGCTTATCAACATTTCAAAGATACAGCAACTCTTTTTAATTATTGTATTATATAACATGTATAGCAGCCCACTTTTGTTTTTTTCTCTTTCTTTTCCTGATGTCTGTTTTCAGTTATTGATCTTTGAACATAAAAAAAGAAGGACCAAATAAATCACATGATCCAGTTAATTATGTCATGTGATCAAGTTTTGGTATGTCCTATGACCCAAAATAATTTGATTTAGTATATCTAAGTTTAAATGGTTAATGATGGTTGATAATTTTACAGATGTAACCTGTGCTCCTGGGAAGGTCAAATGTCCTAACAGCGGTATCTGTTTGTCACGACGATACCTCTGTGACGGAGATAATGATTGTGGTGATGGTAGTGATGAGAATCCCATGTTCTGTCAGGGCATTACATGCTCTCCTGGTATGAAATATTTGTCCTCAAATAATGCAGAAAATTAATATAACTTTCAAGCAGTTCAAGAAAAGTGATAAAATTCTTCTTTGATGAAGGCTGTCTTTGGTTTTTTTTCACAGGTTTTTGTCACTTATACAAAACCTCATTTCCACTCTTTCTCCTTTTGTTTTTATGTGATAGATATTTTGAATCACTAAACATAGATGAATGTGCTTAAAGAAATCTAAAAAAAAATAAAAATGATATGATTAAGATTAAAAACTGAGCTATTCTACACAGGCATATGTGCTTTTCATGGGAATCAGATGGTTTGCATCATATGGTTATCATATGAATACAGCACCATATGGTGATCATATATTTCAGTTCACACATGATTATCATATGATTTTATGTTTTGCACAAACATATGATAATCACATCTTTTCAGGCCAAATTTAACATATGATGATTATATGATTACCATATGATTATCTTATGAATAGAGCACCATATGATTACTATAAGTGGCACGATTGCTGTGTATTATTTGTGTTAAATTTTCATGGGAAATTTAATATGTAAACCATATCTTAAGAATAAAATGTCTTCTGTTTCAGATGACTTCCATTGCCCAATGACACTCAAATGTATCCCACAGAACTTTGTATGTGATGGAGACAATGATTGTGGCCAGAATGAGGATGAAAAGCCAGGATGTAGTAGTATGTGTGATACTTGTTGCACTATCCCTGCTATGAAAATGTTCTCAAAATTTTATAATTTGGATTCATTCTGTCATTCTTATAGTTTTTTACCTTAAAAAAATGTCCTCATATTTATATAATTTGGAATCACCTTGTCTGCTGGTTATACTTTTTTCTGTCTGTTGGTCTGTGCCTAGAATTAATCTTCGTAAACTGTTGAATTGATTTTGGTAAAATTTTAGTGTATTATAAAGGGATGCACTGTATTTAGATGATGTCTTAAAGGATGATAATTGATATCAAGTGTTTAAAAGTAGAAAATCAAACTTCATGTATTTGAAATGTTAAGAGCTTCTTATCACAATGGTTCTGATGAAATAACTTTTCTCTTTTAGATCCAAACCAGAACCAGACATGTACAGGATTCCGATGTCAGAATGGTCGTTGTATCAGTGAGGATTTTGTGTGTGATGGAGATGACGATTGTGGCGACAATAGTGATGAGAACACAGAACTGAAGTGTGGTATTGTTACTTTCTGGTTTAAAATTGATGTGGTTGTTTAGCCTCTTCACGATCTAACATAGCCAAACACAGAAGCTTTCAGTACTGCAAACCTTAATTTTGATATTTTGTGTACTCAGGCAAAAATCTTAATGTGAAACTCTTGGAATCAAAATTCACCAAGCAGAAACGTATGGAATGTTTGCATTTCATGCGATTAAGGTCACAACTTTAATTGCTTGATTCAGGTAAAAATCATTTTGTCTAAAGATTCAAATCTCAGTAGTATTGTAAATACAGTTGAACTTCACTCGCTCGAACTCCTGGGATTTCTTGATCACAATTCAAAGTACCAAAATTTTCTCCTATATAATCAATGTGAATATCTTGGATTTCTCGAACACTCAAACTGACTAGTCAGTCTGTTTGGTAATAAATCTTTGAGAATTAGCCTCACTAACTCGAACTCATCAGTTATTTTGTCAGCTTGGGTAATAAAAGGTGTGAAAAACTGAAACCCTATCATTAATCAGTGTCATTTTAGTTAATTACAGGTAATGTTTAAGTCATGTCTATTTAGGTAGTTTGATCTTAACATAGTACTGATTAAAGTTTGAGAATGTTACGAAGTCGGCGTGATAAAAGCATCAAAGAAAATCAGATAAAAATAAATTATTGACCTGAGCTCTGAACGTTTATAAAAGCAAACACAGCATTTTTTATTGTCCACAAGTCAAAATAATCTTCTGAAAGTGAATGTAAAAGATCCTGAAACTAACAAAAGTTCGTAGGAAGTGAGCAATTTCTAACAATAAAAGTCGAACTCGGACAGGGAATGAAAAAAATCCGGAAATATTTCAATGGTCCCTTGGAGTTCGAGCTACTGAGGTTTGACTGTATGTCATTTTTGAGGGAATTTTTTGAAGTTCGATAGAAAACTGTATACGATGAATTGTAGCCAAAGATCTGTCTGTCCATTTATCACCTATGTAAGTAATTGAATGGATGGACCTGATAAAGGCCATCTTAGTGTGAAACATGTTGATTGTAAAATTAACTAATCCGGTAATTATACCCCTTATTATACCCTTATATGTGTCTCCATGTGCATGATGTGCTTGTAACAATTTTTTCCATCTCAATTTTCTGAACGACTATTCTTCACAGCCACTTTTAACACATTTTTTCTGCAGGTATGCCACATGGCAGGATCCATTTCTGGAAAACTTTGACAACAACTTCCTGTTTACTAGAGGTTTTGTTTAATTTCCTTGTATTGTGATGGAATGCTGGGGTATCACTCACACATTTCTTGTTAAATCATATGTTATTGTCTTTGATTGATTGAGAAACCACTTTATGTAGTTAAATATGGAAAGTGGGCTTTGAAAAAAAAATTTTCTTGTTGAAATGTTTCATTTTAAGCTATTTGCATTACAGGTAAAAGAAGATGTCCGGAGAATACCTTCACCTGCAAATCCAATAAACAGGCAGGTAGATACGCCTGTATTGATAAACGTCTTGTCTGTGATGGCATTAGAAACTGTGAAAATGGCGAGGATGAACAACAAAAATGTCCACTACGAACTTGTCGTCCAGACCAATACAGGTGTAACAATGGTATATGTATCCCGCAATCCTTTGCTTGTGACCATGACGATGATTGTGGTGACGGTTCAGATGAAGGAAAGAATTGTGGTAGGATTTTTTTTTTACTTTATTTAGATTTAAATGGTTAAATATCAACAAAAATACTGAAGCATAAAAATAACAGGAAACAGAGACATTAAAATCCAAGTTCAAACTTGAAACATGAAAGGGAGATACATACACATTAAGTACAACAGGAAAACACTTATTTTTATCAATTGCTCTTGTATTCCCTTATACCTCCATTTGAAATGTTAGATGATATTGATCATGCTGTCTCTGTCTGTCCGTCCGTAGTTTTAATTCACAACTACTCTCTAACTGCTTAATGGTCTTTGATGAAACTATTTGTTTAACACCTAGAAAACATAGTTATGAAAGTGACCCTCCATTTAAAAATAGGTCACTAATTTTACGAAATACAATACATCTTTGACAAAACAAACAATTGCAATTTATTGGTTAGTTTAATAGTTTCATTTCACAAATTACAATCTGCAAATTTTGGATGTACCAATTCATTGCTGAAAACCTGATTTGTAAAGTTCTTTTAAACTGCTTTTGCAAAGGATATCTAGGATATCTAGGATATCTAGGATGACTGGATCATCAGATAGGTCATTTAATGTACTTCAGTTTAATGACCTTCTCTGTGTGTAAAGACACTGTATATAAAGGTTGTATAGTGTATTTCTTTTGTGCTAAAATTGTCCTAATGTTTAATGAATGTCAGAACGAGCTGTTTGCAAAATAGTGCACGAAAGTAAGAGGTTGGGGTATGGAGGAACAGAATTCCAACCTCTTATGTTGTAAGAGTATCTATAAGAGTGTTGTGTCCCAGTTTTTTTTTAATTTTCCAATGCAATACATGTAAAGCATGTGAAAAACAAAGTAGTTTGTTTTCAGTATTATTAAAAGCAAAAAAAAAAAAAAAAATACAGATATGGTGAAATGTAACAAATACACATAAATATATAAACATAAATACTTTCAGAGATCACGGTCTTTGACAAGTGTAAACATACATTCCATATCAAAACAAATTATGAAACACTTTTTAACCTAATTGTGTGTTTTATCTTTTCTTTGTTGTAAGGAGTGAGTGAGCAGATTATTATTAATGTATCTTACGCATTTCTTTCCAGAGTATCCTCATTGTGGTAAAGGGAAGATTTCCTGAGCAGATTGATATTGTTGTAACCTACCTATTCTTTCCAGAGTATCCTCAGTGTGGTAAAGGGAAGATTGCCTGAGGAGCTTGATATTGTTGTAACCTACCTATTCTTTCCAGGGTACCCTCAGTGTGGTAAAGGGAAGATTGCCTGAGCAGATTGATATTGTTGTAACCTACCTATTTCCTTCCAGAGTATCCTCAGTGTGGTAAAGGGAAGATTTCCTGAGCAGATTGATATTGTTGTAACCTACCTATTCTTTCCAGAGTATCCTCAGTGTGGTAAAGGGAAGATTTCCTGAGCAGATTGATATTGTTATAACCTACCTATTCTTTCCAGAGTACCCATAGTGTGTTAAAGGGAAGTTTGCCTGAGCAGATTGATATTGTTGTAATCTACCTGTTTCTTTCCAGGGTATCCTCAGTGTGGTAAAGGGAAGATTGCCTGAGCAGATTATTATTGTTGTAACCTACCTATTTCCTTCCAGGGTATCCTCAGTCTGGTAAAGGGAAGATTGCCTGTGCAGATTATCATTGTTGTAACATACATATTTTTTCCAGGATACCCACAGTGTGGTAAAGGGAAGTTTGCTTGTGACAATAAACAATGTATACAGAGTAATGTGGTCTGTGATGGATGGCCTGATTGTGCTGATGGTAGTGATGAAAAACCTGATAGATGTTGTAAGTCATGAAATGCTAAAAAAAAAAGGGGGAGGGTGCGAGTATGGATTTAGTTGATGCACAGGCAGTGTATACAGAGTAATGTAGTTTCTGATGGATGGCCGGACTGTGCCTATGGTAGTAATGAGAAACCTGATAGATGTTGTAAGTCATGAAATGCTAAAAAAAGGGGGGAGGGTGCGAGTATGGATTTAGTTGATATACAGGCAATGTATACAGAGTAATGTTGTCTGTGATGGGTGGCCTGACTGTGCCAAAGGTAGTGACAAGAAACTTGATAGATGTTGTAAGTCATGAAATACTTAAAAAAAGGGGGAGGATGTGAGTATGGGTTGAGTAGATGTATTGGCACTGTATACAGAATCACATGGTATGAAAAATGGCCTTGATGATGTTTTTTTTTTTAAGTATTAAGGCATAGCTAATTAGTTCTGCTGTAGAGCCTTTGTCAGAAAAACGCTGTTTTCTATTTTCAGCCACACCAAAACCCCTTTGCACTACAGGAGAGTTTCTATGCAGTAATGGAGGATGTATAAACCAGTCACTTGTTTGTAACAAGGAACCAGACTGTAATGATAAATCTGATGAAAGACATTGTAGTAAGTAATTTCCCCTGATCATTCACCTTTTTACCTTTTCTTATCCAACTTTTCTGAAAATTTGGGCAGGGGGACATATTTTATTAAAAAAAAAAACAAAAAAACTTTTCCTTCAGTAACTGTCACTCGTACAGAAAAAAAAATAGTATTGTTGTTATGATGAATTTTACCAGCACAAACATATTGAAACAACTTAAACAAAGTGTATGTGTCTCTCCTACACCAGTACCAGTTTTCATAAATTTGGAGCCATTATTCTAAAAAAATAGCAGCAAAAAACTATTATTTTTAAACCAGAAGTTACTTAATAATAATTATTATAAATTGGGTTTAGACAAAATATTTCTGAAAATTTGTCATTCTGAAAATTTTTAAAAATCTGGTCAGGCAGGGATGAGAATCTAGACGTTTTTTATTATGACCATGGAGGCAAATGAATCTCACATGTAAACAACATTCATACACTTGTGCACTAAATTACAAATATATTTAAGTACACATTATCAAATTTTTTTTACTTATTTCGATCAAATACACATAGATTATACACATACAATGCATAGATCTTTGTTCAGTGATCTACATTAGAGGAGTGCCCATTTGACCAGAAGTGGGAAGTAAGACCATGTAGTAAGATATCTTCTCTGATTAACATTGTACTATATTTTTATACCGGATGATTTTCTTCTGTTTTTTAGTAGATTTCCGCTATTTCAATTGCAGATTTTACCATCACGATTCTTTTTTTTACTGTATATTTACTTCTGATTTTGCCAATTTCCGCTTTGTTTGTTGACCTCGTAAAATCATCCCATATTATAGACATTTGACCGTATTGATGTCACTGATAAATTTTATGCAATTTGATCAACCTCACATAATGATTTTGTTTCAATAAATATCTGTGCATAGGCTGTGTCTTTTCATCAATATGAAGATGAAAATAATCATTACAGAAATCAAAATAATTCATGGAGACTCCCTTTTTCATTTTAATATAGGCTGGCCATTTATTTCATTATTTTACCCAGTGCGTTAGTCTCTACAAATTATTTTTTTTGATTATGAACATGGGCTTACAGAAAGCCTGCTAAAATGGGTCATATACTGAACATGTTCAGTATGACAGTTTTTACTGTAATCACAATTTCATGTAGTGAGTCTTAATTGTTATGGTCTTTGTTTTAGACATCAATGAATGCGAGACTCCATTCCATGGCTGTCAACAGAAATGTGAAGACACGCCCACTGCATATAACTGCCAGTGTGATCCTGGATTCAAACTCATGAAGGACAAGAAAAATTGTGAAGGTAAGATGTTTATTATAGTAGACTAGTTAGCTTGTTTGTGCACCTGGTCCATGCTCCCAGTTTTTAGTGGAGTCCGAGTTGCTCATTTACTTTTGTTACTTTGTATGTATGATTTTAGTTACTTTATGTTCTTTGTTGTGTATGTCTGTTTTCCATGTCTGGTCTTTGTCCCTGGATTACATTCTTTTGATTACCGCTATAACCTTGGTTCCCTTGATTACTCTTTGTGTCCTTGTCTTCAGGTTGGGATGCTATCCTTGTCAGTATGTCTGTGGTGTCCCTAGATTAGTTAGCTTGTTTGTGTCCTTGTCTTCAGGTTGGGATTTTATCCTTGTCAGTATATCTGTGGTGTCCCTAGATTTTAGGTAAAAGGAGGTCACCTGTGTTCTTTCGGTACATTAGTTAAAATTTGATTTTCATTTTAAATTTTGATCAATTTAAGTAGCAGTCTTTATAAAAATCAGACAGGAGGTGATTCATGCAGGTCAAAAACCTGCCAAATTTACTTTAGTTTCTTGTTCAGAAACACCTATAGACTACATAAGCAGTCTTAGTTAGAAATTTCATTTGGGTGTTGAGCTTTTGAGATAAAATTGATATAGTTGTATATGAAATTAGCACTTTGCAAGAGTTATTGTTCTTGATTTGGTTTGATTTGGTTGATTTTAGTGGGAGATTGTAGTGTAGTTTTCTCAAAAGTACAGATCTAAATACAGGACTATTGTCACATAAATATATAGCATAAGTAGAGTAGAAAAGCATCATTTGTTTCGTGGGTTTTTCTACACCATGAATCACTTTACCATTGGCAGTGTCTGAATTTTAAATAGACTGGTACTTAAAAATTTAATGTGTAAAGAAATGACATGAGAAATTCCTTTATAAATTCTAAAACTCTGAAATACTTTGAAGAAATTCCTAACTTGGGACAGGTGCAAAAAATGTGGCATGGTTAAAGAATGTCTGTGTAAGATTACATTGGATGAAAAAAATAGGGGAAGTAAAATTATTCTATTTTTCAAAATTGTTTTATATAGACATCTTGACTTTAACAGTGCTTAACTAAAAAAAAGATAGTCTGGCAGCTTTTCATGAAAAAATACCAATGAAATTGGCGGTACATATAAGGCAGGTAGGGTAACCTTAAACAGACAGTTTTTTTTTGTCTCTGGTCATTAATTACTAATCTGATTTAACTTTTAAATTTTTGATAGAAATACTTAAAAAGACACAAAAAATGTTGTTTTCATGTTAAGCCATAGAGAGATGTCACAGTTCTCTCTACCGTGGGAAGTTGGCTATCTCATACAATTTAGCATTTTTTGTATCAGCACTTCCACAAAAGATATTTCCTGTTTTTCTGATCACCATGGTAACTGGAGACCCAATGTTGAAGGCCATTGTTAATGTATTTATAAAGGTTATAAGGTCACCCTCACTGTTAAGAATTTTGTGATTCCAGTAGTCAGTAATTACAAAATTCTCAGATGTTGTTCCAACAATTGATGTTGGTTTGAAGGGACTTTTTCCATTAATGAATCTGTGCCCTGTAAAGATACTTTTCACTTTTCCATCTAGTCCGAGCAGAATAACACGTCCTTGGAGATCTATGTTACCTGGAATATGGTCGATTACAGCAATAATGTTTAAACTATTACTGGCAATTCCATATACGAAGAAAAAGAGTCTTTCATTCTTTTCATCTTTTTCAAAGATTTTTTCTTTCATTCCATTTTGGTTTGTAATGTAAATCATTCTTTTTCCCTTGACTGGAAAGGTATCAACCCTTTCTTTAACACCTACAACAATTTTTGAATCATTTAGAATGTGGATTCCCCCTGTGACATATGGTGAGAAATCATATTTTGTTGACGTCACTTTTTCACTACCTTTTTTGATGGTCTTTAATAAGGATGAGCCATCTGAAATTAAAATATCTCCATTTTGTTGTTGCGCAGCACTATGCATTGCAATATTCAATTTTGATACTGTTTGAAGGGATCTATTTTCTATTTTAACACAGAGTAGTTCATCCCTGTTTGGATCTTTCATCCATAGTGAACCATCAGGGCACTCCAGAAGATGATGGATGTATGTCAGATTTGTCTCGTACTCTTGAACGATTCTCAAATTAGAACAAAAGGGTTCATTCACTGGAACTAGTTCAGATTTGGGATCTGTCAGCTCTTGAGTAGAGAATGTTGGAATTCTGGGCATTGTTATATCAGACAGTTTGATTGTGGAAGCAACTTGTTTCACATTTTCATCAGAATTAAATACCTTTTTGATATCAGTTGTGTTTGATAATTCTTCTAATTCATTTAGTTTTTGCAGCAGTTCTTGATCTTGTTTTTGTAACTGGACCCGATCTTCCAAAGCGAATAATGAAATTTGACCAGTGTTCATCTATTTTATTGACAAGCTCCTTGCATCGCTTTTTCTCATTATTATAGATTTCTGTAACTTTTTGTTCATATGCCAAGATCTTCTCTTTAGTCTGATCATATCTAGGATTTTCAAAAGCATGAATGGTCCATACAAGATCCTCTCTTTCTTTAAGAAGTTCCGAATTCTCCTTCACTATTTTTTTCAAGCCCTTCAGGGAATCAGTTTTCTTGCTATAAGCTTCACTAATTTCTATCAAATCATGTTTATTATGCGTCTGTGTAACACACGATGGACACACCAATTTATCACACTTGGTACAGAAAAGACAGCAGTTTTGTCCTCCATGACTATCACATGGAATTTTACTGAAGTCCAACTTGGGTGAATTTGATTGGGCTGTTGTCCTTATGTCTTTAAGGTCCAGTATGGTATGTCCCGCTGCCCCAGGAAATTTAGGATGGACCTTTTCCTTACAACGGTTACACATCATCAAACTGCAGTCCACACATTTCCATTTTATCTTAGGATCATTTTCACAAAGCTGACAGACCATAGCTGACTGTCCCTTTCTTCCTGATTCACCTAAGGAAGCCATTGGTGTGTTAAAAGTAATCAGTTGATAATAAAAAGTTCTTGATCTTCACCCTGTGTTTAATTACATTTAAATGTTTTCCTTTCTGATATGTGAAATCCCAATAAGCTATATATGTAATAACCACATGCAGTTTTGTATATATTTATATACATTTCTAATCCAGGATTTAAAAGCCACTATCTTATAAATGTGTTAAAAAGCTTTTATAGTTTTCCCTAATAAATACACTTTTTAACACTCATCATTCACTGATCTAAAATGTCAACTGTTACATTATCAATTATAGAAGTTCAAATCAATCACACAGTCATTGTTCATCTCCATCAGAGCATTTATCCTTGTCTCCCTCATATTCTATAAATAACCAGAATTAATTGATATATAGGTATGTGTATTATACAAACTTGGTATAGATCCAGGGTTATAGTCATACCTGTGTATTGTAAGAACTTGGTTAAGACCCAAGGTTATAGTCATACCTGTGTATTGTAAGAACTTGGTATAGATCCAAGGTTATAGTCATACCTGTGTATTGTAAGAACTTGGTAAAGACCCAGGGTTATAGTCATACCTGTGTATTGTAAGAACTTGGTATAGACCCAGGGTTATAGTCATACCTGTGTATTGTACGAACTTGGTATAGACCCAGGATTATAGTCATACCTGTGTATTGTAAGAACTTGGTATAGACCCAGGATTATAGTCATACCCATGTTCATTAACATTTGATATTGTTTTTAGATGTAACAAACTGTGAGAGTACTTTTTTTCTGGGTTTCATCTGTATACACTTGACTTTTGATGGAGTTATTGTGACAATCTGCTGTCTGTCTATCTACATGGTGTACAATAAAGAGTAATCAAGGGAACCAAGGTTATAGCAGTAATCAAAAGAATGTAATCCAGGGACAAAAACCAGACATGGAAAACAGACATACACAACAAAGAACATAAAGTAACAAAAGTAAATGAGCAACTCGGACTCCACTAAAAACTGGGAGCTTTT
Source organism: Perna viridis (assembly GCA_037379345.1). Lineage (NCBI taxonomy): Eukaryota > Metazoa > Mollusca > Bivalvia > Mytilida > Mytilidae > Perna > Perna viridis. The sequence goes on along the minus strand of CM074523.1, from coordinate 1,150,437 downwards.
CTAGAAACACCTGCCGAGTTGCTCATAAAAAGTCAAGTCCAGGGTAGACACTAGGGAAGGAAAACTATGACCCGTTGAATAAATCAGTTTTCATGGTGCTGATGGATACACCATAACGATTAAATCCATTGATAGGTTTTAACTTTTATCTTGTTTCAATTTTAGTGAGTAATTTATGAAGCTGCCTTGTTTTTTTTGTATTTCTGATATTTTAAAAATGATGCCATGTGAATGGCGGAAAAAAAGGGACAAGAACATAGTATGCTTTTAGTCCAGCTGTTCATTTATGTTTGTTTACGAAATTTGTGTATGGATTTTATACTGAAATTTTGACAATTTTATTTCTACGATATTCTTTGGTATAGTGCTTCCCCCTGGTAGAAGGATGTTTCTCTTTGGTATAGTGTTTCCCAATGGTAGAAGGATGTTTCAGTGTTTCCCCTGGTAGAAGGAAGTTTCTCTTTGGTATGGTGTTTCCCCGTGGTAGAAGGATGTTTTTCTTTGGTATAGTGTTTCCCCCTGGTAGAAGGATGTTTCTCCTTGGTACAGTGTTTCACCCAGTAGAAGAATGTTTCTCCTTGGTATAGTATTTGCCCCTGGTAGAAGGATATTTCTCTTTGGTACAGTGTTTCCCCCTGGTAGAAGGATGTTTCTCTTTGGTACAGTGTTTCCCCCTAGTAGAAGGGTGTTTCTACTTGGTATGATGTTTCCCCCTGGTAGAAGGATGTTTCTCTTTGGAACAGTGTTTCCCCCTAGTAGAAGAATGCTTTTCTTTGGTACAGTGTTTTCCCCATGTGAGAAGGATGCTTCTCTTTGGTACAGTGTTTCCCCCTGGAATAAGGATGTTTCTCTTTTGTACAGTGTTTTCCCCTGTTAGAAGGATGCTTCTCTTTGGTACAGTGTTTCCCCCTGGTAGAAAGATGCTTCTCTTTGGTATAGTGTTTCCCCCTGGTAGAAGGATGTTTCTCTTTTGTATAGTGTTTCCCCCTGTTAGAAGGATGCTTCTCTTTGGTACAGTGTTTCCCCCTAGTAGAAGGATGTTTCTCCTTGGTATAGTGTTTCCCAATGGTAGAAGGATGTTTCAGTGTTTCCCCCTGGTAGAAGGATGTTTCTTTTTGGTACAGTGTTTTTTCCTGTTAGAAGGATGCTTCTCTTTGGTACAGTGTTTCTCCCCTAGTAGAAGGATGCTTCTCTTTGGTATAGTGTTTCTCCCCTGGTAGAAGGATGCTTCTCTTTGGTACAGTGTTTTCCCCTGTTACAAGGATGTTTCTCTTTGGTACAGTGTTTCCCCCTGGTTGGAGGATGTTTCTTTTTGGTACAGAGTTTCCCCCTGGTAGAAGGATGCTTCTCTTTTTGGTACAGTGTTTTCCCCTGTTAGAAGGATGTTTCTCTTTGGTATAGTGTTTCCCAATGGTAGAAGAATGTTTCTCTTTGGTATAGTATTTCCCAATGGTAGAAGGATGTTTCAGTGTTTGCCCCTGGTAGAAGGGTGTTTCTCTTTGGTACAGAGTTCCCCCTAGTAGAAGGATGCTTCTCTTTTTGGTACAGTGTTTTCCCCTGTTAGAAGGATGTTTCTCTTCGGTATAGTGTTTCCCCCTGGTAGAAGGATGTTTCTCTTTGGTATAGTGTTTCCCAATGGTAGAAGAATGTTTCTCTTTGGTATGGTATTTCCCAATGGTAGAAGGATGTTTCAGTGTTTGCCCCTGGTAGAAGGATGTTTCTCTTTGGTACAGTGTTTCCCCCTGGTAGAAGGATGTTTCTCTTTGGTATAGTGTTTCCCCCTAGTAGTAGAAGGATGTTTCAGTGTTTCCCCCCAGTAGAAGGATGTTTCTCTTTGGTATAGTGTTTCCCCCTGGTAGAAGGATGTTTCAGTGTTTCCCCCTGGTAGAAGGATGTTTCTCTTTGATAAAGTGTTTCCCCGAGTAGAAGGATGTTCCAGTGTTTCCCCCCGAGTAGAAGGATGTTTTTCTTTGGTATAGTGTTTCTCCCTAGTGGAAGGATGTTTCTCTTTGGTATAGTGTTTCCCCCTGGTAGAAGGATGTTTCTCTGTGGTACAGTGTTTTCTCCTGGTAGAAGGATGCTTCTCTTTGGTATAGTGTTTCCCCCCAGTAGAAGGATGTTTCTGTTGTTTTTGAATATCAGCCTTAAAAATCACACAGGTGTAAAATTATGAAGATAAACAAAATACTCATTATAAAACCAATGACTGAAAAAGTTTTCAGAAGATGCGAAAACCAAACAAACAAGCAAAAACAGATTCAACCCCATGCTTATAATACTGCCATCTAATGCTCATAATGCATCTGTCTAATCCATTGTTTTTTAATTGTTTTTCTGAACATATATTTTCAAACACTATTTTACCATGGAAAATTAGAGAGATTGTATATCCTTGCCTTATTGTTTGAGTCTGATGTGGCCTTACAGCCAAGGTATATTTGTCCTGGATTTGTCATACACAGAGACATTGGGGCAGCGATTCCTTTAAGTGCAGTTGAATGGTATGCTATGAGTTCTCCATTGTTGTTAAAAATAATCAGCTGATGGTTCCAGTACTCAGAAATAATGAAATAGTCACATGGTGTACAAATAATGTTCGTTGGTTTGAATGGATTGTTACCATTTATATCTGGATGACCAGTGTACATATTGATGATGGCTCCTGATTGGTTCAATAAGATAAATCGCCCATCATAGTCTTGTGATAGAGTGTCAATTAATCCTATGTCATTGTTTTGATTTGTAGCAAATTTTGATGGATAAGAAAACATTGGTTTGCCAGATTTGTCATTGACAAATTCTTTTTCTACTTTTCCAGTTGGATTTACCTCAACTACTTTTCGAATTCCTTTGACAGGAAATGCATCTCCTGCTCTACTTAGTCCTGTTATCACATGACCATCTTTTCTTACATATATAGAACATGCATTGAATGGTGAAAAATTGAAACACGAATCAATAATTCTTTTATCTCCTGCTTTCAATATTTTGACTATAGATGATCCATCTGCTATGAGAATGTCACCATGAGGATTGGAGGCAATGCCTAAAGCTTTCTGTTTATGAACTGCAGTGGTGTTAAGATTTCCAGTTTCAAGTTTTGTACAACTGATACCATGTTGAGAATTTCTGATCCAAAATGTATCATCACCCACTGCGTTAAGGTTCGATATTTCCTCAAAGTCGGTATCCAGTTGACTTGATAATTGCAAGCCTAGTTGATATGGTGTTTTGTTTTGCTGGAAGCTTGGGACAGGAATTTGGATATCAAGGACCTCAAGTTTCGGAATCTGTATAGTTTCTACATGAATGGGCTTTATGTCACTTTCAGATATCCCATGTGGATTGCTGGCTTCAGTAAAGACCTTCATTACATCTTTGCTGTTAGATAGATTGTCTAAAGCTTCTTGTTGATCGGCTATGCTAGACTTTAAATCAATAAATCTTCTAGACTCTTTGCCAATTGAAATGATAATATCTGACCACTTTTGATCAAGTTCTGTTATAAGGCTTTCTGATTGATCTTTAGCTTTGTTGAAAGCCTCTGTTAATTTCTGTTGATAATCCAGAATATCTTGTCTCACACTTACAAACTTTTCTCTCTCCCTTGCCTTCCATTCTTCCAAAACAAAAAATCCTGCATTAATTATTTCCTGTTTATTTTCAATTTTGGTCTGCCTTTCTCTTAAAAAATCAAGCTTTAGATTGTAAGCATCACTAATTTCTATCAAATCATGTTTGTTATGCGTCTGTGTAACACACGATGGACACACTAGTTTGTCACATTTGGTACAGAAAAGACAACAATTTTGTCCTGCATGACTGTCACACAAAATTTTACTGAAGTCCAACTTGGGTGAATTTGATTGGGCTGATGTCCCTATGTCTTTAAGATCCAGTATGGTATGCCCCTCTGCCCCAGGAAATTTAGGATGGACCTTTTCCTTACAACGGTTACACATCATCAAACTGCAGTCCACACATTTCCATTTCATTTTCGGATCATTTTCACAAAGCTGACAGACCATAGCAGACTGTCCCTTTCTCATTGATGCACCTAAGGAAGCCATTGTTCTGTTTTATTTTATCACATGATGAATCATTGAATTTTACAATCTTTGAGATTCTATTAAAAGAAAGTTAATAACTATGGGTTCATTCTATGCTGAAATAGTCCCTTTTAATTTCTGTGTAGTTCACTTAATCATAGTTCATTCCACAGTATAATTAAACTCTATACAGCTAAGTGTAGTTTTTCTTTAATAACTACACACATACTTCCCTCATAATCATTATTTCATGTAATGACAATGTCACACTTGGTCATATTTTCCACTTTGGAAGTTTGAATGACTCTGCAACATCTACAAACGTAAAAATAAACCTTGATAAATATTAGATGCCCTATAAGTATGTAGTGTTACCTGTACAATGTATTAATAATCCACATTATATTGATAGTAAAGGATTTAATGCTTTGTCATACTTGAATGTTTGAGTGTTTTAAATATTGATTTTCTATTTAGAGCACCTTGATATATGGACTTTGGTAGGATGGCTGTTTTAGAGGATTGTTTTCACACTTAGTTTATAAACTTTTTGCTGGTCTGCAAATGGCAGTCGTCTAATATATTAATAAAGATTTAATTTTAGACTGTAAGGCATGTTGATAATTAAATAGACTTTGAATTTTGAAGTTGTTGACAATATAGTTTGGAGTATAAAAATGAAGTAGGAAAGAAGAGTAGTTACTGTTGCTTCCAAAATGTTTGTACAATCTATATAGAATAACGACAGAACATATTGATTACTGGTAGATGAATTGCACAGCTTTTCCCAAAACCATTTGAATGGTCTCTAGGTAGAATACTTTGTGAGCTAGGACATTGCAAATCTTGCTCAGCATGACAGACAAATACAAAGCAGGGTCTGTTTGATTGGTAATTATTTTTCATCCTGAAATGTATGAAATATTTGCCAAAGGATGTAAAACCACAATCAGTCAATCAAATTTGCCATTAATACTGGTCTATTACAGTACTATATCAGATGTAAAGTATTACTGTAAAAGTACAGTGTGGGAAACCACTGCTCGCCAGATATGGGTAGATGTGTATTTTGGCGAGTTCTCATTAGCTTACACTCATCAATTTGGCGACCATCATTTGATTGGCAAGTTTAAAGGTAATTAACCAGCCAACATGGTTATTTAGTAAAACATCCCTTAACATCATACATGAAAAATATGTTCCCTACATTTTAAGAAGTTTAGCTTGAATATGTCAAGTGAATTTTGGTATGATATGCACAATTTTATTGACTTGTAAAGCATTGTTTACGATCTGCCGTTTTAATTTCCGGTACACGGGATGGGCCAAAATCTAGGCGATGGTCCTGATCTGGTATTAGTATTCAAACAAAATTATCTTGGTAATTTAAGATTTGTTACCTTGCAAATTAGTTGTTTATTGTCAAAATAAAAATGAACAAGAAGCAAATGATTTTCTTGTTTCATGATGAATCTGTTGAAATATAATTTATTTTTAAAATTTGAGTTCAGAAATGGAGTACTTGTTTTGTTACTGTAAAGTACATGAAAAACTTAAATGGGAGGGAATGTTCAAAAATGGAAAAGTTTTTGATAAATATTAAATCAAATGAAAAGATAGTTGCAGAAAGAAAAAGAAAGGCAGAAGATAGTCAAATCCAACAGATGATAGTACAGAAAAAAAAAACACAAAAAATGTGGCTAGTTGAATTTCTGTTTAGCTAGCAAGATATTCCACTAGCCAGAATAGCAAGTTTGGGAAAAAAATGGTTTCTCACACTGAAGTATTAATTTCTGTGTACTAATTTCCAGTATTTTCATGGTGGACGGAAAAATGTGAAAACATTGTACCCAAAACATTGATTTTTACCACTATAGTTTGCTTATTATTTTATGAAACTGGGAAAATTGATATCCACAAATATGTTCATTTGACATAATCCCAGAAAATTAATACATTGACAGTATGTCATACACCTGAAGAACCAAAGTACAGTAGTGAGTCATATTCTTACATGGGCAGAGGTTACCAAGAATCACCGTTAATACATTGACATTCCACAGAATGCACAAAAAAATGTATGATCATAGATTGTACCTCTACTTGTAATGAGTAAGAATGGGGCCTAGCGTTTACTGGTCAGAGCGAGTTCTGTGATTTTCCTTCTTTAGAGCAGGGTGATAATGTAACACTATTGAAGACATCATATGGCAAACTGTTACAAAAAATAAGGGAGATACAGGACAGAGCATCAGCAACCTCCTATGTAAATGCTATGAAGCATGAATTGCAGAAAATTGTTCTCTCAGAAAACACAGAAATACAGTGTGTCTTATGGGGAGTCTTGCATCTTCCAATTGGGCCAGACATTGGTGGTGCATCATCAACTGTCATAATTTTAGTACAAATAGCCAAGTCTCTCATAGGCAAAGCATAAAATCATATTAGTATACTATATATCTTACTTTCTGATGTTAATGAGTGTACTGAGGTTCCAGCGGTCAATTTCACAAAAAGTCTCAAGTGTATAATTAGTAGTAAGTTAGTTACAGTACTATTTTCTATTGTGATGTCATTATTTACAATCAATTTTGCACTTTAGACTTTATGTGAAATTGACACTAGGATGATGTAGTAGTTAGTTATCTTTAGTGTTTTGATAGAATGATATTGAGTACTGATTGAGTACCGTATTTTCCGGACTGTAAGTTGATGTAGTATGTAAGTCGAATTGCCTAAATTTGACCAAAAATCGACAAAAAAAAACATAGATAAGTCGAATTCGGTAGATAAATCGAGGGTCAGACATGTGCATTTATATCATACGTGTCAGATCCGTTATCTGAGTTGAGCGGTTTGTTTTCAACAGCATATTATTCCGGCGATGTTACTAGGTATAAGATTTCTGAATTAAATAAAAATATGTGTTTTTGTTAAAGTGTACATTGTTTGCGAGTTCAATTAATTTTATTGAATGGCGTGTCAATGGCTCTGAAGCCATAGATCATCAAGAGTACGAAATCGTAAAGATGTCAAACGTGGGCAGCCATGTGTGAAATAAGCGGGGAAATTCGTTTGATGAATTGGTCATAATTACGAGCAGTAATTAGTAAACAATATTACCTGGTATTATGAAATACAATAAGAAATAATTGTTACCTGTAAATTTGGTTACAATTAGCCATTTAGATAATACCTTAATTGAATCATAATTTGAGCCACATGCGAATATGTTACCACATACCATAAATGGGTATAAATTTGTATATTAAAGGCCCAATAACTCCAAAACACTCGATAATGTTTTCCACGTTAAAAAGAGTCTTGTTCACATGTCTTCTAGAGTTTATTTATATATTGTAACTGTTTCAAAGTTCCAGAGTTTTTATTAACATCATCATATTCATTCATAATAACGGCAATGGTCAATAATATTCGAATTCAAACGCCAGTTTGAGTGACGGCTTTCATTGATTGCAGTTTACCAAAATATTTGAATTAAAGCAATCGAAAGTGAAGTAAACAAATCTAATGAAAAGCATTGTCGATGAACATTTTTCTTGAAAAATCCGTAGATAAGTCGAAGTGGACAATAAGTCGAGGCTGACACTTTGCAGAAAAAATATCAACGTATAGTCTGGAAAATACAGGTATATTTCTCAAAACCTTCTTTTAAATCTATTATGTCAGAATATGAGCTATTTAAAACCTTTGTTTTATATATTTTTTTTTATTTCATATATTTTCAGATATCAATGAGTGTATTGAGGTTCCAGGATCGTGTAGTCAGAAGTGTATCAACACCCATGGCAGCTATAACTGTAAATGTAATGATGGCTACCAACGATCGAACAACGAAAGACATTGTAAAAAGATTGACAGTATGTTTTATTTAGAATTCTAATATGAATGACATGTATTTCAAACCTTTTTATAACAAGAAATTTATTTTTTGGGACCAATATGGGAATATTTTTTTTTGTGGATATAAAAACACATGAAAGCATGATATCCAAAAATTGTATTAGAACCACGCCCATTTTACAGTACAATGGAAAAAACACATTACCATATGATTTGTATTAAAGTGAGTTTCATGAATTTATTTGTTTATCTTAAACGTATGTTTTTTGTCTGTTTATTGTGAATGTTGTGGTAATTATAACCTTATGGACGTATATGACAAACACAGGTGGGAAAGAATTTTTCCACTTATTAACATTCTAAGTAAAATATTGAAACTTTAACAGACCATTTTTAGCTCCCATGGGCATATGGCCCATGGGCCCTGCCTTTCCGTGTCACTGCAAACATGCTTTTCAGTTTTCTTCCATTAAAGCATATGAAAAACAAATGTTGCATTTTTTTCCTGTGTATACAGGAATTGTGTCTGTCTGTCTAGGAAATACCTGTTTATCAACATGAGAACCAGTTTTGTTAGAAATGCTGCTTAAGTGAAAATGCAGTATGTTAAACTGGTTAAAAAAGCTTCTTTTTCGAATTATGATATTTAGCAAAAGCAATTGTTTTCATAAATTTTGAATGATGGACTTAAATGTGTGATCTTTTCTATTTGTGGTTCCCTACATTGTGTATGTAGATATTTCTGTTTAATGTTTTTGTGTTTAGGCCATGTTCACATATTTGAGTCAGCCCACTGCAGACACTTCTGTACTTTTTTGCCACTATTATTGTGAATTAACATGGTATTTGGATGTTCCTGTTAGGTATTTCCAAAATTGTATATTTTGACATTTTCAGACATTACCCCCTGTTAATGTTTACAAGAAATGTTGTATATTTTGACATTTTCAGACACTACCCCCTGGTTAATGTTTACAGGAAATATTTTATATTTTGATGTTTTCAGACATTACCCCCTGGTTAATGTTTACAAATAAATACTACATACGAGAACTATCAACTGATGGCTCACATTACCAACGGGTTGCCCAGGGTTACGACAGCATTGTGGCCCTGGATTTCGATTTCAGTGAAGATCGACTCTACTTTATTGATATAAAGAAGAAAAGAATGTTCCGAATGTTTTTGAATGGATCTGGAGAGGAGATTATTGTCAGACATGGGCTCATGGGAGCTGAAGGAATGGCCCTTGATTGGATTGGCAGGTAAGGCTGTAGGTTAAAGCTGTTCTTAATATATATATCAGATTTAAAAGGTATTTTTATATGTATTATGTCCATAAAAGTTAGCTTGTACTTTGATTGTAGTCAACAAAACTCAATAAAAAGGACCACTTTAAAAAGGAAAATGAAGTCCTTTTCAATTTTCTGCCAAAAGAGTTATCAGTGAGGTTATATAGCCATTCAGAGTCTCATTTGAGAGTTGTCAATGTGACAATTTTGTGTACACCTACACAGAAGAACACTTCAGTTGATTTCTCTATTTTTGTGTGAAAATAAATTTATATGGAATTTTATAACTTTATCCTGGTTAAAGAGAGACAACTCTTATTTTAATGCATCATGTTCATGTAATAATATTAGTATATGTTAATTTTTTCCAAAACATTCACTCCCATTGTATGCCACCCCCTCAAGTATGGTGGGGGTATAGGGCTTTTTGACTGAATGTTGGCTGAGGATATGCAAGATAAAAATCCTCAAAAGCTTTTGTCCTTTGTATATATAACCAGAATCTTCATGAAATGCAGTAAAAGTTCACAGTTTATGCCTAATACAAATATATACCCTGTTTTGTTTAACTTCAGAATTCTGAGTGGGACATTTTTACTGATGTATTTATTAAATGTTATTTTATAGGAAAGTATACTGGGTTGATAGTAGAAAATCAGCCATGTATGTAGTGGAGTTGAATGGTACCAACCAGCTGACACTGATGAAAGATTCTTTCATGAAAAGTCCTAGAGCTCTAGTGGTGGATCCTAGGAATGGGTAAGACTAATAGGATAATTAATTGGAAAGAGTGAATAACCAAAATATGATCATGAGTGTGGAAAAACGCCTTGATTTAACAAGTGTACGTTCTTGGCGAGAATGATCATATTTTGGTTATTTACGATAATTGATTTATTATATTGATTTTCGTCATAATTTATCAACATTTTCAACATGAATTTAATGAACTCTGTGATTGGCAGATTGATATAAAAGTCGTGATGTTTTGGCGGGAGAAAGTCAGAGAATGAAACTAATGAATTGATTTTACGATTTGAATTATTGAAATTGATTACATCGGAAACATTTTTATAAAACACTGCTATCTATTAGAATTATTAATTATTTACTTATTCTACCTTCATTTGGTAGAAATGGTAAATACCTAAAAGATGACCTTAGTAAACAAGTTTTAAATGACCCTTTTTAAGTCAAATCACTTCTGTGATATTACATGAATTATTTTGGAACAAAACTTGAAAAGTACATGTACAATGTGAATTCCTTGATTTCTGTCTGTCATGGTATTACCTTTCTTTTACTTGACTGCGCAGGCTATGAGATTGACATTTTATGAACCTTGTCCTATTGGGCAAATTGAAATCTGGGTTGTCCTTTAGTAAATGAATGTTGAAAAATGAATAATGGTTGGTGGTCCCCTGGATATGTATAATTTAAATTTTACTGGTACGATTGGTAATTTCACTTGTTCCCGACAATAAGACTTTTTACATCATTCCCTGCTGCACCCAAATATATGCAGGTATCTTTATAAGTAGTTTGAAGGAGATAATGTTAACATACATTGATATATTTTACAGATACCTTTATTGGACAGACTGGAATCTCTCTCCGTATATTGGACGTATTGGTATGGATGGTTCTAATGCTACAAGAATTGTGAAGGAGAAGATTGGATGGCCTAATGCCTTGGCCATTGATTATGAAACAGATAGACTCTGGTGGGGAGATGCTCATCTGGACTTTATAGAGTAAGGCTTGTGGTTTTCATTGTTACCTTTAAACTTAAATCTAATACCACCGAGGAAATGGTCAAATTTGAATTACTTGCTATTCACATGCAGAAAGCAAAAAAAAAAATAACAGTTTGAAATTAATTCCCTTTTAACAGTTTTAAAAGACTTAAATGAATGAATTAAATTTATCATAGGAGGTTAATATGGGCTGACAAAAGTAAAATATAAGAGGATATTTAGATCAAGCAAAAGAAACTGTAGGTTATAACATTTTCCTATTTAAATTAACAGAAAATTTGTAGAAAACTAGAAATTTAAATGAGTATCTGGTCAAATATATATTTAAGAGCTCTTGCTTGTATTGAAAGTTCATGGGCCAAGAACTACATCACATCATTTTCTTCAAGCTTCTTAAAAATGATAATTGGAAGACGGAAGTTTGAGTTTCGGGCAAAGTCTACATGTCACATCTTTCTCGAATATAGCTAATTTAACTTTCTCTGGACTCATTGTGTATATACTGATAACGTTAAATGTGAGGTTACTGTTCTCAGCAGATGTTTGGTTAGAATTCCATTGTAATGTCGTGAAGATAAGTTGTTCTGCTTAATGATATTAGCACAAAGGTTGGGAGAATTTATAATTTAATTTAGTCATCTTAAGACATTCTTATGTTGTAACTTGTGGATTACCAGATTTCTTTTTAGCTCACCACTGCTCACCTGGGCAAAGGCCATGCAAGCTATTGCAATCACTTGGCGTCCGTTCTCGCTGTTATCCGTTAACAATTTTTCAAAAATCTGCTCCTCTGAAACTACTGAGTGGAAGTATATGAAACTTTACACATATGTTCCGTAGGGTATCTTGCACAAAACTTTTGTTTAGATTTTTGATGTGTCAAAAAAACATAGGGGGCCTTACTAAAAATAGAACATAAGGGTCAGACTGTAGTTTTTCACATATATCTCCAAAACCATTAGGTGTAGCCAAATTCTGACCGGGTAAAAGTGTTCAGCATGATGAGATCTATCTGTTGTCAAATTTTCATTTTAATCTGTCATGGTCTCACTAACCACTTCTAACGTTTCCATTACCTTATTTGTTAAAAAAGTAATTTCAAAGTTTTACTGTGAATGCCGAGGACAAATGACATCTTAAAGTTGCATACTATTGCGAAGCTTGGAAAATAAGGCTTCCACAATCATTATGCTAATGGTATGATGATTGTAGAAATTCTTCACAAAATTTACTTGAATAAATAATACTGAAGATCCACATTTTTACCTTTTCTGCTAACTGACAGAATGGAGGCAAATTACTCACATATATAAACAATATTCATTCACTTTTGTAGTTTATTACATATATGATTTTAAAGTACACATTCTCAGCTTTATTTTGACTACTTTTAATCATAATACACACAAATAATGCACATACAATGCATATGTCTAGGTTCAGTGTGTTTTTTGTACTACATAGGGGGGTGGCCATTTGACCTGGAAGTGGTTAGTGAGACCCAAGCCATTTAGGAGTTATTGCCCTTTTTTGACGATTGTTTTTTTTTTTGGCTATTTTTAATGTTATTTCTTTCAAAAAACTTCTCCTTTGACACTACTTGACCACTTGGAACCAAACTTGGTATGAATGTTCCTTGGGGTATTTTGCTCAATACTTACGTTTATTTTTTTTATCCTTCTAAAACATGGCCGTCATTACTAAAAATAGAACATTTGCATATATCTCCAAAACTGTTAGGTTATGCATATTCTGGCATGAGGTAAAAGTGTTCAGCATGATGAGATCTATCTGTGGTCAAATTTTCATTTTGATCTGTTAAGCCATGTAATGGTCCTTATGATAAGTCCTACCAAAGTCTTGTCAAGATTGTTAGACAACTTCTTGTTAAATTTTTTGCCATTGAAAGACAAAATTTAACCAGGTGAGTGATTCAGGCTCCTGGGAGTCTCTTGTTTTAAGAATCATGCAAATTCTGAAAAATGTAGTACACCCCAAAAAAAGGCTACATAGTTTTATTTTTGTAATTAAGTTGTTTTATGGGTCTGTATTATGATATGTGTAATTATTCATTCAAATCTGCCTACTCTTATGAGATATTAGTAGTCACATTGAACATATAATAGATTCTATTGTATTTGAGTGTCATTTCCAGAATTATCTCCCTTAATTTTGAAATATACTGTGCATTCTATATAATTTTTATCTTCTAAGAACGTGGGTTATATGAAAAACTGAATGTTAGATTCTGTTTACTATGGGAATTCAAACAAAATATCAAAAATAAAAATTTGTAGGCTTTTTACTCATGAATCACATTTTGCATGATTCTTGGCTGGAGTGCTACTTAAATGACTGTATTCACCAGCTAATGTTTGGGGATGAAAATACTGTCATTCAATTATCTCAGTGTGATAAATCTTTTTGTTACAATGTAGGAATTATATTTAATACATTTCTATTTTATTTTTCAGATTTTCTGATTTGGATGGAAAGAACAGACATATTGTGTTACAAGGAAAAGTTCCTCATCCATTTGCCATGACAATATTTGAAGACTGGATCTATTGGACAGATTGGAATCACCTGACTGTCGAGAAAGCCAACAAATTTACCGGGGCAAACCACACAGTTCTTCAGACTATGCCACACAGACCTATGGACATACATGTATATCATCCTCTAAAACAACCACAGTGTATGTATAGATTTTATACCGAGTGGGATAGGGGGAGGGGTTACAACACAGACCTACGTACATTCATGTATTTTATCCTCTGAAACAGCCACTTCGTATGTTTGGAAAATCTTTGGTATTATGGGTAATTTTTAACAATTTTGTTTATACTTTATTGTATCATTAGCTGCACTTTTTTAGATTATGTTTGGGATTCTCTGCTGAGATATATAAAAAGTGAATTTGCTCTGCTACCTTGCTTGAATTCTCTGTGACTTGGTCATTTTATCTACTTCTTGAATTCTAAATATTTGGGATGTCACATCAAGGGTGTGATTTGTTGTATGGTTGTATATCATTTTGTACAAATCCTGATAAGTTGTAAGCGACATTATGATGTTTCTAACCACGGCTCATTTGTTAGGATGTTGAAATTATGTGACTGGAGTTGATATTTTATAATATTCAACTTCTGCTCATTTTCAAACCTAAGTGTTGTATTGTTCAGTGCTATTTAAAATAGCACTGAACAATGCAAGACTTCACTCGTAGTATAAGATGATTCACTAGACAAACTAACCTGAATATGTCTAATGACATTATTGTCTCTTTCAGTCCCCAGTCCCTGTGGTGACAACAATGGGGGATGCAGCCATCTCTGTCTATTAGCTCCAGGTGGTGGGTACACATGTTCATGTCCTAACTACTTCATCATGGCCCCTGATAATAAGACCTGTATTTCCAACTGTACATCAACCCAGTTCAGGTGTGGGGCTCAGGATGATAGATGTATACCCAGTATCTGGAAGTGTGATGGAGAGGTTGATTGTAAGGACAAATCAGATGAGCCAGAGACATGTCGTAAGTAGGGACAATTTTTATGTGGTAAGACTTTTGTATATATTTCTTCAGTAATATTTGGTTTAAATTATTTCTCCTTTTGAGATGATGAAATTATGGTTTTCAATAAGTGAGCTTTAGTGAGCATGTTAAAATCTTAATTTTATCATAGAGAGTGGAGAAATGATTTAAATGAAGAGTAAGCTGAAGGGGAATCAGTTTCTCCCATGAACTCTGTAGATAACATGGAAAATGTAAATCTGAATTCTAAAGTAATTAAAGATAAGATAAATAACTCCAGGTAGCCTATGACTTTCTTAGACAGAGAACAAACTAAGTAAGAATAGGGTAAAGAAGGGATGGAAGATAAATTTCACATATTCTTCCAGTGTAAAAATCTTGTTTACATCTTGTTACATCACAGATAACTTCTCAAAGCACCCGAATATGATTATTAAATTTGGTAGGTTATTGTCTATCTGTAATGTTCAATTATACAAAAGTGTGTGTGCTTTTTAATGAAAAATTTGATATTATCATTTGAAGGTGAATGTGTAAAAGTATTAGTATGAATTTGTATTTACTGATATATTTTATGATATTGACTGTTCTGTGTATTGTGTATTGTGTGTTTGTCTTATTTATGTACATGTTGATGTGTTCTGTCCTCTTGTACACCTACTGTGTTTGAGGCTGTCAATAAAAACCTTGAGTTTTTGGTAAGGTTTGAGTTAGGTTATAATTGAAGACAGAGAATGAAGGATGTTAAATTGGATTAAATTATAGGATAGACCATTTATATGATATTTGTTTTCTTCAATGATTATAACCTAGGCAAACAAAGTTTTGATCTGTCTGTCTGTCTGTTTGTCCCTTTGACTGTTCACATTTCTTACAAGTGCAACTCTTCTTAAACCACTCAAGGGATTTTCGTAAGATTTTGTTGGAAGGTTGGGGATGTTTGTGTGCAGGAATATAATTACTGTCAGAAAACACTTTTGGGAGATAATCCAACTTAAGAGTTTTATATTTTAAAGTTTTTTCAAGTACCACTCCCAAGGACACTGCATAAACCACTGAAGGGATGTATAGAAATAATTATAGAGAGGATGAGCATCATATGTAGATGCGCATGATGGGGTATATTTTATTACTGTGGGAGGACTGTACTGCAAAGGGAGACATATTGAACTGAAGGGTTTTAATTCCATCTGAAGCAAGGGTATTTTCGTTTTGAGATTGCTCATAGTATTTCAAGTTATTGACTTTGTTTTTTTTGCAATTCTTTTTTTAATATTCCAGCTGTACATCACTGTTCACCAGGGCAATTCCAATGTAAGAACCAGAATTGTACCTATGCCTTCCGTATCTGTGATCTGGTCGATGACTGTGGTGATGGTTCAGATGAAGAGAATTGTGAAGACAGACCTTGTAATAGCTGGCAGTTTAAATGTGGGAACAACAAATGTATCCCGCAGGGCTGGGTCTGTGATGGGGACAATGATTGTGGGGATAACAGTGAAGAGTTGGATGCTCACTGTGGTAAGTGATGTTACGCTCCCCTGTTTCAGTCTCCCCAATCCTGGGTCTTTGATGGATATAACTGTGAAAAATGGTAAGTGGTGCTTGGTATTACACTCCCCCTTCTCCAACTCCCCCGGAGCTGGGTCTGTATTTCTAGGATAACTGTGAAGAATTGGATGCTCACTGTGGTAAATGATCTTACACTCCCCTGTTTCAGTCTCCCCCAATGCTGGGTCTTTGATTGGAGTAACTGTGAATATTGGTAAGTGGTGCTTGTTGTTACACTCCCCTGTTTCTGTCCCCCAGAGCTGGGTCTGTATTGCTAGAATAATAGTGAAGAATTGTATGCTCACTGTGGCAAGGGATTTTACATACCCTTGGCTTAGCCAGGGCTGGGTCTGTGATGGGTACAACAGTCGTACGGATAATGCTGCGGAAAGTGATATTACACTCCCTTGTCTTAGTCTGTTTGAGGGATTGGTCTGTAAAGGGGACAATGATTGTAGGGAAGGCAGTGAAGGATTTGATGCTAACTTTGAAAGATGATGGTATGTTCCTCTGTCTCTGTCTTATCAAGATGTGTCAGCCTTCCTAGGGCTTGATCTTTGACAGGAACAATGTTGGGAAAAAAGAGAGGTAGATACCTGTTGTGGTCAGAGATGTTACAATCAAAGAACCTGTCTGTATCCCTTATAGGTGGGTATGTGATTGGAGTGAGTGATTTATTCAGAAATTGTAGGTCTATTGTGATAGCTATTTCTACCTTTGACCTCCCAGGTCTTAGTCTGTGAAAGTAACAGTTTCTGTTTAGATAAAATTGAGATAAATGTTTTCTGTGGCAAGCAGTATTACATGTACCTGTCTGAAGTAGATACCCAGGGTTTTTTTTTCAACTATACAGACGATGCCAACTGTTTTGAACATGATGATCAGCCATACTTTAGTTTGTAATGAAAAGAGCATGATTTGACTTTCTAAATTACACTTTCCCCATCAGATTGATCCCAGAATGCTCAGTGACATGCCAGTGACAAATTATTTATTTGGACGAGGAATCAATCTTTTAGCCAAGTCAACTGACAGGCAACATAAAAATCACTACCTACCACAACATAGATTGACCTTTCTGGCACAAGTTTATAAATCTCTTTTTAAAAACAAATATTGACCTATTTTCACATTGTAAAGTATAGGGTTGGTAATGAGAAAGTGAAATCAAAGGAACCAGGATTCAAGCAGTAATATAGAATAACATAATCCAAGGATTAAAACTAGACAAGGAAAGCAGATAAACACAAGAACATAAAATTACCATGTACAAAGAAGCTAAAGTAATGGGCAAGCTGGAGGATGACAAATTAAAAAAAAATTATTATTGAATGAGCTATGGCAACAATGATTAGAAGAATGTATTTATCAAGTAAATCATGATTCATTCTCACTTCTCAATAGCATTCTGCTTCCCCAAAAATTTATTTCCATCATGTGACTTATTCTCTGTTCTATTTAAGGTAACAAGACATGTGACCCAAGTAAATTTACCTGTGACAATGGGAAGTGTATTCCTGAAGCATGGAAATGTGACTTTGATGATGATTGTGGTGACAATTCTGATGAGAAGGCTGAACATAAGTGTGGTATGTTTTATACCTGTCATATGTAATGTTGAGGTATTAAATGATTCCATCTGTTTTAATTGATAGGTGTATATCATTCTCTATAATTTGGTTGTTGTAACCCCACAAATAAAGTTTGGGGGGGTATATAGGAATCATCCTGCCTGTCTGTCTGTATGTCTGTCTACATTTCTTATAACTCCTAACTGCTCTAAGGATTTTGATGAAATTTTATGGGAAAGTTGGGTATCATATTTAGGTATGCATGAAAGGATATAATTTCAATTGGAGGACTCCAACAGGAGATAACTTGAAGGATTTTTTTAAATTGAAACCTTATAAGCACAACTTCTCCTAAACCACTCAAGGAATTTGGATGAAATTGTATTGGAAGGTTGGGTATTATATCTAGATGTGCATGAACTAATATAATTACTGTCGGGGCACGCCAAGAGAGATAATCCAAACTAAATGGGTTTCTAAAAAAAAAAAAAGAAATTTTATAGGATAGTTGAGTATTATATCAGATATGCATGAAGGAATATATTAACTGTCGGATGACCCCAAAGGGAGATCGTCCAAATTAATGATTTTGATGAAATTTTATAGGAAGGTAGATATGCATGAATTAATATAATAACTGTTGGAGGACTCATAGGGATATAATCCAAATTAAGGTTAAGGTTTTACATTAAAACCTTGTAAGTGCAATTCCTCCTAAACTGCCTGAGGGATTTTGATTCAGCAGTATTGGAATCACCATGTCTGTCAGTCTGTCCATCCATAATTTATTGGGTCAGTTCAAATTTTAATATGATATTCATAATCTAGACTCCCAATAAAGAAATTGATAAACTATGTTGGAGCACTTTTACTGGTTACCTGATATCAAACTACAAGTTTGCCATATTAGTGTATATATACCTAGCACATGTGCGGATTCATGCTTGTATTAAAATTATGATATTTGTACCATCATTTTAGAAACTAGAGAGTGTCCTCAGGGATGGTGGAAGTGTGAGTCAAATTATCGCTGTATCCCTGACTGGCAAAGATGTAATGGTCGTGACGACTGTCGAGATAATTCTGATGAGAAGGAGGAGAACTGTCCTTCCTGTCACCCAACGGGAGATTTCCAATGTAAAAATAAAAAATGTATTCCCAAAAGATGGCGCTGTGATTTTGACAATGATTGTGATGACGGTAGCGATGAAGATCGAGCGATGTGTTGTAAGTAACTTACTGATAAACTTGTTTTGCCAAAAATTTTTCAATGTGTCATAATTTTATCTTTAAAGTATTCCCTAAAAAATACAAAACAAAAAAAAAACAACTGTTTTGGATGAAATTTTATAAGGTATATTTTTATATGCAGACTTGATTTTCATCAGCTTCAAAACAGAATTCTCTTTTTTTTATGTCTGGATTTCACTGTTATGTTTCTCTTTTTACCATATGTTTACTTATGATTTTATCAATTTCTATTTTTTGAAAGCTTGGTTTCATAAAATCATTTCTGTATGTGTTTTTCAATACACGAAAAGATGTATATGTGTATTCCCATAGGTACCTGAACTTATGTTTCTATTCAGTTTAAAACATGATAAAAATAACTTTTTTCATGAAATCATTTGGATATAATAAAATTTAAATGTGTCAATAGGAATCTTTTTTAATTATATTGAAAACAATCTTTTTCTAGCTGCTTTGTATCGTAACTGTTCAGAGTCAGAGTTCAGATGTAAGAATGACAAATGCATCCAGGGAAAATGGCGTTGTGACCATGACAACGATTGTGGTGACCTCAGTGATGAAGATCCTAATTATTGTAAAGGTAAACAAATATGTTTCAACAGAAAGAGTATTTGTACTGTACATATATGATATTGCAAGTGCACTTTTATTTGTGAAAATTTCTTATTTTATGGAATTTTAAACGCTTGCGTTGTGCATCTCATCATTGATAATGAGGACATTAATTTTGCATACCAGTTAACCCTCCCACCATAGGGAGGAGATTTCGATAAAAATCAATGGAAAATTAAGAAATCTCCCACATAAAAATGTAAAACTTGTTGGAGGTTTTTGGTTAAAGTTATATTTTCCATAAAAATACTAAATAATTGAATTTTTGCATCAAAATTTGCTTTCATGTAAAAATATGCAACATGAGACAGTGTTAATGGGGGATAATCTCCCACGTGAACTGTTTCAAAGGTTAACAGGTATGATTTTGTCATAGTCTAGTTCTTAATAATTATAATGTGCTGTCTACATTAAACAGTTGAACATTTCAAATAATTTGGTGAATTCTAGATAGTAAAAATATGGAACTTCAAAATTATAGATTTAAAAATGTTAGTCAGAAATAGAATAATGAAATCATTTTGAGGACATTTTTTTCTTAACTCACCTGGCCTCCGTCTTCGTCGCTGTCATGGACAAATTTTAAAAAAGTCTTCTCTGAAAGAAACTACTGGACTGACAGGTTTTAAACTTGGCATGATTGTTCCTTAGGGTGTTCTGCACAAAATGATTGTTGGGATTTTTGATCCACGAAAAAACATGGCCGTTGTTACTAAAAATAGAATATGGGGTCAGATTGCATTTTTTTTTTTGCATTATTCGCATTTTTCACACGTGCAACTTTGAAAATCTTCTCAAAATCCGTTGCACAGAATTCAATGAAAGTTGGCATTTATGTTTCTTAGGGTATCCCACACAAAATAACCATTGGGATTGTTGATTCATGAAAAAAAACATGGCCGCCGATACTAAAAATAGAACATAGGGGTCAGATGGCCATTTTTTGCAAATAACTCAAAAACCGTTGCCGTCAGCAAATTTCTGGAAGGATAATATTGTTCAGCATCATGAGACTGACCTAAGCCAAAATTTTCAAAACGATTGGTCAAACTGATGTAGGAGTTACGGCCCCTGAAACAGTTTTTTTTTTTGTATTTTTGCATGTGCAACTTTGAAAATCTTCTTCTAAAAATCCATTGCACAGAATTCAATGAAAGTTGACATTTACATTCCTTAAGGTATCCCACACAAATGGACAGATGGGATTGTTGATTCATGAAAAGACATGGCTGCCTTTACCAAAAATAGAAGATAGGGGTCAGATGGCCATTTTTTGCAAATAACTCAAAAACCATTGCCTTCAGCAATTTTTGGCATGGGGAAAATTGTTCAGCATCATGAGAAGGACCTATGCTGAAATTTTCAAAACCATTCATTCACTAATATAGGAGTTACTCCCCTGAAACAGTTTTTTTGTTGTTTTTTTTCACATGTACAATTTTGAAAATCTTCTTCTCTAAAACCATTTAAGATCATTGAATGAAAATAAGCATAATAGTTTTTTAGTGTATTGTGCTCAAAATGACTGTTGTGATTTTTAATCTGTGAATAGGTATGGCTGCCTATACTAAAAATGGAACTTAGAGGTCATAAGACAGGTTTTTGAAAAAATTCAAAAATTGTTGCCTTTAGCAAAATTCTGGTTCAGGTCATGAAAATGCTATGAATAATTTTAGTTGCTTTTAACTTAGCCAGTCTCATTCCTCAAGTTATTCTAATATGCAAATGGTTAACCAGGTGAGCCATTCAGGCTCTCTTGAGCCTCTAGTTCTTCTTCAGGGAGTAATGTAACATTTCATTTTTTCTCCAGAGTATCACCACTGTGCTAATGACCAGTTTCAGTGTAATAGTGGCCACTGTATCCGTAAGAAGAGTGTTTGCGATGGAGTGAGGGATTGCAGAGACAATTCTGATGAGAAGAAATGTCTTCCTAAATACCCTGGGGGAAGATACTGTCCTGCTAATAAGTTTCAGTGTGATAATAAAGTTAGTTTTGTATGATGCATTTTGATACCCCTGCTTTGTAAGTGGGCGGTTCATAGTGATCATTGTGTCTGTCTATCTGTTTGTTTGTCAGCAGCTATTTTTTTTACTTCTTATCACAGAAATTTAAACTTTTTAGAAGTGTGGCAGGACGACCTAACTGCGTTGTAGTAGGTAGTGAGATTTAAATAGCCAGTTAATTGACTTGGCTAAAGGAATAATTCTTTAGCCGAATCGGTTTGTCGCTGGCTTGTCACCGAGCAGTCTAGGGTTCCATCCTTGGTGGTGGAGTATAATTTTGTGAGTCAAATCCTGCTCTCAAATAATGATTATATGTATGTGAAGGCTCATACAGTGAAAATAAAAACTTTACTCTCTGGTAAAATAACTTAAACTTCTCCAATTTAATGTAGATTCTGTATAAACATGGTTTTTGGCTCTAAAACACAAATTTGATTTTTCAGATCTGGATTTTTATGGTTCCATTTCTATATTCTATGTTATCTTCCTATTTCACCAATATCTCCTTTTTTGGGTGGCTTCATAATATCACATCATTGTGTATCTGTGGTATTCAATAACTTGCTTTACAGTAAATGTTTATATTGAAAATTTTTAGTCTTCATTGATAGTTTTTGTATTCCAGTTATGTATTCCTAAAATCTGGAGATGTGATGGTGTTGATGATTGTGGCGACTCATCAGACGAAAATCTTGCTGTGTGTGACATGATTGACTGTCCTGCCATCACACGGTTCAGGTGTAAAAATAGGAAGTGTATACCTAGATGGCGTATCTGTGACAAAGTTGACAACTGTGGTGATGGTTCAGATGAAAATAATCATGATTTATGTGAGTAATTATTTTTATTTTAGATGGAATTCAGAATTTTATTTATCATTTTAGTTCATAACTATATACAACTGTTTATGTCCAGTCATTTAACTAAACTGGTATTTTATATGCATTCTATTCCATACCAGTTGTGCTTTCTTATTATGATGCAGAATTAAGAGAAATATTGTTTCGGCCTAAGTTTTTTTCCCTGTAGGCGTGCTATGCCAATACAGCTGTGCTGAATCTCGATGTATTGATGCCAAGTAATTGCTGTTATCTTTTCTCTCTAGGTGCTACTGTCAATGAATGTGTGCTAGGTCAATACAGATGTGCTAACTCTCGATGTATTGATGCCAAGTAATTAATGTCCTCTTTTCTCTCTAGGCGCTACTGTCATTGAATGTGAGCTATGCCTATACAGCTGTGCTAACTCTCGATGTATTGATGCCAAGTAATTAATGTCCTCTTTTCTCTCTAGGCGCTACTGTCATTGAATGTGTGCTATGCCAATACAGCTGTGCTGAATCTCGATGTATTGATGCCAAGTAATTAATGTCCTCTTTTCTCTCTAGGCGCTACTGTCAATGAATGTGTGCTAGGCCAATACAGATGTGCTTACTCTGGATGTATTGATGCCAAGTAATTAATGTCCTCTTTTCTCTCTAGGCGCTACTGTCATTGAATGTGAGCTATGCCAATACAGCTGTGCTAACTCTCGATGTATTGATGCCAAGTAATTAATGTCCTCTTTTCTCTCTAGGCGCTACTGTCATTGAATGTGAGCTATGCCAATACAGCTGTGCTAACTCTCGATGTATTGATGCCAAGTAATTAATGTCCTCTTTTCTCTCTAGGCGCTACTGTCATTGAATGTGAGCTATGCCAATACAGCTGTGCTAACTCTGGATGTATTGATGCCAAGTAATTAATGTCCTCTTTTCTCTCTAGGCGCTACTGTCATTGAATGTGTGCTATGCCAATACAGCTGTGCTGAATCTCGATGTATTGATGCTAAGTAATTAATGTCCTCTTTTCTCTCTAGGCGCTACTGTCATTGAATGTGAGCTAGGCCAATACAGATGTGCTAACTCTCGATGTATTGATGCCAAGTAATTAATGTCCTCTTTTCTCTCTAGGCGCTACTGTCATTGAATGTGAGCTAGGCCAATACAGATGTGCTAACTCTCGATGTATTGATGCCAAGTAATTAATGTCCTCTTTTCTCTCTAGGCGCTACTGTCATTGAATGTGAGCTAGGCCAATACAGATGTGCTAACTCTGGATGTATTGATGCCAAGTAATTAATGTCCTCTTTTCTCTCTAGGCGCAACTGTCATTGAATGTGAGCTAGGCCAATACAGATGTGCTAACTCTGGATGTATTGATGCCAAGTAATTAATGTCCTCTTTTCTCTCTAGGCGCTACTGTCATTGAATGTGAGCTAGGCCAATACAGATGTGCTAACTCTCGATGTATTGATGCCAAGTAATTAATGTCCTCTTTTCTCTCTAGGCGCTACTGTCAATGAATGTGTGCTAGGTCAATACAGATGTGCTAACTCTCAATGTATTGATGCCAAGAAAGTTTGTGATTCAAATAATGACTGTGGTGATGCTTCAGATGAGAAAGGATGTTGTAAGTCTTCGATTCATAGAAGATAGAAATTTATTTATATATATCATATCAGTTTTATTTTTAAAAACCTTTAAGATCTAGAACTTTTATGGACATGTTTGCTTAAGGGAAGATAACTATATTGTATTAGGAAGTGTCTATCATGGATTTGACTGTGGAAAATTGAGTGTACTAATGAGTTGATTCTGGAATTGATGCCCAGAAATTTTGCAGTGTTATACAATGAAATTCCACAAATGTTGTGTTGATATTTTAAAAAAAAGTGTTTTTATGTTTGTTTGCATGAACACTCTAAAAAAATGTATGTCATAAATGGTAAAAAAAAACATGTTTAAAATAGATTTTAACAAAACTATTAACATTATAATTTTAATGGGTACATCATGGGAATACGAGAACATTAAAGTTATGTAAGTTAAACTTTAATACCAGAATTATCAAAGTAACCGAGATTTTAGGGGTAATCAAAGAAATGTTCCAAGGATGAAGACTAGAGAGGAAAAATAGACAAACAAAACCAAAAAACTGGAAATAACTAAAATAACATGTACTAAGACGAGCAACTGGGACTCCACTAAACACTGGGAGCATGCACCAGGTGCACTAGTAGGGTAAGTAGTAGAAAAAAACCCGGAGGTTCAGACGAGGAGTAACCTGTCGACAAAAAAACACCTAAATGACAACGGACAGGACAATGCATACATTTTGTGTCTGTCTGCCTGTTTGTAAGTCTTTAGATTCTTTGTGTATAATTAAAAGGTTTGGCACTAACTTCTTTCCATGGGTAGTCCAAGGGACTACTCAATGGATAAATTGGGTAAACCATAGGAGTAATGAATTTTAAAGAATTAATTTAGGTATTGAATATTCAAGGTCGTTCTTTCTGAAATTAGGCAAAGGACTACCGGAACATTGTTAGTCTCAAACCCTGTTATATAAGGCTTTAATATCAAAATTAATGGAATTTGATTGCATCATGTTTTTGTTATCCAATTTTCATGATTCTATTCACAGTTAAGAATGTTGGAAATGTCAACTGCTCTGTAAACAATGGCGGATGTCAGCAGCTGTGCACTGATCTAAATGATGGAGGGTATTACTGCTCCTGTAGAAAGGGATTTATATTGAATTCAGAAGATAAAAACTCTTGTGAAGGTAAGGATAACCACTCCACTCTGTCTGTCTGTTATACTGATCTAAAATATGGAGGTTATTATGGCTCCTGTAGGAAGGGATTTATAATGAATACAGAGTGTAAAAACTCTTGTGAAGGTAAGGAGAACCATTCCACTCTGTGTGTCTGTCTGTCTGTCACACTGATCTATAGGAAGGAGAATTTTACTGCTCCTGTAGGAAATCACTAGAAGAACCTTTTGTATATATTTTCAGTATGAAGATTAATCTTTTCTGTCTCTTTGCATCAATGGACTTAAGATTGTGCAGTGATTAATATTACAAAAGATCAATTTGAACAGTAGTACCAATACATTCATTATTTTTATATGACTTCTGGCATGTGTAAAAATCTTGTACTCTTTGAAGATAACTAAGGTAAATGTTCCAGTGGTGTTGTAACTACTCTTTACAGAATACCAAAGTTTGTTCATACTAATATTGTGTACCAACTACTGATTTTCTTTGTTACAGATGTGGATGAATGTGCCTCATGGGGAAACAACTGTACACAGATCTGTAGGAACGTCAAAGGATCATATAAATGTGAATGTCATACTGGTTTCCATGACAGCAGTGGTAAAAATGGTGGCAAATGTAAAGCAACAGGTAAGGTCAAGTTAGAGTCGCGCTGATTTCCAAATTTACAGCAATAGAACTGAAAGGTATGAAAGATATAAAAGGAGTTACATTTAATGCTATATATAGCTATGATAGGTATGACTAAGTAATAACAGCATTGGCACTGAATTGTAAAGTAAATACACTACTATAAAGTGCAGGAAAACTACTAAGATGGTCCTGGTCACTATGGTTTTCATATCAGCAATGGCTGTGAATGATAGTATATTGAAGCAAGTGTACAGCTACTTATAGGTATAAATGTAGTAAATATGCATGGTGTCACGAGGACTGCCCCTTTTGGGGAGAACAATAATGTCATGGAGACCAGTGGTCATGGGATTGAATAATATGTCTTCAATTTAATTTTATTTGAAAAATATTTCAATTTTGCACTTCAGAATATACTGCATGACCTTATGTTTTGAAAGTTGCAAAAGATAACTTGGCATATGAACCTTAAAGAGTAATGTATAAAACTGCTTGATTTATTCACAAGGGGCATAACTGAAAACATGGGTTTACATTGGAATCAGTGGGAATTATTTTTTACTGAATTTAATCCTTTATGGTCAGGACAAGTGACTTTGTGTGTTGATTCAATAGTGGTAAGAATTATTGAAGATGTGAAGGAAGATCATTGTACATTTTCCCCATGGAGGGTTGGTGAAGCAGGAATGAAAAGAATTGTTTCTGGTCATTATTTTTAGGATGTCAGTGTGAATTGGGGATTACATTTATGTGGGTTATTTATGGAGTAATTGCTTTAAATTGAATGCAATATATAAAATAGATTATATGTGGTAGGACTCCCCTTTTTAAATATCTATAGATTTTTTACAGATATAAATCTGTTATTACTACTCTTTAATTAATGGTAATATATTGATGAACTGTTTGTAGGAAGTGAATGGATGATGTTGTTCTTTGCCAGCGGACATGAGGTTCGTCAGCTCATCCCATCCAAGAAAGACTACTCTGGCATGATAAGTTGGGGACAACATATTGGTGGCCTTGATGTTGATGCTCAGAGACGGCTTATTTACTGGACTGATGTCTCCCAACATAAAATTCACCGAGCTGCAGTCCCAGTGGACCAGAAAGTAGCTGAGACAGCCCAGCCCCAGGACTTAAATATACGGGCCATGATGCCTGATTCCATTGCTTTAGATTGGGTCACAAAGTATGTTGCCATTAGAAACTATTGTGAAGATGTTTTTAATATTCAGTAAAGGTTTGGATAGACCAAAAATTTTCAATGGGATTACACTATGTTTTTATAGTCTTTGTTTCATAAAAAATTTGTTCTTGTCATCATTACAAATTTTAGTGACTTGTATTTCATGTTGCATAAAGTCATGTGTATTTGTATGAATTAAGATTTTTTTAAACAGTTAACCAAGTTAACCCTTTAACTTGGAAATGTAATCACCATTTTCTTCTTCATTTTTTTCCTTTCTTCTATACTCATAGTTTTTTTGCTCATCAAAGTAGTTAAAGTAAAATCTATTTGTTATGGTTGTGTATTTCACATATTTTGATGTATTCAGTAAACCAATTAATTTTGTTTTTATTATGACTTTTTTTTAAGAGCATGAAAAAACCTTGACAAAAAAGTCACATATATGTCTCCTTAATATGGAATTCATGTTTTACAGAGTATGTGTTAAAAATTAAATACAGTGCAGCCTCTTCTAAGCAGTCACTGTTGGGGAATGGTAAAACTTCCAAAAGAGGCTTTGTCAAACGCTAGTTTTTGAAGGCCAAAGTTAAAAGTTAGATATGTATGCATGTGTCTACTTTGACTGCATTTTGTTTAGTGGAAATAATTATTGTCAAGGCATCATGCAGTACAACAAAATCTTAAGATTTTTGGACCTGACTGAAAAAAAATGGCAGTTATAAACAAACAAAATGCTTTTTTGGGACATAAACAGGTGACCACTGTCCGTGTAATAGAGGTGGCAACTGAATGGAGGTAAACTGTTTAGGGAAAACACTGGGGCGGTATTGAAAGAGGCCATCAACAAAGGTGACTGTCAGGGCAGGTTGGACTGTAAAAGCCAAATTGAATTAATGTTATGAAACACAAAAATAAGTTGGTTGATTGTATTGTGGTTTGACTCCATTTTCTTTGATTTTGTTGATTTATGTGATATCTAAGAGCAAGGTTGTGTATTGTGGTTTATATTGTGGTAATGTAAATTGTGTTGTAATTACAGGAATGTGTATTGGACAGACAAGAAGCTTAATACTATATCTGTGTGTAAGGATGATGGACGATATCAGAGAACACTGATAAGACGTATAGGAACACCACACTCTATTGTTGTCAGTCCTAAATTAGGGTAGGTATTGTCAGTCCCAAACTAGGGTAGGTGTTGTAACACTGCATAATGTCTGAGGTAAATTTCAACTAGAAGATGATTATTGGATGCTGCACTAAACCATTTATACAATAGTTACTTATGTAGAGGGCATTGGCATGATTGATTGACTGCCTAAAAGACAGTGATATTATCTGAAACACTGATTAATACCACGAGCTGGAGCCCAAACTAGGACACGTGTTGTCAATCCAAACTTAGGCAGATGTTGTCAGTCCAAAACTGGGAATAAAGGGTCCTTATGTTGGGTAGGTGTTGTAAGTTCTGAACTGTAGGTTTTGTAGTCAGATTTATGGCTACAGTTTGTGATATCACATAATTATAAATCTCTGTTGAATCAAATTAGCTATTTTGTGAAAGTAGGAGAATATAATTTTACACTCAAAAAATTGTTTTTATACATTGTTAAAATGGTTTTAGGAGTGACATGTTTTGTGGATTTCTTTCAGATGGATGTATTGGACTGATACTAGTTACAATGCTCCAAAAATAGAACGGTCATGGATGAATGGAGAAAGGATAGAAACCCTGATAGACAAGAGAATTAGTAGTCCGTATGGGTTAACTATTGATGATTATAATGATGACAGAGTTTACTGGTGTGATTCTAAAGAGAATGTTATTGAGTCTATACGACCTGACGGTAGTGACAGAAGAATCGTCGTGGGTGTTGGTAAGTTTGGGATGACAATAAATACAGAATAATGTCTGTTTTGAAATCAAGACATAAAATATTAGTTGGTAATGTTCACACACAATATTGATGACATCACAATCAAGTAGATGTAACATTGTCATTGTAAATTGCTGGCATTTTATATTGTATAATGACAGTAACCTGAGATAAAAGATGTGCCATACTAAGAACAATGGAAAAATTGTAGTGACCTAAGAATTTTTTTATTGTTAGGAGAAAATTACATATTGAAATATTGAATATGCTTAATGCATTTTCTACCTACAAATTGATTTGATTGTATTTTTTTTTTTAATTTAGGTATATAGTATGTTATCCCCACTTCCGTGGTCAAAATATTAAGTCTTCAATAAAAATTCATAACAGCAATTGACTGGCATGTTTATTTCTATACATGTAGCCTGCATATTCTTTCATTCAATTTAAAATAATATATTATGATTGTAAATGCTGATCTACTAAAAGAATGGATAAAGGGTCATTGGCCACCATTATTGTCTTTGTTTAAATTAATGATGGTGCAAAGGTGAAATTCTCAGTAATACGTACTATCATGTGACTTATATGAGGAATGCATTCTATGTAGCAAACAGTTTAATCCGTTTATTTAAGGTTGAAAATCAGTGTTAAAGTTTAAATTTAATTAAAATGAATGCATATAATGGTTTTAAGGGTGTACAGTAAATCACAATGGTGAACTTATAAAAGAAACATTATACCATATACCGAAAGCTAACTTGATTTGAATATGTAAATAAACGCCCCTTGACCTGACCTTGATGACATATGATCCACACATACAGGGCCTTGTTCTTTGTTACAAATTTGAATTTGTAATTGCACAGGAAACAGGTTAAACCTGAGTTTTCAATAAATATTGTTAGTATATAAAGAAGTGTTTACAAAATTTTATTTCCATGGTTTAAATGAAGTTTTAATGTAACAATGTCATACAATATATTGACCCCAGGGTTAAAATATCAGAGCAAAATTTTTATCCCTTATGACATATAAACAAGTATACAGATATTTAACTGAACATATATTTCTAATACACCAAAGGAGTATGACAGTGAATGAATGAAAAGATACTTACGATAATCTAGACCAACAAAAGCTTCTTCTTAGTTGTTGTAAAAAAATTCTTCAGGAGTTGATACCTGTTACATTAATTTGGACACTTAACTTATAATTAAAAAAAAGAAAAAAACATCTGTAGCACTAGGGCTTTAGCATTTACATATATAGAACCAGTGGTAGATATAAGGTTAGGGGAGATGTTAAGGTTAAAAAATGCCAGCAAAAACATTTCAGGATATGAAAATTTCAGATTTCAGAAACAAAATGAGGGGTGGGGGAGGGTTTACACTTCGCATGCTTTTCAGTGTTGTTATTTACTTTATCCCCTCTATTTCAGATGTATGTGCTTGTTTGGATGAATTGTCTTAAAGATCTGAATTAACGGTCTTATAAGTTTGTCTTGCCTTGTCAAATAGAAACCATTCCTACTAGCAGATACACTGTGTCCCCTTAGTCCTGTTACAACCTTTTCAATACAACTTTATTTATAACGACTTGTTACAGTTAAATGTTTCAGAGAACATTTTTTAACAACATGACTTTTTATGTGTTTTAACTAAGTAGTATAATTAGAATTTATGAAGTTATACTCTTGCTAAAGGAGTGGTTGGTATATTGGAATCTGTCCATCATATCACCAGATTTATTTTACCATATTATGGTATCACCATATCATTGTTATTGGCTACTGTTAACTTGAGTAAAAATCTAATCTTTTTTAACACATTGGTTCTAGGGACATGGTGGAGGGCTCTATAGTTTTTGGAGGTTTTTGCTCCACTTCTTTTGGAAATAAGGTGTTATCATTAAAATTGATATAGATAGCTTGTTGATCTGAGTTTTATGATCTGTTCCTTTTGAAATTCTATATAGAAAATTATAAGGGGGTAGGCTTATCTTTAACTGCTTTTGAGTGCCACACCAAAATGAAAATCCCTGCTGCATTTCTGATGTCTTTTACGGTTTTCAAGTTATAAGGGGTCAAAGGGACCACACCACATAGTTCTTTATTACTATACTTCAGGTATTGATTTGTAGGGGAGGGAACCTGGTTATCCCGTGCCCCACTTTAACCCCCCCCCCCCCCAAAAAAAAAAAAAAAAAAAAACAAAAAAACAAAAAAAACAAAAAAAAAAAATGAACAACAAAAACTAAGAATTGGGAAAATGATTTTATTGCATGAGACCAGTTTTTCACAAATTCTACCCCAAAAAATAAAAAAAAATTGTCTTGCCTTGCTTCCATATATTGACCTATAAAGTCTGTTAACTGACATCCTGAATCATCTGCACCTTGTTTGTTATGTTACATTAGTAAATACAAGGCTTTTTAATGTAGGCAGTAATGTTATTCTGAAATATAGTGCTAGACATTAGGGAGTGGAATTTTTCTATAAACATTGCAGACCATGAATTAACATATTGGTTTTTTAGACAATAAGGTGTACAAATGAATTATTACTGTAAACTTTCCTCTATTTTTAGGCTTATCTTTCCCAATTGGCCTGGATGTGTTTGAGAGTAATTTATATTTTGCCTCATTTTGGGAGGGCAGTATTGTGAAGATGGACAAGTTTGGACGAGGTGTCAATGTGACATTACAGTCTGGCCTTCTGTTGCCTGTGTCTGTCAAAGTGTTCCATGCACAGAGGCACAATATTTCTTGTAAGTATCCTAATGAGCTTGTTACAGACTATAGTTACACAGTTCTGTCAGAGTGTTCCATGCATTGGGGCACAATGTAACCTGGGAATATCCTATGGGGCTAGTTTGGGACTTATGGTACAAAGTTCTTTCAAAGTGTTCCATGTACTGGGGCACAATGTTTCATGAGAATATTGTATGGGGCTGAGTATGGCACAATTGTTTCACAGTTCAGTTATAGTGTTCCTTGCACAGAGGCACAAATATAATGTAGGTATTGAATTGTGCTAGTATGGGACTGTTTGTACACAGTACTGTCAATGTGTTCCATTCACAGAGGCAAAATATATAATGTTAGTATTGTATGGGGTTAATTTGAGACAATTGCTAAACAGTTCGTTCAAGGTGTTCTGTTCACAGAGGCACAATATATATTTTTCTTGTAAATATTATATGGGGTTGAGAATGGCACAATTGGTACACAGTTAAGTAAAAGTATTCTATGCACTAAGATACTATATATATATATATATTGTATATATTGTATAAGGCTAGTATGGGAAAGTTTGTACACAGTTCTGTCTTTATATCTTTATTACTCAAACACCATAATTCTATGGTACAGATAACAAATTCAATACAATTTACATATATATAAAATATACATAATAAGTTGATAAGTGGACATGTATTGGAAGAAATAGTATTGAATCACATTTATGATCAGTTTCTACAGACATAGATTATAAGAACTACCCTGTAGACAACTTTTTTGTAATTTGTTCCATAAGTTTTCATAAATTGTGAAGAACAGAAGGTCATGAGCCATTTATCAAAACTATAAATCTAATAATATTTATTCTTTTAACAAACTGTCAAAATGTTCCTTTCAAAGAGGCAGAATGTATAATGTAAGAATTGAATAGGGCTGGTATATGTCATGCTATTATGTCAGTTTTTCACCAGCCATATTGATAAAATAAAAACAAAGAAAACATTTACTTCATTAATTTATCTGGTAATTAACAATATAATAGGCTTCCTCATCAGTTTTAGAGGTGGTAATAAAGTGAAAATAAATATCTCCCTCCCCCCCCCCCAAAAAAAAATAGCTTGAGAAACAAGAAATTAATTTTTAGTGGCCAAAGGTTCCAGTGTTTTATGAAGCTATGTTCACTTTTCTATGTCTTTTCAGTGAAGAACCCTTGTTCTGACAGATGCAGCCATCTTTGTTTACTTGTACCTGGTGGATATCACTGTGCCTGCCCTGACGGTACCATATTCCGGGAAAATGATAAATTTATTTGTGATGCAAGTAAGTTGTGTGAAAAATAAAACATGAAATTTATAAGAACTTTTTACATCCTTGAAAGACATGTTCATCTCAATGGATTCTCATAATAACTGAATGTCTATAACACCTATTATTATTAGAATTTGTCACTTCTTACAGAATGATGTTTCTGACCATCAGCATATATAGGGGAAGGATGTTGCTGAAGCTCTGTATATATTATCATAATTCTTGAAGAGAGTTGGTCACTAAGACAGGACTGACTCTACATATAAATAATTGCTGCAGAAATATGTTGTTAATAAGTGTGTATCATGTATGTGTGATGTGGCTCTTATTTTTTCAGTGTTAGAAGATTCTAAACCCCTGCCATCTGCCTGTCCATGCAACAATGGAGGAGTCTGTATCCATTTAGGTGATAATCCAGCGGCTGTCTGTCAGTGTCCTGAAGGTTAGTTATCAAGGTTTCAGGAAGCTATGTATTTATAATGTCTTTTTGCAGACAAACTTTCTTATTATTACCGCAGTTATTGTGCAAATCAACAATGTAAAATAAAGAAGTTCCTCCATTTTGATCACCCATGTTTGTAAACTACATCTTCAGTAATTATTGTAGGTTGTCTGCTCGTAAAACAAAGTCCTTTTCACACAAAAAAATTATAAGTGTAAAATTAGTCATAAGTTATATGATATAATAAAATCATAGCATTGTGAGGTCACAACTTGAAACTAATTTTACACTTACGATTTTCTTCGTGAAATTGACCAAAAGTTTGATTCCTGCA
Organism: Perna viridis; assembly: GCA_037379345.1. Lineage (NCBI taxonomy): Eukaryota > Metazoa > Mollusca > Bivalvia > Mytilida > Mytilidae > Perna > Perna viridis. The sequence continues at coordinate 1,116,818 of CM074523.1, read as the reverse complement.
TGGTAGTGTTGTGAGTATTATCAAATATATTGTGTTGGCCACAAGAACATGTTTGTTTTGTAAAATCATCTATACATATAGTATGAGCAGGCCTTTGTGTGAAAATTGTGCTTTATAATTATATCTCCCCCTCCCCCAACTTTGACTGGGAGACATACAGTTTTTGTCCTGTTGGGCTGCCTGTCCATCACACATTTTAAGTGCAATTCATCGGAAACTGATTAACAAAATCTCATGAAACTTGGTATATAGTACAGTATAGAAGAGTACCTGTATCTTCGTTATACCTCTGTGTTTCATGGATTTACAGGTTTTTTTTGTCTTTAATTTAGTGAAGCTCAATTTTTGTAAATACCTAAAACCATTTTTCATTTCATTTCCTCCATTTTATGGAACTGATGAAACATACATTTTGGATGGTAAAACCAAACCTTATTTTTTATTTTATTTACAGGATACCTTGGTAGATACTGTGAACTCTCAGAACCACAGAAACTTGTACCACAACTAGAAACTACCAGTAAGTTCAATTATTGACTGTATAGTTGAGATGAAAAAAAAAGGGGGAGGGCAATGTCTAACATAGTAAAAAATGTCTTTTTAGTACTGGAAGTCATTTAGCATTATGTATGATATTTTACATACAACATATTAAATATACAATAAGTTTATTTCTATGAGTATGAAATAATTGCCTGTGGTTGATAAAAGTAAAATTAAAGAGACCATGACTGGAAGGTGGAACAAGATATCTTTAATCATAGTGGAAATACTACACCAAGAAGACAGATTATTATATAGATAGCAGTGTTGAATCAAATGTTTTTTAGTGTAATAAATTTCGATAATTCACACTGTGAAATAAATTTGGTAATTTCACTCTCGGACTTTCTCCTGCCAAAATGTCACAACATAGATATCAATCTGTCAATCACAGAATTTTAAATTTAAATTGTTGATAACATGCAATAAATTATGAAGAAAATTTATATAATAAATAGGATAATCAATGGGTTATTGTGAATAACCAAAATATTATCACTCGTGCCAAAAACACTTCAGGATTTAACTTGTGTGCAGAACGAGTTCTGCACATTTGTTAAATAAAGGTGTTCTTCAGCACTCGTGATAATATTTTGCTTATTCACTCTTTCCAATTAATTATCCTATTCTACATAACTGGAAGTGAAATAAAATCTAAAGAATGTAAATCAGCAACCAAGACTGATACTGAGAGTATGGACCAGGTGCACTGGTAGGGTAGGCTTCCTCTGCTTTTCTAGAAACACTTGCTCATATGACGTCAAATCCCAATTAAAACCACAGAGTTTAAATGTCAGTCTCAGTAAGAATCAGGCAGTGAGGGAAACATGTTACGAAAAAACCCAGAGACGCCATCTTGAAAGTTTAATTTGTCTATTTGCACCATCAGAATCAAGGAAAAAAAGATCAAGATTTTCCAAAATATTTGGGTAAATTGAGTTGCAATTTCATTAAAATACATTGAAAATGAACATTTCAAGGGCAGATAACTCTGTTAAAACCTCATTTTTCTTACATTCTATTGAAACATTTCTGAACAAATACAGTGATGCAGAGATCAAATCTTATCAAAGACTGAAAGTGTATTTTTCTTGTCAGATCAGTAGGGTTTTCACATGCATGTTTCTGATTTTTCCCATTTTGCCAGATTCTTACAAAGGGTACACTTAACAACCATTTTATGAACAATTTATTTCTGATGATAGAAATGGTCACACCATAATGACAACCAAATTACAAATTGAAAATGATACCATTTCAAGACTAAATATAAGTGATCTTCTTGTTAGACTATGAGTGCTTCATTGTTATATTTTATAGGACTTGCTACCATTATTGTACCAGTAGTAGTTCTATGTCTGGTCATATTGGTGGCTTTGTTGCTGCTCTACTTCTTCAAAAGGAGGCGGTAAGTCATGCTATAGTTTGTGACCTTGATGGTGGTCTGCTAAGTCTTTATAGAGAATGAAGCATTTATGATGTTAATCTTCATGAATTTAATCATGATTTGAATCACTGACTGTCTGATTTCAGGATGTTCACCTGCTCTATTAATAAATTAACAAAGATTTCAATGGGTTGTGAAATCTTTTAGATCTTTCATGTAAGAAAAATTCTTTGGAAGGATTTGGGCTGGGGGGAGGGTTTTTTTTAATGAAGTTATGAAAAGAAGAGTGGGGTTACTGGGCAAAACATATTTATGCTACATATCATCGAGTAATTTGATTGGTCAAAATATTAGTTGAGGAAAGATTTTAGGAAAATACAAGTTTCAGATTCTTTATGAATCTTGAAAATTTATAACTGTCAACTGATGTAAAGCTATATACATGTATATAGTGACCTTTGTTACCTTTGATCATTATTTGCAAGCAAATTCTGTCTGCTTGTCAGTTTATAAACTGTATCTGTCCAAATTTGTAAGAACACCCCCTTGAAACTACTTCAAGGTTTTTGATGAAAATTTATAGGTAAGTTGGCTACATAGGAAGATAATCAAGTTTGTGATATTATGTTTAACTTTCAACTCCATTACAAGTTAGGGTAATTCCCTATGTGAGCCAATTTACTGAATATTTTTTTTCTTTTCTTTTTTTTTACAGGAAAGGCATAAAAGGAGATTACCAAGGAGGATCAGGGGTGGTCAGTTTTAGAGAGAGGTCCAATGTGGAAATCACTCCACCATTTTCTAACTCTGAACCAACAGCATCTGAATTGGTAAGTATGCCAAAAATAAAACTTTATCTTAACCAAAGATAACATATATCTAAAAGATAAGGATTAAATGTTTTGGGTTCATTTCAATCCTCCAAATATGCTAGCCTGTTTAAATGCAAACTTGTTGGTGACTTTTGGTGTCTTTCCCTTTAAGTACTTAATTATACCTTGTACTTCTCTGTCTAAGAATCTGGCAAAATGTGTGTAAAGTGTTGCACATGAAAAAAAAAAAAACGTGGAGATTTTATTTGCATAACTCAAGTATTTATACCTGAAAATCTTCAGAAATAACCATCAAAGTGCTTGTAAAGTTCGCTGTTTTGAGATATTGATGGGTCATATTTAGTTAAAATGCACTATGGAAAAAAGGCAGGAAAATGTCTCCCTGTATGATCAGTCAAAAAATGTCACAATGGATAAATTCAGGTAACTTCAGTTGTTTTCTAGATTTATTGAATATAATGTGCCTGATTCTTACACAGAATAGTACTTAATATATGTCCTGTTTTTGTTCCCTTTCGTCAAATGCCGAAGAGGACTTAGGTTTGCACTCCGTCCGTCTGTCAGTCTGTCAGTCCATCAGTCACACTTGGTTTTCCAGACTTTTTTTTGTAATGCCTCATCCAGTTGATTTCATATTTGGTATATAGACTTATCATGACAAGTTAAAAGTTCGAATGACGTTACTGTTGAACTATTTTTACAGAAGTTATGGCCCTTGGACATAGAAAATTTCATGAAATTTTATCTTTTCCGGACTTTTTTTTGGAATGCCTCATCCAATTGATTTCATATTTTGTGTATATAGTCTTATCATGACAAGTTACAAGTTAAGTTTAAATGACCTTACAGTTGAATGAATTTTACGGAAGTTATGGCCCTTGGACAGAAAATTTCATGAAATTTTATGTTTCCGGACTTTTTTTTGTAATGCCTCATTCATTTGATTTCATATTTGGTATATAGTCTAATCATGACAAGTTACAAGTTAAGTTCGAATGATGTTATGGTTGAATGATTTTTACAGAAGTTGTGGCCCTTGGACATAGAAAATTTCATGAAATTTTTTCTTTTCCGGACTTTTTTTTGGAATGCCTCATCCAGTTGATTTCATATTTTGTGTATATAGTCTTATCATGACAAGTTACAAGTTAAGTTTAAATGACCTTACGGTTGAATGAATTTTACGGAAGTTATGGCCCTTGGACAGAAAATTTCATGAAATTTTATGTTTTCCGGACTTTTTTTTGTAATGCCTCATCCAATTGATTTCATATTTGGTATATAGTCTTATCATGACAAGTTACAAGTTAAGTTCGAATGATGTTATGGTTGAATGATTTTTACAGAAATTGTGTCCCTTGGACATAGAAAATTTCATAAAATTTTATGTTTTCCAGACTTCTTTGTAATGCCTCGTCCAATTGATTTCATATTTGTTAGTTAGTCTTATCAAGTTACAAATTGAATTTAAATATTATTGGGGCAAAATGGTTTGTAGGGAACTTATGGCCATTTGACATAGAAAATTACATAAAATTTTATGTTTCATCATTTTGATGCAAATTGCTGCTGTCATTCTAGAGTTATTTGCCCTTTAATTCATAATAACGAAGTTTTTTCAACTTTCCAGGTGATAGAAAGAGAATGTCTTTATGCAGCTTTCTGTAATGCAAAAATGTTATTATCTACTGTAAAATGAAGCTCAGGTTTGATTTTGATGGAATTTGCTTTTGCTGTTCAAGAGTTATTTTCTCTTGATTGTTAAAAAATTACACCATCCATTGTTAGTTCGCATATATAAAAAAATCTCATAAAGGCAATGAGTTAAAAGGCCAAAAGGGGACACTGTATTGCATCAGCAATACTGTCAGAATGCTTGTTATTACAGATCTTGAGTGACTCAGGGATTGCAGAGACATACAATATAAGTGACTTCCTTTTTAGTCCTTAATATACCACTTTCCAATTTCAAACACTATGTGGTTAAGGTAACTCCCCTTTTAAATTTATTGTACCCCATTATTTTTAATTCCAGACGTTGAGTGACATGCAGATGGATAGTACAACTAACTTCTGTACCCCCATTCCCCCCCCCTTTTTAAATTTATTGTACATTATTATTTCAATTCCAGACATTTGGTGACATGCAGATGGATAGTACAACTAACTTCTGTAACCCCCCTTTTTAAATTAATTGTACACCATTATTTTTAATTCCAGACGTTTGGTGACATGCAGATGGATAGTACAACTAACTTCAGTAACACCCCCTTTTTAAATTGATTGTACGCCACTGTTTTTAATTCCAGACATTGAGTGACATGCAGATGGATAGTACAACTAACTTCTGTAACACCCCCTTTTTAAATTGATTGTACGCCACTGTTTTTAATTCCAGACATTGAGTGACATGCAGATGGATAGTACAACCAACTTCTGTAACCCACTTTACTACAAATCAGAAGAAATTGATACTAAATTCCATGCAATGGATGAATCATTTAGCTCCCTTAGAACAGAAGAGACTATTAGTGCACCAAGTTCTTCTGTTGAACCCCCAGCAGAGAAATCTCCATCCAACAGTAAAGGAATCCTCACACCTCCAAGTTTGAGGAAGTTTAAGATGAAGAAGAAGGCTTTAAATCCTGTAGAACATTCAGATAAAGATAAAATAGGACTTGTTGAAGAAGATGAGTTTTAATGCATGAATATGTAGTATGAGGTGTTATTTATGTACATGTAATTTGACTTGTGATACATATGCTTGTAGGAGGATTTGTAATACATGCACATGTAGTATGAAGTGTTATTCATGTACATGTAATATGAATTGTAATATATATGCATGTAGGAAGATTTGTAATACATGTACATGTTGTATGATGTGTTATTCATGTACATGTAATATGAATTGTAATACATATGCATGTAGGGAGATTTGTAATACATGTACATGATGTGTTATTCATGTACATGTAGTATCATTGTTATAATTGCAAGTGAGTAGTTTGATGACTTTCCTTTTCTTTCTGTATTTTTAAGCAGATTAGACTAAACTATCAAGTAAACTGATAATGGTCAAGTTATTCATTTTTCATTGCATTTAATTTGACAATTTGTCAAATGTTCAATACTGTCCAAAACACTTTATTGAATGACTCTTATTCTGACAACATTTGTCTTTTTATACTTAAAACAGAACCAATTATATATCTGATATGTTGTTAAATTGGCAAGCTGAGTAATATGTTGTAGTAGTTCATCTGTTTGCCCTTGGATGGCTCCCTTGGTAATGGTATTAATGGTGTGTTAATCAAGTTTTCATTTGGTAAAAATTCATTGCACATTTATTATTTCATTTGATCTTGAAAATTAGGTGTATTTAACCATGTGTGGTAATTCATTCATGAAAACTTGGAAATTCATGCCATTTTATATAGATCTCTTTACATTTTCATATAATACATTTGTATTGTGTAAGGTCTTTTTATTATAATTTGTGAGTTGTATCAATACATATAATGTATTGATGACTCAGTCTACAATTAATATGACTGACTAAACCATATGAATCAACAGTCTTCTTTCTATAATATGATGAAGCATTATTCTTGCTTGCCCATCACAATTCTTAACCCTTGTCGTGCTGAGTTTTATGAAAAAAGTCTACATTTTCAATATTTTGCAAACTTATGCAAATTAGTTGCACAATGGTACTGATGCTGATTGTTATATATAAGTTAAAGATGGGTGATCAAGGGGGGATGGGGTAAGTAGGTGGTGGAAGGATGGGTCAGTAATCATGGTAAAATGGGTTTGTCAATTGAAAATGATCATTTTTGTCGATTTTTTGCCATTTTTGTGCTACATGTGGGGTTCAAAAGGAACCAAAGCATATTCATCCCACAGCCTGTACCCTGTGAAGGCCACTGAAGCTAAAAAAGGTTTATTACAGTCATGAGTGGGGGTCAGGAGTCTTCTGAGTCTTCTGAAAGGTTACTTGTGTGAGAAAATGGGGATTTTTTCCAAATTTTTGGCCTCTGTTTGGCCTAAAACCTGGAAGAAGTCAATTCAAGGGATCAACATAGAAATGGTGGTGACAGCAGGTGAAATAAAGCACTTTAGATTTTTTTCTGCTCTGGTGAAGGGCTGAGGAATGATTCCTACTCCCTAAAAAATCTCTCGTTTTTGGGCAGCAGAAACTCATGACCTTCTTTCAGCTCTAGTCATTATTTTTTAACAGATGGCCTCATTTTAAAGTACAGCCAAGCTGCTTGAAGATGGACACAAATTGTGTTTTCCTAAACTAAGATTAACACTGCCAGAACCAACAAAGCAGAACCAGGGCCAATCCCGTATAGGTCCGGGCGCAGCATGACAAGGGTTAAGGTTTTCCACAAATCTAAATAAAACAGTATGCCCAATGAAATATGACAGCTGTATAGCACAATATTTACTGGTACAGTACAGCTCTTCAGGCTTCCCTCAAAATATATTAATCTACAATCAACATTTTGGGATAGTGAATTAGTGTATAGTGTTCCACCTACTGGATATTTTGGCTAGTTTTCAAGGAAAAACTTCTTGTTTCTTCTTGTTTTATTTAATCAGCTAATCTAAAACTTACATTACCAATATATAAAATATGTTTTATTTACATTTTTTTTATTGTTTTGTTCAATAGGCACTGAAAACATTTGCTGTGTTTCATCCATCAGAAAGTAAAGTCTTCTCCAAAATCATAATAGCACTGAGCTATAATCCCTGAACTGTCTAAAATACCTTATTTAGAATGTACTAGGATCATTGTATTAACTCCAGGGAACCATGGAATGCCTAAAGAACTAGACTAGTGCGCTTAGTGCTATGTTTTGTGTATGCGTGTGTGTGTGTGGGGGGAGGGGCAAAAGAGTACTGATGTACCACTGAGCATTGTGGCTGAAGTTCTGTAGGAATACAAAAAAAACTGCTGTACGAGTGAGTATTGGGCTGTAATGATGGGGAAAGATAAAAGATCTGTACTGTACAAATGGGCACTATGCCATATTTTGGGCTGTACGATTGAGCTGTGATGTAACCACTTTTCGTTGCAGTACTAAGACAAAAAAATATATGGACTTTATTTGAAATTAGCACTTTGCAAGGTTATCAATCTTGTGGTAGTTGATTAAAATAGAAAATGAATGTTTTCTACAAAAAAGGATCTGATTACAGTAAGGTCTATCATTACATAGATATAAATCATATGTAGAACGAAATTCTTCGTTTGTTCGGTTTGTTTTCTACACTGAATCATCTCTACCATAAGCAGCGTCTGAATTTTATATGTGTGTGTAGTTACATGCATAAATTTGTACCATGTAAACTCAGGCTACGATAACTTTTATAGGTCTATAGCTCAAGTGCTTTATTGGGAGGTGTCTGTTAGCAATGCAAATGCATTTCAAATTCTTAATTATATATTATTATACAAATCATATTTCCTATCATATCGTGTCTAACTTTGTGTAGTTATATATTTATTGGTAGTACTGGACTCATTATTTCCATGCAAATAAAGTTCGGGAACATACGAATCTTTCTGCCCAACTGTTTGTCCACATACCTTATAATCCAAACTCCTCATTAACTTCATTGTAATTTTGTATGAGGATAAGCTATTATTTTCCAATGCCTTTAAAACAATATCATTCAACCACATTAGTTGAACATGGTTTAGTTTAATTGAAAGTTACGGATATTCTTGCTAATAGTATTTTTAGTTGGTTCAATGTTCCTCGCTTTTTAAATTTCAATTAAGACTATGTTTTAGGTAAATATCAATTTTGTAACTAAAGTAATGCATACTTCATATCTTATCTTTATAAATTATTTTATGGATGTTTTCAAGCATTGCATTGCATGATGATTTTCTAGGAAGTTGTATACCGTCTTAGATACATAGTTAAGCAGAAAACTGTGGGGCAGATCCAGAAATTTGTTATAAAGGGGGAATTCGATCTATAAATTGGTTAAAACAGGCAGGGGTTTGAAGCTATAATTTGCTCATTTTACCAAAATTTTGCACAAGTTTAAATAAGTTTTTTCAACTAAATGATTGATATGGGGGAGGGTCAATTCCCTGTCCCTATTGGATCCACCACAGTTTTCCTTTTAGTGTTTGAATTGACTGGTCATTGTTTTTCGATAGCCTATTGTCAATCTTTAAACTTTTATTTCAATGTTTGATGTTGTGGAAATTTTGATATCAAAAAGGATGTGTGTGTGGTTGGTTTATTGTGTGCTTCTGTACGCTGTTTGTTGTATTTTGTTGTGACATTAGATACTGAAGTTTAATACTTAATGCATCATGATACTACTTTTTTTATAGTTGTACATACAATCTATGTAATCAGTGTAACTAATAAACTTGCTTCGTCGAGATATATATTGTTCCGTATCTTCTGTGGCCATCATCCTGGTAATCAATAAGGTGTGTTCACTTCCACCTTAACAATTCATTTACTCCTTTTACAATCAAGACTTTGGGGGTACATAAGAGATGCCTTGGTTGTGGACCTGTTTGCCCTTCTATCCATATGTCCTGTATGCGAAACCACGTTTCTATGGAATGGACTTATGATGAATTCTATTATTATGATTTTGCATCTTATGTGGGTATTCATGATCATTATTGTTGATGTGTTTTAAAGATACACAATGGATAGAATGTGGTGGTGGTGGCGTAACACATCCACTGCAGCTGGGGGTATTATCCCCTTAAGGACTGGGCTTGTTTAATTATGATCGTTTTCTATTTTGGCTCCTTTTCATCGACGATCAATATACACTAAAATGTTTTTGTTCATTGTTTTTTTTTTGTTTTTTAAAAGTTACTATTGTATTTCATCTTTCATCGATTACTGACTAGGATTACATGTAGATATAACGTGATCATATTTCATTTCAAGTTTTCCACGACAAGCTATGTATATATTTTCTGACGTATACCATTTAAATCTTTAAAAATAGAGCAGGGTACACGGTATATTATAATGTAACATCCCTTTTTATAATTGGTCAATAAGTCCCTCTTGTACATATAAAAACCCACGACCGGCTTCGAATCAATCGATCCTGCAACACATGACTGAAAAGGTAAGTATTTTACCATAGTTTAAATTGTCTAAGACCTTTGTCACTCAGATTTTCCCCCTTATGTGCAAATTAGCGAAACTGACTTGATTTGACAGGTGTAACAAGTAGTATGTAGAAATTAGCAAATCAATATTATAACCTGTGAAAAAAATTGTTTACTGATTTTACTCCACGTAAATATATTTCCTGCCACAAAATGCAATTTACATAAATATATAAATATAAATCATGATTTTTGTATTTTATGACAGTTGTTAAAATGTTTATATGTAGACTAGTAATTATTGCAAGATTTCAACTTTATTTTTTCGTCTTTGTCGGTTATTTTACCCCTTCATGATCAAAATACCTTATGTCGTGGATTCCTCAAAGGAACTCAGTTTCTGTTTCTGAACACTACAGCCCCGTGCAGGTCCGGATGTTTAAAAGAATAGGCATGCAGCAGCGCTAAGCTTGTCATAAAAGGCGACTAAATAGTGCTCAGAATCCTAGCCGGGGCTAGGCGCTCTGCCCACAGAGGAACTGGGATGTGTGCCCCAGGCGGTGGAATGGGGTACCCCTGGCATGTTACATGCTGGGGTTGTCGTCAGGCTATGATACGGAAAGCCTGACCGCAAACCTTAGTGGTACGTGTTCCTCGCACGTTAGAGAACCCTGCTGTGGTATCCGATAGGAGTAGGAACCTTTGCGCTCCGCCACAGGAGGCTAAATTGCCCGACCTTACCCATCCCCCCTTTTCTACTGACAATCAAAATTTGTCGACCCTATTATCCTTGTGTCCCATCCTTTTTTTCATTTCATCATTATTACATGTTCATTTTATCATCCATTTCATGTTCATCGTCTGAATATAGCTGAAGTATTGCTGCTCGGACGTTAAACCCCAACAAACAAACAAACTGAACACTTCCAAAAGATAGTCCAAATTACCGGGTTTTCATATATCAACTCATACGTAATGCTGTAACTACGCAGACTTTTTGTACCACCGTAGACTTCTTACAATTAGGCTTCTGGAACAGGGTTATGTTGCTACAAGATTAAAGTCAACACTACAACAGTCTTATGGTCATCATCATGAACTCGTGAATCGTTACGTTGTATCAAACTTATATGTTCAACATGTCATAGTTTTCCTTGCTCTTTCGTCTACCCCGGACGACTTTTTATGAGCATCTCGGCAGGTGTTTCTAGAAAAGCAGAGGACGCTTACCATACCGATGCATGTGGTCCATGCCCCAGTTTTTATTTGAGTCCGGGTTGCTCATTTACTTGAGTTTCTTTGTAAGTTTTTTTTCTTTGGTTATTTTATTTTCTTTGTAGGTCTTTATCCCTGGCGTATATTTTCTAGATTTCCGCTAAAATCTTGATGATTCCGTTGATTACTCTTAAAATTGGCATTCGCTGCTGTCTAAGCAGTGCGCATGCATTTTCTTCAACTATTTGTCATTTACAGTGTAACCTTATACTTGTAAAAGGATATGCTGTGCTCGGTTTTAGTCCGTATTGTATTAGCTTGTATTGACACTTTGCAATAAATTGATATTATCGAAGTCAGTTTCGAAATGCTCCATTACTTTTCCTAGATGTTTGCTCAGTCTTTTCAGTAGAAATTAACAAGAAAAGCTATATAAGAGTCATCGATATTGGGGTCAGCAAAAACGTTTGATTTATTGATGCACATCGTTACGAATTAGAAACAAATTCATGAAAACGATATAAATGGGAGGTGAATTGACATTTCTAAAGTCTTGTGACCAAAACGTATACCAGGAACTTTAATATGAAATTGATTTACACATTCTTGGACATGGTTTGACTGATGCATATGTAAATATGTCTAAATTATGTTGAAAGATTATTCTATTCTTTTTATGTTTAAAAATCATTATGACATATTAATGATATCACTTCATTGAACATACGAAACATTGCAGTATTTAAATTATCATGGTTGAAAGTAGATCATAATTAATATATCAAAAAGCTCGTATTACTCTTAACAGCATTTTTCTATTATGGTCTTAATTCATACCCATACTAGTTGATAATCACAAGTATTTTTACGAAACTCATTAAAGCTGGAAGGGATATTTGATAAGAGATAAAATTTTGCTATTCTTACATACAAGAAAAAATATTTCTCCTATTTTGGAGTGAAGACTTCAAAGCATAACAACATTGATGAAGAATACGTCTTTAATTTTTTATTGAAATTTTTCGATGTCCAATACATTAATAAGACAACACAATATATTTCTCCATTTCTATAAGTAGTATACAATTCATACTTCTAACATACAGATATCTTAAGCGTATTACTTGATAATAAGGTAACTGAAATTAGTTTGTATATAAAAAAGGGAAACGCCACCAAATTTTATACTTTCCTCTTTCGTCTACCCGGATAGAATTTTTTATGAGCAACTCGGTGGGTGTTTCTAGAAAGGCAGACAACGCTAACCCCACCGATGCACCTGGTCCATATGCTCCACGTTTTTTAGTTGAGTCACAGTTGCTCATAACCTTTATTTTTTTTGTAAGTGTTTGTAAGTCTGTTTCCAGGCTTAGCCTTAATCCCTTGATTGCATTTGTTTGGTTGTTTTAAAATCTAGATTTCCTTATCGCGTTAGTGCCAAGGTTCTAGAATTTGATGTTTTAACTGTCCCAAGTCTGCCGATCATTAAGCAAAGTGAACTTATTCAATTTATACGTCTGTCAATATGTTCGATAGCGCTGAGTTTTTTTTCCATTTAAAGCCTAATAAAGTTGTTATAGTATTATCTACCAAAATGCATATACGATAACTCATTTTTAATATAGATTCGTTCTTTGTTTTATCTTTTTCCAGTTCAATTCAATGCTATTGTTGATCAATGGAAAAAGGAAGACGAATTGTTTGTTCAGACAAGAGCTGCAGATGAAGTGCTAAAACAAATCAATCAGCAGAACTGTGTCATTGTCACCGGTAACAGTGGATCCGGTAAAACCTATTTAGCACGCCACACTGCACTTATAATGAGAGATAAAGGATATATTATTGTTCCCGCCAGTAATCCGGAGATTATTAGAACATATTTTGTAGAGGGCAGAAAAACATTGTTTGTTTTTGACGACGTATGTGGTAAGTTTGCATTTAACCAGATCTATTTTGAAACCTGGCGGTCCGAAGAAAATGGCATTAAATCATTACTGCAATCTGATTGCTGTAAAATGCTTGCAACATGTAGGCTACAGGTATATAGTCATAGAAAAATGAAAAATGTATCTTTTTTCGAAAAAGATGACTGTAACATAAATTCAGAAACTTTGAATTTGACTAAATCGGAAAGGAAAAACATTGCCAAGAAATATTTTAGCCACTTTGAAGTGGATGAATTAGTTATAGATACAATTGATTTCTTTCCATTACTTTGTAAATTGTTTAAAGAAAAGAATTCTTCGGATGTCTATGAATGCTTAAGAAATCCGTTCATCGTGTTAAAGAATGACATTGAACAAATGTTTGGAGAAAATGATGATGGGAAACGAAAATATTGCGCCTTAATGCTATGTGTTTTATTTAATAATAAGCTGTCTAATAAAGACTTTTACCAAGGGAATAAAGCTTTAGAAAAACAAAGTATTGTACTTGTGCGAATTACCTGAGTCAGAGCCAATAAGAAACATACAAACATCATTGATACAGCTTGATCGTATTTACATAAGATTAAGAGAAGGCAATTATACAATCATACATGACAAACTATTTGACTTTTTGGCGCAGTACTTTGGTGAAAGGGAAGAAAAAATGACGAAGTGTATTATCGAAAATGCCGATCATGAATTCATCCGCGAAAGGTTTGTCTGCCGCTATTCTGAATGCAGGGAGGAAACAAAATCATTTTGTATAAATTTGATGGGGAAAACAAACAACATATTATTCATTCGCTTAATTGGTGATTGGAAAAAAGGACTGATAAGGAGCGTTTTTAGCAATAGTAACATGAAATCAAAAATATTCCGGGAAAAATTCGTAGCTCATGTCCAGCAACTCGGAAAATCTGTTAAAATTAACTTACTGAAGAAAAGAGACATAAAAAGTGGAGATACTGCTTTATATCAGATATGTTTGTATAACGACGTAATATTCGCTAAATGGATGTTGGAAAATGGTGCAGATCCCGATTTAGGCACATTTAATACATATACTCCATTACAAATAGCGTCACAGGAGGGGCACATAAACACTGTTCAGATATTGTTACCGGTCTCAAAAAGAATAAATATTGGTGATTTAGATGGCGATACCCCCCTCGGTGTTGCGAGTGCAAATGGGCACACACTTGTAGTAAAAGAACTTCTCCAAAAGATTGACAAAAATGACATTGATCAAAGTAACAAAAATGGCTGCACAGCACTCTTTATGGCATGCCAGAATGGTAATACAGACATAGTAGACATATTAGTAGAAATGTCTGTAGATTTAAACAAAAGTAACAAGAATGGAGCGACTCCATTGTTTACTGCTTGTCAGAATGGACATGTCATGGTTGTCCGAGAACTTATCCAAAACAAGGTGAACATAAATATGAGCCTGCATGACGGTACAACGCCATTACAGATAGCCTGTGATAACAATCATATAGAAGTTGTTGAAGAACTTGTGAATTGTCAGAAAATAGATATTGACCTCTGTGATAATAATGGATGTTCTTCATTGTATATAGCATGTCAAGAGGGAAACGTTGAAATTGTTAAGGTTCTTCTTCAGAAAAACGTAGACACAAACAAATGTAACAAGAATGCAGCAAGCCCACTGTACATCGCCTGTCAGAATGGGCATCACATGGTTCTTCGGGAACTCATTTAACAAATTGTGGACGTCAACAAAGCCACGCATGACGGTACACCGCCTTTACAGACAGCCTGTGATAACAATCATATAGAAGTTGTTAAGGAACTTATTAATTGTCAGAAAATAGATATTGACTTCTGTGATAATGATGGCTATACCTCATTACATCTAGCTTGCCAACAAGGTAATGTAGAAATTGTACGATTACTTATAGAAAACTCAGCAGACGTCAACAAAAGTCGGAATGACGGTCCACCGGCATAACTGATAGCCTGTAATAACAATCACAGAGAAGTTGTTGAAGAACTTATTAATTGTCAGAAAATAGATATTGACCGCTGTGATAATGATGGCTTTTCTTCATTGTATATAGCATGTCAAAACGGATACGTTGAAATTGTTAAGGTTCTTCTTCAGAAAAATGTAGACACAAACAAATGTAACAGGAATGGAGCAAGCCCACTGTACATCGCCTGTCAAAATGGGCATCACATGGTTCTTCGGGAACTCATTAAACACAATGTGGACGTCAACAAAATCGTGCATGACGGTACACCGCCTTTACAGATAGCCTGTAATAACAATCATATAGAGGTTGTCAAAGAACTTATTAATTGTCAGAAAATAGATATTGACCTCTGTGATAATGATGGCTATACCCCATTATATCTAGCTTGCCAACAAGGTAATGTAGAAATTGTACGATTACTTACAGAAAACTCAGCAGACGTCAACAAAAGTCGGAATGACGGTACATTGCCATTACTGATAGCCTGTATTAACAATCATATAGAGGTTGTCAAAGAACTTCTTAATTGTCAGAAAATAGTAATTGACCTCTGTGATAATGATGGCTGTTCCTCATTGTATATAGCATGTCATAACGGAAACGTTGAAATTGTCAATGTTCTTCTTCAGAAAAATGTAGACACAAACAAATGTAACAGGAATGGAGCAAGCCCACTGTATAGTGCCTGTCAGAATGGGCATCACATGGTTCTCCGGGAACTCATTAAACACAATGTGGACGTCAACAAAACCATGCATGACGGTACACCGCCTTTACAGATAGCCTGTAATAACAATGATATAGAAGTTGTCAAAAAACTTGTGAATTGTCAGAAAATAGTAATTGACCTCTGTAATAATGATGGCCATTCCTCATTGTATACAGCATGTCAAAACGGAAACGTTGAAATTGTCAAGGTTCTTCTTCAGAAAAATGTAGACACAAACAAATGTAACAGGAATGGAGCAAGCCCGCTGTACATCGCCTGTCAGAATGGGCATCACATGGTTCTTCGGGAACTCATTAAACACAATGTGGACGTCAACAAAACCGTGCATGACGGTACACCGCCTTTACAGATAGCCTGTAATAACAATCATATAGAAGTTGTTAAGGAACTTATTAATTGTCAGAAAATAGATATTGACTTCTGTGATAATGGTGGCTATACCTCATTACATCTAGCTTGCCAACAAGGTAATGTAGAAATTGTACGATTACTTATAGAAACCTCAGCAGACGTCAACAAAAGTCGGAATGACGGTACACCGCCATTACTGATAGCCTGTAATAATAATCATATAGAGGTTGTCAAAGAACTTGTGAATTGTCAGAAAATAGATATTGATCTTTGTGATAATGATGGCTGTTCCTCATTGTATATAGCATGTTAAGAAGGAAACGTTGAAATTGTCAAAATTCTTCTTCAGAAAAAAGTAGACACAAACAAATGTAACAGGAATGGAGCAAGCCCACTGTGTAGTGCCTGTCAGAATGGGCATTACATGGTTCTCCGGGAACTCATTGAACACAATGTGGACGTCAACAAAACCATGCATGACGGTACACCGCCTTTACAGATAGCCTGTGATAACAATCATATAGAAGTTGTTAAGGAACTTATTAATTGTCAGAAAATAGATATTGACCTCTGTGATAATGATGGCTATACCTCATTATATCTAGCTTGCCAACAAGGTAATGTAGAAATTGTACGATTACTTATAGAAAACTCAGCAGACGTCAACAAAAGTCGGAATGACGGTACACCGCCATTACTGATAGCCTGTAATAACAATCACAGAGAAGTTGTTGAAGAACTTATTAATTGTCAGAAAATAGTAATTGACCTCTGTGATAATGATGGCTGTTCCTCATTGTATATAGCATGTCAAAACGGAAACGTTGAAATTGTCAAAGTTCTTCTTCAGAAAAATGTAGACACAAACAAATGTAACAGGAATGGAGCAAGCCCACTGTACATCGCCTGTCAGAATGGGCATCACATGGTTCTTCGGGAACTAATTAAACACAATGTGGACGTCAACAAAAGCCTGCATAACGGTATACCGCCATTATAGATAGCCTGTAATAACAATCATATAGAAGTTGTTAAAGAACTTATTAATTGTCAGAAAATAGATACTGACCTCTGTGATAATGATGGCTGTTCCTCATTGTATATAGCATGTCAAAACGGAAACGTTGAGATTGTCAAGGTTCTTCTTCAGATAAATGTAGACACAAATAAATGTAAAAAGAATGGAGCAAGCCCACTGTATAGTGCGTGTCAGAATGGTCATAAGACGGTTGTTCGAGAACTCATTAAACACAATGTGGACATAAACAAAAGCCTGAATAATGGGAAATCTCCATTGCAAATCGCTTGTTTAAATGCACATGTAGAGGTAGTCGAAGCACTCCTTGAATGTGGAAAAATTGATGTCAATCATTGTTCTAAAAGCAGATTAACGCCGTTGTTTATAGCATGCCAAAAGGGACATGTTGATATCGTCAAAACACTGATTTGTAACGCAAGAAATTTGGACTTGGACAAAGGTAATGAAAACGGGTCGTCTCCATTTTATATAGCATGTGAGAATGGCCATCTTGAAGTTGTAAAGGAATTGATTCAGAACAATGTAAATATTAATGCATACAGAGATACCGGTTTTTCTCCATTGCAAATATCATGTTATAACAATCACAGTAATGTTGTACAAGAACTTTTGCAGTCAAAATCGGTAGATATCCTCCACTATTGTTCCATTGGCGAGTCATCGGTCGATAAAGTTTGTATGTTAGGACATGTCAATATATTGGAAGTTTTAATACAGCATGGCGCAAATATAAACATACCAAACATGAATAGCTCTTGTCCTCTACACACTGCATGTACTTATAAACAAAAACAGTCAGTCACAATGCTGTTGGATAAAGGAGCAGACAAAAACATAAAAGACGGAAATGGAAGAACACCCTTGGATATAGCTCTTGAGGGAAATTACTCTGATATTGTAGCCTTATTAGAATGAATGATATCAATGAACAATAGTTTTAGAATCCATAACTGAAGTGAAAGTATGAAAAATAGAAAAAAAAATATACAGCGTTAATGCATATTGTCATCAGTTAATATTACAAATGTAGTAGTTTTTCCAATTAACATATATTTTTACATATGGAATAACGATAGTTTTTAAATCGAGGCAGAAAAAAAGATCGCAGTAAACCGGTATGATGACTTTCAAAACTGACATTTTTGTAAATCGGTGACGTCACAGTCGATTTGATGTAACAGTGGCATTGGAAATGACCAATATGTTTTAGTATCAAGGCAGTAACCTGAAACCTACCAGTTTTTATCCAGTACCAATTCTAAAATATAATCAGGAAAATTAAGGGAAACAATATGTTAAATTTTTAAAGCACTACATTCCAATAAAATGACTTAATTTTCATTTTGCTTCACTTTGTTCATTTTATTTTTGTTTTACTTGCCATGGACCTGTAGCCTACATTTTCCTGTTTCCTTTTTGCATGGACTTGTTTTGATATTTTAATAATATTACATAATTTCTTTGACTATGATCAAAGACGTTAGTCTGTTTGTAGAAATGCCACATTTATACATGCTCTGTTGTGCTTCGCCAAATCGTAAAGAATTAAGCGTCAGTCCCTGTAAGAATCAGGCAGTGGGAGAAACTTATGGTATAAAAATCTTCCATTTGAATATTGGTAACGTCAGAATCAAGGAAAACAGACAAGATTTTCCATATCTTTTGGTATATTTAGTCATAAATTCATTGAAATACAGTAAAAATAAAAATTTCAAGGGCAGGTAACGTTGTCAAAAATCTCCTTTTTCTATCATTCTAATAAACATTTTCTTTACAAATGCAGTGATGTTAGAGTTAAAAAAATGTATCCTCCCAAAAAAAATCATCTTTCGTGGAAACATATTTACAAATCGACGGGTGTTTGACATGCATGCATGTTTCTGATTTTCTCCATTTTGCCTTATTCTTGAGATTCTTATACTTAATGAGATTAAGTGCACTAGGAGTGACTTGTTGTTTGTCTGTGCTATCTATTTTGCTTTCTTCAGACTAGTTTTTTTGTATTCAATATTTATTTCATTGTTACGGTTCAATATCTATTACGATTTGTAATATTTTTGCTACCTTTTGATAATAATTTACGCAGATTGTAGTAATTTTGACATTTTGTGTGACGCTATATTGTACTTTACATTTGATGTTTTGTATAGACTGTTGATATTTTTTTTAAATAAGTGTTTAAAATGCCATAGAAAAAAATAATGAATACTATGAACATAAACAAATAGGCTTTCCTAAAATAACAAATGTTGATCTGACTTTCTTTTTTTTTTCGTTTGCAAATCAGTTTTTATTATTATCATTTCTCGAATGTTGCCGGAAGAAGGTATGTTCTATTTAGGTGATTCCTATGTTTGTTTCTGTAAAAGAAATTGAACAACTTTCAGAACATGACTAAGTTCCGATCACTTAGTAATTGCTTTGAAAAAGTTTTGATAGAAAAAAAACAAATGAGAAATATTTATCCACACATGTCTTCGTATTGCATATTGACAAGTAGATTGATATGCAATCACATGGTTTGAACCTTTACAAGTCAACGCTATGTGTTTGTTATTTTATTATAATTTTTACATCAAATTTTGCTTTAAATTTAACAGGAAAAAAAAGAGAAAGAAAATAATAGTTATTCAATAAAATGAAAGAAAATTTTTAAAAAAAATCGAAATATGTTACATTATGGTGCAGTGGAAAACAGAGAAATCGATGTTTTTTGGGGGAAGGGGGTGGGGGCAATAGGTCTTGTTACACTTATGTTTAATTTCAGTCCAGTTATAAACTGTCCAGTCACCATTTTCATTTTTAATTTATTCGAACATAAATTCAAATACTATTCAATTCTCTTCATTAAAGTTGGTTAATCGAGGCGTATTATATCCAATTTAAGTGTAAGAATAATCAAGGGAACCAAGGTTATAGCGGTAATCAAAAGGATGCAATTCAGGGTTAAGACCAGACATGAAACATTCTTCTGAAACTTGCACTTTATTTTTGAAAATGAAAACAAGATCACATTTGATACAAATCTTAGTATTTACGGATTTTGTTTAAAGATGAAAATTCGTAAAGTAGCTTCCGGATAATGCACGGCTGTTTTTTTTCAGTGGTTTTGCAATAGAAAAGAATAAAAAGTACACGTGAATGTTATAATTAGTCTTGAAGATTTTACAGCATATTTGAAAATCGATTATTTTCATTGTAAATATCACATACTTCATTATGTAATATTCTTATTAATTTTTGATTCGATGGGATGTCAGTACTAGAAACACAATAGCGTTCATATTTGTTTTTTTTTTCGTCCTTATTGAACTCTTGGGCTAAAATATGCACTTGATAAAATCTGACATCTGGTTGATTGCAAGTTGTTCGTTATATAGATATTGTTTTTACCTTTTATATATGTATTATTTTTTTAATAAATTTACTAGTTTTATGATTAACTGAATCTTGTTTGCAAATAATATTCAGAGTATATTTAAATCAGACAATGTTTTGCTTTACTCAGGCACACAATAAAACTGAACCACATAAACAAAAAGTCAAGCACTAAGAAGAAAATAGAAGAAAAGACAGAATATTCATAGTAGAAGAATTACACAAATGAAACAGTTAATACACAAAATGAAAAAAATAAACACATTTATTCATCAAATTACATAAAAATACATGTAACAAAGAATTACACATCTTCCGCCAGAGTATTGGTTACCCTGGGTACTACCTACACATGAAAAACTGAATATGGTTATGAGCTATATGACTGCTAAATGCTTTTTTTTATCTGACAGAACATCCTCTGCTAAAAACAAATAGAACACGATTGATATTGACAAAAAGATTCGAAAGCTCTTTCTTGATGTAGATTATTTTTCTGATTTGTACAGCGGGATATATTAGTCATAAAACGTTTTGCACAATACAACGATCCGAAAGGGAGCGTTTATGTTGTCTTATCAACTGAGTTTAGTGTACATATGGCTAGAAAAACCATAAACCATATCAATTATGGCCGTTGTGT
The DNA here is from genome assembly GCA_037379345.1 of Perna viridis. NCBI lineage: Eukaryota > Metazoa > Mollusca > Bivalvia > Mytilida > Mytilidae > Perna > Perna viridis. Next base: position 1,095,651 of record CM074523.1, on the reverse strand, counting down.
CTAAAAATAGACCATAGATATCGACCCAAGTTTCGCCTTTATTTCAAAAAACGGTTAGAGATGGAAGAAATTTAAATCAATGATCTTTGAAATGTTCAAGTTTATCCAAAATCTCGTTAAGGAGAGTAAATCGCTCTTTTTTTTAGAATTCCAACCATTTCACGGTTTTGGCTTTTTTTTAAACTATGGCAATTGGTTGAAAAAGGTTATTTGTGTTATCAGTCAAAATTTCAGAAAAACCGGATATCTTTCTATGGAGTTATGGCCTCTGAAATAGCAATTGATGTTGCAATAAATGTGTTGTAACGACACCAGTTCTGAATTGACAAATATGGAGTAATATTCCAGAATTAGCTTATATGCAAGTTATAACTGATTAGATTTGTAAATAAAAAAACGTAGCTTCTAGCGTATAAAAAACTTTTTTTTCCAAATTAAGGGCGAAAGAAAAAGATTTATAATAAAACTTTCTCGTCTGTGCCAATCAGTGACATCCTTTCCAGAATTCCCCAAGTTGTTTGACCATACGAGGCACCAGTTAGATTTTTTTCATCTGTTTCGAAGCTTTTTTCAAAACACATCTTATCAAGAAAGAGTCGTTTGATGCCTTGTCAGCATCGATTGAAATATGTTTTTGTACAGCATACAATGTTTTCTTAGGGATTAACTCTTTTTGACATATCTCAATTGTCTTTTGGAACATCACGTTGAATATTTTAACGTGCACTACTGAAGCACTTTGTCAACGCAGCTCCATTCAAACTAGTGAATAAAAATAACCATCTTAGTAGGGAGTGGGATACATAATTATTATTTGGCTGTCTTTGTAAGAATCATGTAAAATCTGAAAAAATTGATAACCCCCAAAAGATGCTTCATATTTTATTTTTGTAATTAAGTTGTTATATGAATCTATATTATGAAAGTGTAATAATGTATTTATTCCAATTTGTCTGCTCTTAGGTGATAATCGACATTGTAACAGTTTCTATTGTATTTTAGTGTCATTTACATAGTTATCTCCCTTAATAGTAAATTCTACAGTACATTCTATATGATTTTTATCTCTTATGAACAAGGTTTATATGAAAAGCCAGATGATAATTTTAAACAAAATATCAAAAATACAAATAGTAGGCTTTCCAACCATGAATCACATTTTGCATGATTCTTAGCTGGAGTAATACTTGATTTATATACTGTCGTATACCACTCACAAACTTGAAGTTAATCCCATATGTGTAGCGACTAGTGTATAGAAGAAATATAGAACATACATTTTCATATGTTCCCTTGATTATTCTTTGAAATTATTTGTAATTATTTGTTCAGGGCCTCTATGAAGATATGTGGATATTTTTTATGTTGTAATATACATGTATATCCTGTAAGAACACACTCAAATATCTTTCCCAATTAGAACCATATTTTACCATATGATCTTTACACTTTTTTCGATAGTTAAGTCGTACATGTAAATCTTAGACACGAAATTCATATAGTTCACAAAACTGCCTAAAAGTTATGGAAAGATTTTTTAAAAATGTTTTCTACTGTCTTGAACATGTTTGACTGTTTCAAAGTTCGCTGCTGTCTAAATCTTAGTCTTACATCATCGTAGTCAGATCCTTCTTCGCTCCCACATTGCTTATACTAATAATTATCGGATGAAAAAGAAACAAATCATGAACTTTGTAGATATTGAGCACGGGTCTAAAAGACATACTACTGGGCAGAATGATATGTCACAGAAATTAATTATGAATCACCATTTACCCATCTGTAAATACCGGTTTTGACCCTTCTGTGACAAGGTCGGTTTTACTTATGCGTGGCTTTTGTATCAATAGGGTCACAGAATAAAAAACTCGGGCTCTGCTTTTAAAAATTGAGTCTGATTCATCGAAACTTGTAGCAGTCAATCAGAAATACATATGTCTTTATGTGAAATTGATGATTGAAAACTTGTACCTTTTGAAAAAGTTTTTTTCAAGAAATGTTTATCATTTATTAAACATATTTTTTGTCTGTTCTGTTGTGACTTTCCTCTTAAAGAAGGGTGCCTTGGCCTTCACATTAGATTAATTAAACTTATTGGTGATTACCTGTTCTCCTTTTCAGTTTTACATACAAGAACTCCACACGTACCACAATTAATGTCTTGCGTTGACACTTTTTTTTATTCGTATTATTACTGTTTTTGTATCAAGTTACAAAGTCGTAGTCTGCGGTTGCATGTTGCTATAGTAACGGTAATAAAATATAGAAACTGCGATAGATGATACCAAATTGACAATACATGTGACTATGATAACAACGTTCAAAGCAACTAAAATTCCAAAGTTTGACGGACACCTATTGTTTTCTGACTCATATTGAGAACACTCGACAATAGCCCAGACTGAGTATCCTAAGCACATACTGACGTGCCAGAATGAATACGTAGTAATGTAGAAAAATACTGATATCTGAAAGTAAAACAATAAAAAATATAGAATCTATTGATAATCCTGTAATCATTATGCTGTACACCATACATTGGTGCGTTTTATACTCATACGCATGAGCACCAGAGCAAGCAAGACAATTTTAATCCATGTATCTGAACTTATGTGCATTCTTAATTGATAAAATCTCAAATTTTAAATCTGATTCTCCGTTATGTTGAATGTTGGGTATGTGGGCGTAATTATTCGTTCTTTTATTTTTCGTGTACACATATCCCGTTTAAAGACAACGCAGGACTATTGCAGAAAATGATGACTGGTTTTGTAAGTACTGTTGCCTCTGTTTTAGATTCACAAAATATGACTTTTTTATTATCTAAGAGAAATCCCTCTATATATTTATTCTATTATTATGTCTCTGTCTTTGTGTACTGCTTGTATATTGACCATACGGAGCACAAGGAAGATTTTTCTCTCTGTTCCGCAGCTTTTTTCAAAGCACATTTTAACAAGAAAGAGTCGTTTGATGCCTTGTCAGCATCGATTGAAATATGTTTTTGTACAGCATACAATGTTTTCTTAGGGATTAACTCTTTTTGACATATCTCAATTGTCTTTTGGAACATCACGTTGAATATTTTAACGTGCACTACTGAAGCACTTTGTCAACGCAGCTCCATTCAAACTAGTGAATAAAAATAACCAACTTAGTAGGAAGTGGGATACATAATTATTATTTGGCTGTCTTTGTAAGAATCATGTAAAATCTGAAAAAATTGATAACCCCCAAAAGATGCTTCATATTTTATTTTTGTAATTAAGTTGTTATATGAATCTATATTATGAAAGTGTAATAATGTATTTATTCCAATTTGTCTGCTCTTAGGTGATAATCGACATTGTAACAGTTTCTATTGTATTTTAGTGTCATTTACATAGTTATCTCCCTTAATAGTAAATTCTACAGTACATTCTATATGATTTTTATCTCTTATGAACAAGGTTTATATGAAAAGCCAGATGACAATTTTAAACAAAATATCAAAAATACAAATAGTAGGCTTTCTAACCATGAATCACATTTTGCATGATTCTTAGCTGGAGTAATACTTGATTTATATACTGTCGTATACCACTCACAAACTTGAAGTTAATCCCATATGTGTAGCGACTAGTGTATAGAAGAAATATAGAACATACATTTTCATATGTTCCCTTGATTATTCTTTGAAATTATTTGTAATTATTTGTTCAGGGCCTCTATGAAGATATGTGGATATTTTTTATGTTGTAATATACATGTATATCCTGTAAGAACACACTCAAATATCTTTCCCAATTAGAACCATATTTTACCATATGATCTTTACACTTTTTTCGATGGTTAAGTCGTACATGTAAATCTTAGATACGAAATTCATATAGTTCACAAAACTGTCTAAAAGTTATGGAAAGATTTTTTTAAAATGTTTTCTACTGTCCTGAACATGTTTGACCGTTTCAAAGTTCGCTGCTGTCTAAATCTTAGTCTTACATCATCGTGGTCAGATCCTTCTTCGCTCCCACATTGCTTATACCAATAATTATTAGATGAAAAAGATAAAAATCATGAACTTTGTAGATATTGAGCACGGGTCTAAAAGACATACTACTGGGCAGAATGATATGTCACAGAAATTAATTATGAATCACCATTTACCCATCTGTAAATACCGGTTTTGACCCTTCTGTGACAAGGTCGGTTTTACTTATGCGTGGCTTTTGTATCAATAGGGTCACAGAATAAAAAACTCGGGCTCTGCTTTTAAAAATTGAGTCTGATTCATCGAAACTTGTAGCAGTCAATCAGAAATACATATGTCTTTATGTGAAATTGATGATTGAAAACTTGTACCTTTTGAAAAAGTTTTTTTCAAGAAATGTTTATCATTTATTAAACATATTTTTGTCTGTTCTGTTGTGACTTTCCTCTTAAAGAAGGGTGCCTTGGCCTTCACATTAGATTAATTAAACTTATTGGTGATTACCTGTTCTCCTTTTCAGTTTTACATACAAGAACTCCACACGTACCACAATTAATGTCTTGCGTTGACACTTTTTTTTATTCGTATTATTACTGTTTTTGTATCAAGTTACAAAGTCGTAGTCTGCGGTTGCATGTTGCTATAGTAACGGTAATAAAATATAGAAACTGCGATAGATGATACCAAATTGATAATACATGCGACTATGATAACAACGTTCAAAGCAACTAAAATTCCAAAGTTTGACGGACACCTATTGTTTTCTGACTCATATTGAGAACACTCGACAATAGCCCAGACTGAGTATCCTAAGCACATACTGACGTGCCAGAATGAATACGTAGTAATGTAGAAAAATACTGATATCTGAAAGTAAAACAATAAAAAATATAGAATCTATTGATAATCCTGTAATCATTATGCTGTACACCATACATTGGTGCGTTTTAATCTCATACGCATGAGCACCAGAGCAAGCAAGAACAATAAAAAGGTATCTGGTAGCAAGGGCGCAACTATTCTTTGGTTCGATGTTTGTTTTATAATCAAGTATTTTATGTTTTTTTTTTTAAGTTTACCACCGACTGCTATTCAACGTATCGAACGGTTACTGAAAAGCTTTTCAGGTGCTCTGAAATTTTCACTTTGTGTTATTGATTTGTATACAATATAAGCAGTTACTTCATGTTGGTTTGGTTAATTAAGAACCCGTCTTTTCTAAAAATCAGACAGAAGGTGATTCATGCATGTCAAAACCCCCCAAAAAATCAGTTTTATTTCTTGATCAGAAACAGTTATTGATCACATAACCAGTCTTAGTTTTTCATTTGGTTGTTGCACTTTTGTCATAAAAATTATATAGATCGTACATGCAATTTGCACTTTGGAATAGTTATGGTTCTTGATTTAGCTTCATTTGGTTGATTTTAGTGGGAGATGAATGCATGATTTTCTAATAAAAATGCAGATCTGAATACAGAACAGATTGTTGTTATATGAAAATATAGCATCGTTTGTTTGGTGGGGTTTTCTTCACCATGAATCACTTTACCATTGGCAGTGTCTGAATTTTATGTGGACTGGTACTTAATAATTCGTCTACAATTGTTTGTTATCATATGATTATGATTTGTCAAAAACAAGTTTTCTTTTAACATAATAGATGAATGTGATCGTATCAACACTCATGAGAAGGTTTTGATAATTCGTACACGCAGTCTTCACAAGGTCGACATTTTCAACCCATTTTTTTTTTAATGATCGTGAACAGATTTAATAGTGTCAAGTACTGCAGCTTGATCGTGACATTTTAATCAGCCAATTTTGGAAAATGAAAATGCCAAGACTTCGTTCTATTTATTTCTGTTCTTTTTCTTACTTGACCATGTTAAGATTGGAAAGTGTGTAATAGACAACATTTCTGTCATAAAAATTGTTCTTTTTTGGTTGACGTTTATGTTGCAAGTTCAAGTCGAGCAGGTGAGGATTTGTTTTATTTGTGCGTTTGCCCACAATTTTTTCTATTCATTCTATATTCGCTCAGATATCATTCAGTTCTAATATAATACTTACATAATATCCCTGTTTATACTTATGAGAATTACTTTTATCCACGTGACCGACTTTACTCGCAGACATACCAAACCCTGCAGCAGTACACATCTATAAAATTAAGTATTTTTTTCGTGGAAACGTTTTCACTGACAACCAAATAACAGTGTTCTAACACAAAACTTATCGTAGACTCGGAAGCATCAACCCTACAAACCTCTTCCCTAGTAAAAAGATACTCTTCAAAAGACGAAATCAACAAGATACTATGTCATAACAATTAGTAAAGAGCAGCTTGAAACAATTGAAATTCATGATGTATTAATTGGTTATATCACAGATTTCTATAGTAGACTTCTATCATAAAAACCCTTGGTTAGCCCAATATTATTGTGGGGCAACATTTGGAATAAATAAGTTAAGTTGTGATCATTGTGTCACAGTGGTCAAATCTTGTGTTCAGTTTGCGAAGAATTGGGTGATTCAACCTGGTATCTAATTTTAGGTGACTTGAGTGAAAAAGGGTATTTTTGGTAAACAGAGGTCTTATATCAACTTTAGAGCGAAAGATCGAGACAATATAGAAGAGAAGAAACTTACATGCTGTAGGAAAAAGATGACCTAAAAATGAAGACAATAAACTTACAGATAGAATGAGACTACAAGGTAAAGGAAAACGATCAGGCTGTGTGGCAAACATACTTCAGAGCAGAAAATAGTAAAAAAATGGACTGACAGCAGAAAGGCTACCAAACTATGCAGACACTAGAATAAAACTGAACCAAACAAACACACACACACACAAAAATACAGACAAATAAACAAAATCTAAAACGAAAACAAAACAAATAACAGTAGAAAAAAATAAAACAGACACATATTAATAATAATGTCCGTTTCTTGATCTTAGAATTCATATCATAACTCGGACATTTTTGAGCTGAATATCGCGTATGTGTAATTGTGTAATATTTCCCACAGTGGTCAGATTTTAAAGGGGATAGTTGTGGTCATGCCAAAGTACTTTAACCCCAACGCATTTGTTGCGCCTGTCCCAAGTCAGGAATTTCTGGCCTCTATATTTCTTATTTTGTTTGTACTTTTAGTTTACTTTTATGTTTTTGGGACAATGAGAGCAACGATTTCGCTTTTACTGTGTATAATGTTGTTTTGGGGACAGCCTGTCATGTGGTATGAAGGTTAAACTCTCCTCGTCGTTTATTGAAGACCATCGGGTGGCCTTGGGCTGATAATTTTCATCCCGGTGTTGTTGTTGTCTACTTGACATACCCATCGTATCTATTTTCTTCAGAAATGAACAAATACAGGTTCAGAGAACAGAGTGAACAAAAATTGAGTAATGCCTGATTCGTCGATTTTCAAGTTTTAACATGTTTTAATGTGTGTTCAAATGAAGTCAAGAGGAGAACTGATTTACTCTTCTAGAAAGTCTCATTAGTAATCAGCATGCATGTTCCTATATATAGGAAAAAAATAGAAATGGGAGCAGAATCAAATGCTACTTGAAAATGAGCTTATCGTTGGCTATTTACCGTAATTTAGACTACAACGTATATTTCTTTACCAAATGAAAACATCTACTGAAAATAGCAGTTTTTCGGTCTCGTTTGTTTAACATAACTCATACTTCTGCATTTATATTACTTACAATAATTCCTGACCAGATCGGAACTGCTGCCGTCGTCGGAAACCCGCCTTTGTATCCGAATATTACTATCGCTATGCCAATAAGTATCGACAAAAGCGACGCCAGTCCTATCGGTATAGCTATATATTTGTACCGTTCTGCCAGTTCATATTTCAAAGATGATCTTCTTGCTGAAGTATAAAATTATATATAAACCTTAATATGATTTTAGGCTAGGCCTATGATGGACGGAGCACATTCTTTGTTTACGGTGCACCGCCATGTTCTGATTCGGAGAGGAGAATGAGACTTTCTCCTGGGAAAGTTTAATACATTTCTATGCAGGCAATAATTTTAAAATCATTATTAGATAAATAAATGATGATAAAATCGTATCCTTCGACGTATTTACAGACAAAAACAGCGCCTCCGCATTTGCGCAATCGTCTACTTTCGTGTTGACAAATTTTTAGTCATTCAGTTCTGGTCTTGCTTTCTACATACTAGTATATACATGTAGGACGTCGCTGATGCTCCTTTCATATAAACAATGATTGGTTGATTGCTGTCTAGTGCCTTATGGTGGATGGGTATTTTTTGCATTTCAGAACGAAAGCGTTTGATCAATTGAACAGACCCAACTTGTACACAATTTTATTGACCCAAACACTGTGTCGTATTCCTATGTGTTTGCTTATATAATAAAAAGCCCGATTGTAAGCATGCTTTGTCACTAGGGTACCGTCATTCTGATTCTGAGCACATTAGTCATTGCTCTTTCTCTTTTTTGAAAATGAGTGTCAGAGAAGCAGTTATGAATATGAGATTGAAACAAAACGATTAAAAACAAAAACTAACTAAAATTTATACTTAATGTTCATAACTATGTCAAAAACTATCATACTTTATTTCACCGAAGTTAAAGAATGCAATAAAAGCCGTTCAAACGGAATAAATATTGGTTAAAAATCACACCCTCCTCTCCTATTTATTTCCTGTATTAAGTACAATGTCATGTTCTCTAATTTAGTGAGACGTAATGAAAAAAGGCGGAAAAAATTCAGAATCGCATTCTTACGTTGTATGTGGACCTGTATTTAACAGTCCAAAATTATTCATAACCATGAGTGTTGTATGTTCTATATGCATACAATGCCATAGTCGTTTTCATTGAAAGATGTTCTGTATAAAGATACACATGCATACACATATGAACCTCATATCCTACCCTCTTCCTCCCGACTCAGATGTGCCTCGTATACTACCCTCTTCCTCCCGACTCAGATGAGCCTCATCTCCTACCCTCTTCCTCCGGACTAAGACGAGCCTCATATCCTACCCTCTTCCTCCCGACTCAGATGAGCCTGATATCCTACCTTCTTCTTCCGGATTCAGATGATCAATTTGAGAACTTGCTGTACCCATCTTCAGGTTAACACGTTATTCCATTACAATGCAGAATTAAAACGTTTAATAGTGTAAATTATTTAAAATAAGAGATACAAATGTATGTCACTATCATGTACATTGATACGGATTATTGTTCTAATACGGAACTACTTATACGTAATCAAACTTAAAGACTGAATATGATATTTTTTTACCAAGGAGGCAAGGATATACATTGTACATTTTTACATATTTTAGCCTTGTGAGATTTCCTTATTCCACCCACGGGTGAAAGAAAACACGCGAACTGTGTGACGTCACCATAAAACGTTTTCTTACACAAAGTAATAAATTGCCTGTTCAATTGAACAGATATCTAGAGCAATACACATTTTAATCCGTTACCAATCTATTTATAAACATTATACCCTGTTTCCATACTGATGTCAGCACTTGCTCCTTATAATCATTTTGATGTTAAATTAGAAAGGTCGGTTTAGATTGCATGGTTGTCAATATACCGCCAAAGAATACCAGATATAAACATAAGTTGTTTTGTTCATGTACTTATAAGACAGCTACATGTATGCATTATCTGTGATGCTCTCATATAGAATGTCTTTAATATACTTCATACACACACCTGGTTATGTTAGCACTATTGGTAAAAGTTTGAACCCCCCCCCTCAAAAAAAAAAAAACAAAAAAAAAAAAAAAAAAACAATGAAATCGCTGTTTGAATAACAAAGTAGTTATAGTGCATTGATTATAGGAGTAGTATATGAATTAGAAGCATGTATTCTTAAAAATGGACGGAAGGAAATTCATTTGATATATAAGGCTTGTAAGACTTGTTTTAGTTTCATTTTTCTTTCAGGAATTTCCTATGTAGAACGTTTTGAAATCCGAAGACTGATCTGCATATCATAGTTTAGTTCCGGGATCTCTGAACGCTAGCGCTGCATTACAATGCAAAATCTTATATTTTATGCTTTCCTTAACATTTCTATTTTGTTGCCAAGCAACAAAAGTTAAACTTCTACAGGTCACCACATGGTCCTTATTGATGCATGGGAAAAACCCATACCATAATGTAAGCTGCAAAATGCTCCATAACAAAAGATGTGAAACTATTCATAAAAGATGAAAATCGACCTATTCTATGAAAAAAATCATAAAACGAATATTAACATATAAACGTAAAAAAAGCCAACCACTGGACTACAGGTTCCTGGCTTTGGACATGTACATGTACATTAAGTATGTGTTGGGGTTTATGAGATCTCCCTAACCTGGGGCAGTGGAGGGAAAGTACGATGCTAAAATGAACTAAAAATACATCTGTATTTGTCGAATTCGGATACAAAGTGACAATGTTAATGGCGGAGCAGGAGGATTTTTTGTGGTAGTTCATATTGGAAGTGCTTTTGTTTTTATGTTATTTTTTATGTTTTGTTTTGTTTTGGTTCTTGTTTGTGTGTGTGTGTGTGTGTGTGTGTGTGTGTGTGTGTGTGTGTGTATTTCGTATCTCCAGGTTTATAATGTGATTGCATTTTATTTTGTTTATATTCAGTGTATTTGTAGATCGTCTCTAGGTGTTTTAACCTTCAGGTCATATACGTAAATTGTGATGTCCCTCAATATTGTTTTATTTATTTTAATGCGTCGGAATTTTGTTTTTGTTTTTGCAGATATTATGAAAAAAGTATTTATATGTTTAGTTTGTTTATGACATCTGATATATTTTTACAAAATTCACAAATGAATTAAATTAATTCGATGTAAACGATTAATTGTATGGTGTACTCTTATGTAGACATTCTCTTATTAACTACTGTATCTATCTGCTCACCATTAACTTGCAGGTAATGAAGGGATTTGCTATTCTGCTGCTATGATGAAAATCGATTCATTCACGTGCACCATGTCAATGCCTTCCGTTCCTGTTCCGTTCATTTTCTGAGTAACTCAGTGGGTGTTAATTTTTAGAAACAGAGGATACTAACCCTACCAGTACACCTGTTCCATGCTCCAAGTTCTTAGTGGAATCCAGGTTGCTCATGTTTTTTTGTGTGTCCATTAAACTTGCCTAGATATCGGCAGAAAATGTCAAACCGCCAAAGAAAGACGAAGAATGTACAAAATATAGCGAACATAATAATATTAAGGACATCGTTGTATTTAACGAATGCTTTAGTTGTTTCGTTGATAGAAAAAAAAACAACATATACATCAAATAAATTAAACCATTACTCAGAAAAATTATATAAACATCCCATGTTAAGAGTGATGCATATTTAGTGTACGCATTAGTATTTACATTACTCAATCGGAACTAAACTACCAATTACAAGATATCGGCAAAAAATACTGGAGACTGAACACGTAAAAATCCAATTACATGGCCAACGTAAAAACAGGAAACAAATTAGACCATCTAATTACAAAATAGCAGGTGTAATAAAATAGATTACATACAATAATGTTTAAACAATGAAGATAAGGAAAACAAGATATTAATGAAAAAAAGGAAGTGACATCAGAAACTTCGGAAGGGCAAGCATGTCCTACTTCGCCAGCGGCACTGTCATATTGCAAGTAAGTGTAATCCGCAGTTGTGAGTGCAGGGGGTTGGCACCCCCTTTTTATTGGAAATGTCATTGTCATGTGTAAAATTGACAAAAAAGGAAAATATTGTCGTAGCATCCCCACCTTTTCCGAGGAAAGGCGGCTGGCATCCCTCCTTTGCAAAGTGTCTGCATCCGGCCATGATGTGGTACTAGGCTTAACAACAATTAATGCTTCCTCCTCAACACAAGCACAAAGGTGCAGAATTAATTAAGATATCAAACCGTATCCCATTAACACATGCAGGTTGTCTGTTGTAAGTCAATACAATTATGTAGCAGGTTTTTTACCTATTCCATGTAAAAATTGACAGATTGATTTTTTTTTGTTTCATGCTTTTGATAAAAAATTTTAATTTGACAATAAGTAGTTATAAAAAAGGTTTGAATTGTCACGATTCACAATTTTGACAAAAAAAACGTCCTCTAGCATGTATTTCGTACATTACATGGTAAAAACAGTTACAGAGTAGAACAGAGGTTTTTAAAAATTCAAAGTGAAAAACTGTTTTATCTAAAGTACAAGAAACTTAATTGCCAAAATCTTTGAACTTTATTTAATAAAATGGAGATATTCGACCCCTAATTGCATCCCTACGTAAAAACGGGATCATTTCGAGCATTGCACTACACTGAATTTTGTCTACTTAGTACTAGACCTAACTATCCCAAATCCAATCCACTTGAATTGTATCGACCGATTATTTCTTTTGCTGGTAGTATTTATGATATTTTCATTCTTTAATACGCTCTCAGCTAGCTTTGGTATCTGATTCCAGTGTTAAATAGGCTTCAGTGAGGCTGGAGAGGAAGACCTGGGAAACTCTTCCTTGCCACCCTGATGATTGCCGAGTAGGCGTGCGCCTCCTGCGAGCATTCCAAGTGGGTATCTCATCTTGTCTTATGTGTTGTATGCTACATGTAAGACATTTTCTGGACATTATAAGTTGTATTATTGGGTGTGTTTGCTTGTTGTTTCAGGTTTTTTTGACGTAGTTAAAACAACAGATTTCATGCGCTTGTCCTGTCATGAGGTGATGGTCATTAAAGTGTCTGTGTTTTTTTTATATTACATTGTAGTTTGATTTTGAAGAATTATCATCGTTCTTTTACCATGGATTATATTACTTTTGATCTTTCAGAGCTTACTTGAAGGTGTATTTAAACTTATTAAAGACCTTATGGAGATCCCAGAAGATATTTTGTATACGAGTTTTATATGCTGGTGAATTTGTTATGCTTCACCTTATCCGCAACTCGGCGGGTGTTTCTAGAAAAACAGAGGACGCTTACCCTACCGTGCTACCCATGCTCCCAGTTTTTAGTGGAGTCCGGGTTGCTTTTACTTTTGTTACTTTGTATGTATGATTTTAGTTACTTTGTGTTCTTTGTTGTGTATGTCTATTTTCCATGTCTGGTCTTTGTCCCTGGATTACATTCTTTTGATTACCGCTATAACCTTGGTTCCCTTGGTTGCTCTTTCAAAGAAAAAATGTCAAATAGAATTTTTTTTATGTAGTTTCTAGACTGTGCATTAGTGAGGAACTAAATTCCTTAGGAACATTATTTGAGATTTAACATATCTGTCTCATTCCAGACATTATTGAACTTTTAATTTATGTAGACCAAACGATTTGAATACCTACAAAATGAAGATATTTTACAGTAATTTAAAGGTTCATGGTACATTGCCGCTCCTTAATAGAGGCACACTGTAACATCATGATAATAATTAATTGATATCCATCAGAATCAACCTAAACATTAGAATAATAAAGTTTTGCACCAAGTAAATAAAATGTTCTACATATTTAATATTATAATTTTATTATAAAAGTTCTAACTAAGCACTGCTACGACAACATGTTTTTAGTTTTTTGTAGAGCAAGTTGAAGTTTTAATATATTTGCATCCAGTGCAGCTATACCCTTTCTGAATGAGGTATCATTAATTGTAGTTGCCGTAGAAACAGTTTGTGCAGAAACACTAGATATATTATCATCATTAATAGCACTTAAAGAGTTGTCCAAACAAGTCCCTTGGTATAAATTATCCTGTGGCGAGAATGGTGAGTCTCTTTGACCTTTGAACTTTCCCTTAAATTCAGGTGAGACTAAATCCTGCATTTCCATTGTCTTAGTAGGAGACCAATGATTGTCATGGTAATGATCATGATAATTTGGCTGACTATAGGATCGATAGTGGTTACGTCTGCTTCCGCTTGGGTCATTAATATTAGGTTTATTTAGAGGATATTTCTGGAAATAGTCTGTCACACTGTATCTGGAGGCTTCTGATTGGTTACAGCTCTGCTGAACGTTTGACTCGTTGTCATGACAATATTCCTCGCTGTCTTTTCTATATCTATTTTTACTGAAGTCAAAAGCAACTTTCGTATTTCTTTGATTCACTGGAGAGGAAGACCTATTTAACACTGATCTATAATTGGAAACTCTTCCTTGCCTCCCTGGAGATTGCCGAGTAGGAGTCCGCCTCCTTTGTTTAGAACCTACTGTGTTTACATTACCAAGTTGTTTTTCCTTGAGTGGAACTCTTTTACTTGGAGGAGATAAACTCTGTCCTCTCCTAGCAACTGGAGATTTCTTTCTCCTACTCCTATATCCATGGTTTTCCATATTAAGCTCTACTTCAGTATCTGAGTTACTGACTTTGAATTCCTCCAAATTTTCTCCCTCTTTATCAAACCTACCAGTATGAGGATAGTTAATATGTTTATCATGAGTAGCTAGGGCCTGTTTAGTAAGTCTGTGTGTAGCTGGTTCTCTTCTTGTACTATAATGACTTTCGTATGGTATGGTACTCTTATTTGGCTTCTTGCTTTGGGAAAAACTGAAAAAAGGTATTCACATTTAAACATGATTGACTGGTTGATTGATTGATCAGAATGTAATGTCTTAAGGCAGATATAAGAACAGGACAAGAATGATTGACTAATTGAACAGACCCTACTCTGACCAAGTCAGACATGTTGATCTGGATCTTAATCATGCTAGTGCACAGAGGGTATGCTTACTTGCCATTGCTCTCTTTCTTTGAATACTGGGTGTTTAGCAAAGAAGCACTAACTACCAATATCAAAGTCCTTGGTGTGAATCAGCCAAGATCAAATCTGGAGGCCAGCACGCTAGCTTAAGACCACCACTGCTATTTCAACATGAAAAAGTTTCTAATACCATACTGTTGCAATTTTTGCGGTCTGCTAATTTGGGCCCATTTTAAAGGTCGGTCTCTAAACACCAATATAAATAACGCATAAAACTTACTATGGGCTTCAGAACTCAGTGAACCACTTAGCATCTGCCAAAGTTGTTTATATACATTTTTGCCAAAAAATTGCTAAATTTTACACCGGCCAAAATAACACACTATACATTATTCTTCTGACTTCCATTTTTATACCATTTTAGGCTTTTGATTTTTTCCCTTTTTATTGCCTTAAAAGTGAGGAAGGGTTCTTTTACTTTGTTCATTGCCAGAAAAAATGCACTACACAGGCATCACACATCAGTTAATTTCTACATTTGATGCTGAACCTTTGAATAAAATTTCATTACAATCCACCAAGAACTTTTTGAAAAGTGAACACTGCACTTACAAGTTTTTTTATAACAATTCTAAGAAATCACCAGAACTAATGGGAAACAGATAGTGAAAAATACTCTTCTTAACAGCTTTTTTTCTGAATTATGTTGTGTTGGAAATAAAAATAGCCAAATATTTATAATTAAACTTATTTTGTTACATTTATTTTTAAATTTGTTAAAAACTACCCAATTCTATGTACACATGATTGCATTCATTTAAGAAAAGCATTTTATACTTTCTTGTTCACATACCATAAAAGGCATTATCATCAGATATTTCAAAAGGACAAGTAAGTTAACTGAGGTGATCTTACACAAAAAAAAGTTAAAAAGTTATCCCTTTCTACACTATCTTGACAAAGACCTTGACCTTATCCATTAACCTTTGGAAAAGCTCATGTTGGAGTTTCTTCTCCACTGTCATTTTCTCATGTGGGAGATTTTGACATAACATTGTTATTGTAAAAATTCAGGTATTAAGTATTTTCACAGAAAGCTATGTAATTTTAACCAAAAACCTCTGACAAACCTTACATCTCTATGGGGAGATTCTAATTTTTTCCATTGATCAAGTCTCCCCAGTACTTTATGAGGGTTAAAAAGTTGATATATGAATTTAACATGAACTGGTGAAAAATCGACCTCATACTTTTCCTTACTCCAATCTAAAGATCCAATGTCCAAAAGCACTGTGTTATTACCAGACATGATATAACGCAGCCACTAAAAAATTGGAAATTGATGAAATCGAAAGTAAAATTTGTAAATAAAGACATAAAATGGTAATATCTAGATTTGAAAAAGTGAAATTCTGCTGAAAAATCGGAAAATTATCTATGTATTCTAAATCAAATGAAAGAACAAAAAGTACAGGTATATAGTATTTGGGTAGTAATGGAACATTAAATGATACCCCGACACTTAATGGTGACAAACGAGGATATCAAAATGTCTAAAATGGCCTAACTTGAAAACTAAATTTTGGATTTTACTGAAAATTGATCTTAACCTATATTTTACAGTACCTAACAAAAGTGCAAAGTTTAAAAAAATAGATTAATTTATCTGTTCTCAAATTATCATCTGAAAACTGTCTAAGAACTGATGGATGGACATGCAACATTTTTTATCACATAACCCCTCCTCACTTTGTGTAGAGGGATAAAAAAAATCCCCCCCTCCCCATTAAAAAAAAAAAAAAAAAAAAACCAGATCTGCTCCCCTGATACGTACCTGGCCACACTATCCTCTCCCAATACTTTAACCAATCGCTGCAGACTAAAGCTATTGTTGGATATAAAACTCTTATCTCCAGTCCTGGTTTCTTCAAGCTCTTGGATAAGAGAGGCTACACATACCTTAACCTCACTACAATAAAAAACAGATTTTGATATTAGACTGGCAAAATGATCAAGTTTATTCAACGCTTACTACTTATAATGCACTATTGTTGCTAGACTCAACTCCCTTGCAATGTGACAAGTGCCCCTGGTGCAGCAGGTACTTGTTAGCATCATCACAATTTGTTACAGAGTAAAATAAAATAAGAGAAAAAATCATTTTGCAGGTATTTATTCCATTACAGTAAGAGACGTACTAAAGGTATGGTGACTATGATACAAGCTTATTATGTGAGCATTTTAAATGTGAATTTTACTATCAAGAGTGGAAAAGTTTTGTTTTTTTAATTAATAGAACATGGCTAACATATTTCATTTTATCAGGAAAGCTTAGAGAATTTATCATGAAACTTTAATTATATCCTCTAAAATGCTATCACTACATTAATTAGCTTGAGATAGAAAAAGTTGAATAAAAAACAACTCTCTGAAAATGGGAAGTAATCTATAAGAGGTGGATTACTAGTAATACCCCCCACTTTCCATCATCCATCATGATAAAAGGAAAATTCATTTTTTTTTATGGAAAACAGGAAGTTGATGTCATATGCATATAAAAATACATTCGACAATTCATTACACCTTATTAAGGTTGTGATTTACAGAAGCAACATAAAAGGCAGCTCTATATCGAAATGACCTTCAGAAGGTGAACAAATCATGGTCACAAAAGGCAGGAGATTATTGTTAAATACACAAGACTAAAAACTAAGACTGGTTTGACTGTATTCTAAACCTAATTTTATCTCTATGTTATATATCTCCTTGTCTCTCAGATGTGAAGTGATCTGTATGGACAGACAGAAAGACAAACAAGCAGGAATGTAAGCAAACTGACAAACAGACAGACGGGCAACATTTCTTATGTTATACATTTCCTTGTCACTCTGATGTGGAGATATCTTTATGGAAAGACAGACAGACAGACAGGCAGAAAGAGGGATGAATGAACAAAAAAAGGAAAAAGCTAATAGACAGATGATGTACCTACCAGACAACATCCCTCATTGTCTCTATCTCCTTGTCTCTCTGCTGAAGTGTTATCTGTAGGATATGGTTCTCCTGTTCTAGGGCCTCATGCTTCTCCTGTATGGCCTCAGTCTGTTTCTGTAGCTCCTCTATCTCATGGCGGAATTTCTGTGTATCTGTCAGACATTCCTGCTTCACCTTCAACTCATCTGTCTCCTACAAAATATGTTCTACTTCAAACAAACCTGAATATTACATGAAATATAAAACCATCTGTAGTCAGCTTACAATAGCACTTCATCAAAACTTTACAAAACACTTGCTAGATCTCTTAATTAAAGAAAACATGAAGTTACACCTGTTGTTCAGCAAGGGATACCCTCATTTGTACAAAAAGTTGATGATGGAAAGCATCCACAATCACTTACAACGTATGTCCCATCTATACAAAGCCAGAAACCAAATTTGAAATCAATTTATCCATTAGTAGTTGAAACTTCTATGAAGTGCAAAAATGGCAAAGTCTCACCAAAGAAGAAGTTGATACAGAATAGCAATCAAAATTGCTTACAACACCTCAAATTTGAAATCAATTCCATTCACAGGGAGACATGATGTTTATGATGAATTTTGATTGGATGGAATGACAGACTGAATGATGGACAAGATGATTCTAATACACAACCCACTTATTGAGTGGGCGTATCATTAGGACTATAATTTATAAAATAAACAGTTTTTCTTATAATACCAATGTCAACAAGGTGATTTGGTATGTAGTTAAACATTAAGATTTAGATATAGATGACTTTTACATAATTTGGACAGCATTAATTCTGTTCATACTTTAAAACCTTAGATTTGTAGGTAATAGTTTTTAATTGGCCTAACTTACAAACCAATCCTGTAAATGGTCATACCCTAAACATCCCAACAACCCCTGTTTATAAATCAAATAATATGTTAACCTTTTCACTTAATGCTGCCAGTAGCTTACTCCTCTCAATCTTCATTCTCTGAATCTGTGAGTGTAGATCCTTAACCTCCATGGCTAACTTGACTTTTGTCTCCTTCTCACCTTTGACCTGCTTCTGAAGGGCATTGTTACTTGCTTGCAGATGTAAAACTAAAATTTAGGAAAAAAGTGTAAAAGGAAAAAAAAAAACATTCATAAAATAGTATAAGTTAAGGACCAGAAAAATAACAACAATAAAACAAAATATTGTTGCATTGTAAAATTTAAGAAGTGGCAGGATGCACAAAACACAAAGTTATAATATATCTCCATCAATATCACCTCCAAGTTGGAAGGTAGGATGCACAAAAAACAAAGTTATAATATACCTCCATCAATATTGCCTCCGAGTTTGAAGGTAGGATGCACAAATACAAAATGATATATACCTCCATTAATATTATCTCCAAGTTTGAAGGAGGAATGCAAAAAAAAATGAAACCAAAATTATATATACCTCCATCAATATGGCCACTAAGTTTAAAGGAGGAATGCAAAAAAAACCCCAAAATTATATACACCTCCATCAATATCACCTCTAAGTTTGAAGGAGGAATGCAGAAAAAACAAAATTATATATACCTCCATCAATATTGCCTCTAAATTTGAAGGTAACATGACAAAAACTGAGAGCAGAATCCAATGGACAAGCTTACATAATAAAGCAAACATAATTACATTACAGCCCTCATGAAAAAGTGGCCTCCCTTAACTTATTTCTGCAAACATCAAATTGATCATAATTTTATGGTTACCTACACTTCAACCAAGTTTGAAGGAAATCCAACAAATAACTCAGGCCATGTGGAGGTTCCAACAGTCATGAGTGATAGTCAGGCAGACTTACAGACATACAAGTCAATAACATTATTCTCTCTGCAACTGCATGGGTATTAGGAGTCAAGATTGTTGTGAAAACCCTTAAAGAGACACTAACTACCTTCAATACATCTTTCCATAAACATTCTGATAAATATTTGTCAATAAAAGATGAAGTTATCTCCCTTTGAACATAATTTATACACTGACAGAAAATAAGCATCATTAAAACACAGCAATAATTTTTTTATATGAAAATCATATTCTAAGGCAAAATGTGTTCAATCAAAAATAAACTAATATTCAGGGTTTGACACTAACTTCATTTGTTTGATGGTCAACAGGACTACTTTATAGAGGGAAAACAGGTAGTTCTGAAATGGTAATGACGGTTCTGTTCTTAGATCTTATGAAAAATAAGGTAAAATTTAGATATCCCAATGGACTACCATCAAAATGTTTCAAGCAGTCCTCTCCAAAATTGGGAAGGCACAGGACTACCGGACTACTGTTAATGTCGATCCCTGATATTACTTTAACTATATTAAAGATTGTTTAAAAATATGTACATGTATTTAAATTACAAACCATTGAAGTCTAAAGCAGCCTTTTCCTTAACAGCTTCTTTTTCTTTCAGATGTTGATTGGCAAGTCTTAGCTTCCTACAAAGAAAACATTTGAAGCAATTCACATTAAGGAAAGATTTATTTATATGCAAGTTTTTATATCAAGCCATTGAGAACTTGTATGCAAATAAAGTTTGATAACAAAGAACAGACTGAAAATACATGTATTTAGATTTGTGGGAGGAGGATTGAAACACCCCTGTATTATATGTTGTATATTGTACTCTTACACTGGAGGACAAACTCCCTATTCAAAAATCTTTATAAACTGCTGTCACATGTTTAAATAAAACCAGTCAAAAACATATCATCTCTCCTCCACACATGTCCCTACCTCCTGGGTGACTATAGGCAGAGGCGTATCTCAACAGGAAGGTATCATCACTCCACTCATTCAAAAGAACCATACTTTTGAGTTGAGTTATTTTTCCTGAAAGGCTGTACCTCAACAGAAAAACATAACACCTCCCCTCACTCCAACAACCTTACCTCCTGAGTTGACAGTTTTCATTCCGGAGAGGCTGTAGACAGAGGTCTATCTCAGCTGGGAGGTTGAAGGAACTACTTAGTGTAGGTATGGTCTCTATTGTCTTCTCAATCTCCTTACCAAGTCTGGTCACCTCTACATCCTCTGAAATAATATGAGGTTATTTATATAAATGGCAGAGAATAATCAAATGATTGATGTATAATAAATTTTGACAATTCACGTGTGAAACATAATTTCTTTGACTTTCTCCCACCAAAATGTCACAACATTTTTCTTGTAAGATGTGAATCTTTTTTGACATCACTGATGATTAAGAATATTAATTATAGAATTTAAAATTCATATGAAAAGAACATTTTTTTAGGATATAAATACATATACATGTACAATAAATAAAATAATCTATAACGACTGAAAAAACTAAATACTATTGGTAATATACAAAGAATGTTTGGAACAGGTCATGTACACTCATTAAATCTTGGTATTTTATATCAATCTTTGATTATTCACTCTGTCAAATTAATTAGCCTTTTAATAATCCAAACCACAGGACACATAAAGAGTTTTTAACTATTTTTTTCATACAATAACTTACTTCCAATTTTACCACATTCTTTCAGTTCTCCCAACAAGTATCTCAGCTTTTTCAAGCCAGCATCCATCTTCACTTTACTCCAAGGGTTGGGGATCTTTACTTCAGTAGCTTCCCCTAGTATCTCTTCCTGTTTGAAAGCCTCCTTTTCATCCTGAACCTTTGTTCCATGGGAAACAACAGAAGATACAGATGTTGGATTTGTTGCCATGGGAACAGCTGGATTTGTTCCTGGCAAAACAGAAACAGGAATAAGCTGGTATGATGATGAGTTACTGCCCTTGTTTTGTGAAGTCTGTAGCAAGAATATTTGGCCTTGACTTTGGTTAGAAATATTAGATCCAATGTTCTGAATAACCTGAGTATTAGACTGTTTCAGAGTTTCCCCATTTTGGTTCTGAACAGCTATGGAACCTGTTTCATGCTTCTGTTGCTCAACTTGAACTTTTTCAATGGGATAATTAACTCTATCTTCAGTCTTGTTGCTTTCAGCACTTTTGGCAAAAGAGACATTCTGAACATTGTCAGTTTGCAGAGTTGACTCAGTCCTTGGAGTGACAGTAGAATCAGTTCTTTGGCTACGAGGTGTGATGGTTTGATGTGGAGAATTTGTCCCTGATATTGAAGATATTGTTTCAGCAGGCATTCCTACTGCAGGGACTCTAACAATATTTTTAGAAACAATTGGTCCTTTGTCCCTCTCAGGAATTTGGAATGCATCTGCTGCCAAATAACTCCCACCTAAATCCGAAGGCACAGGACTAGGTGTTTTTCTTGTAGAATTTTCCTTCTGTTGACCTTCAGTGAAAATTGGATTCTGACCTGGAGCATTTGAAGGTCTGATCTGGAACAATCCATTTTGCAATTGAAAGACAGGGGTGCCATGTGGTATGACATTACTACCTGCTCCACCTTGTGGCCATGGTAACACAACATAGTCTGTTCCACTTGAGTTGATGCTCTGATGAATGTTTTCCCTTGTAATGAGATGAGAAACCTCTTTAGCTCCAGAGCTACTGGATGATTGATTTTTGGAGTCATTACTGGAATTTTTTGCCTTAACAGCAAACCCTGTGGATTCTCTAGGGATGTAGGCCTGGTAGGTCTGAATATCACTATCCCTCTTAGTCCAACCTCTGATATCTGTTTCTGAGTATGTATTTGCAGTAGGCATGAACCCTGAACTTGAAGTGTTTATTACCTCTTGGGTGGAGAGTACATTTGTGTTGCCATGGTTACTTAAAACATCAACATAATGGCTGAATGGAACAGACATAGACTGAGAGCATGTTGGAAAGTTATGATTTTGAAAATTTCCTGCCATCAAATGAAGGTTTGATGTAATAGGAACTGTTTCTTTGACAATAGGACCTGAACTGTCCCGTTCTGGGATAGTGCGAAAAACATTAGCCTTTCCTACATTATAGACTGCTCTTTCAGGGTCAGGGGTTGAAGATGAGAGACGTTGGTTGAATGGAGCATTGGTGTCAGACTGGACTGATTCTGAAATTATAAATACAAGGTTTAATACATATAAAAAAGATAAAACAATATGCTTATCTGATACTTGACTCTAATTTACTTTGGCAGAGTCAATAATAAATTTCAGATCAAATATGTGCATGACTTGTGAAGTAATGATTTCATCATAATTCATTATTTGTCTTTTGTCAAACCTATGCCTGTGTACTTACAATATATTTCAAATAAGTAAAAGGTTCAATATTGCCAAAGGCTAACATTTAAAAACTACAAATGATGAGTTAATAGTCTTTAACTTGTACTATAGAAAATAACTGAGCACTGACAATATAAAACTGATATATGGATAAGGCTTAGAACTGTGGGAAAATGTGAGTCCTTGCTGGTAATTTCACCAGTTCAAGCTGACAATCATTTTATCTAATAATTGCACTGTTATTGTCTTTATACCGCAACAAAAAATTAAAAGAAACATAATATTTAAAGCAAGAAATCAAGAATGCAATGTTTGAGAAGTTACAACAAAACATTTAAGTTCAATCAGTTACTGTATATTACTTGTAAATATTATATTTTTCTGATTTTTATGCTTGTTTGTTTGTTGGGGTTTAAACATCCGAGCAGCAATATTTCAGCTATATTCAGACGATTTACGTTTACTTTCGTAGATGTATCTAACCAGTCTATATTATGTTACATAAACCAGTAGGATTAATTCTATAGACCACCACGCTTCCAAACTAAAAACATGACAATTTAACAAGTTGAATTGGCTTTTTCTCATTGTTTCTTCCAAACAAATGATTCAGAATGCACAGTATTTAAAAAGTATAATATAGCAAATATTTAATGATACTTCTGGTCATATTGTAATACATGTATATAGACTGGTCGGTTGCCGCAAAACATTCAATGGACCTCAGCTTGGTCTTGGTCGATATAATTTTTTGGAGAAATCAGCAGGTCCATATATTTCCACCGGACCCATGAACTATTTCCTACAGAACCATAGACCTCTAGGACCTTAATAAGTACAGTTCTACAGTTATAGCTAATATAACTGCTCAAATAGAATGGTTGTAGTATAATTGGTATTTCATAGTTTCAAATAGAATGGTTGTAGTATAATTGGTATTTCATAGTTTTTTCAATGGTTTTTAATTGTTATTACAGAAACAACGTGCAATGAGATTTCACACAAATACTAAGACCCACACAAAAATTAAAGTGAGGTGTGAATATGTCTACCATATCATAGTGAAATTGTGCCACATATTATTATAAAATTACACGTTAAAACCAGAAGGAATACATGAACCACTGCAGTTAGATATGTATACATCTGGAAAAACTGTATGGGAGCACATGGTGTTGAGTTACAGCCGCAAACTGAAATTTTTGGCAATTTATCATACTGAAAACACTAATTACATGTACATGTAGTAGTCTAGACTGCTACAATGCACAGCTACATGTTTTGATGAATTTCCTATTTACTTTTCAAATGCAAAGTACATGTAATTGCAGTTGTAAGTAACTACAAACATTTTCTATATCAAATTAATTAAAACTCCAAGAAGTAAAAAAGATTTTATCAACTTTAGTTTAACTGTATGGAAAGAAGAGTAATTAGATATATTATTACACAGAAAAACGAAGGGAAACAGAAAACAAGACCAGATCTACATGCAAGTTAGTTATACAAAATATTTAAGGTCTACACATTATATAGTCTTATGAAATGTCTAAATTTACCAATGGCTGAGCAAAGACAGTCTAGCTCTTGACAAACAACTGTAAAACGAAAAGTTTAAAGTATTTAAATCTAGAGTAAATGATGATCACACACAGCAATTAATATGCCAAGCATGAGAATCATATGATTAGCAATATGATTATATGATTACCTTATGATCATCACATGCTAATCATGTTTTTTCACTAACATATGATAATCATCTGTAAGCAATCCATTATTTACAAATGGAAATCATGTTATAATCATAACACTATCATTTCAATACAGCACGATATGGTTCTCATGTGCATGGCACTTTTGGTTGGATATAACCCAGCATGTCAAGTTTTTAGAATGATAGATGCAGACCAATACCAGTCTGATGCTATAAGGCCAACAAACAAAAATAAATTGGTACCATCTTTACTGCATTTAAACAGACTAAAATATGAATGCAGTAATATGAGATCAAAGTGTGAAAAAGTGGATAAATTCAGGTCAGCCTCCGTTATAGTGGGGACAAAACTACTTATACTAACAATTACTACTGATCTATATTATCTTGAAAAAATCTTACATAGCCATTATAATGTTCTCACTATTTATTTGAGGGATTCCAAACATTACCATAGCTTAAGACTTTCCTCCAAATAAATGTATTGGACCACCATGAAAAACATGTTTCGGACTAACAAATCAATTCATTAGAAAATACAGTAAATAAGACCATATGTCATCCATAGGACTCAATGTATGAAAAAAGGGTTTTCATATAATTTAGAACAACTTTTGTTTCCATGTAATTTTAAAGGTACAAAAACACAAATGTCCGTATTGGTCCTAAACATAATTTTCCATATGTTTACAAAATATGAAAAAAATACATGTACATGTATGGAGCAATTTTTCATGTGTAGGATAATGCTTTAAAATGATACCCCAACACACCTGTGCTGTAACCATGTTAACAGCCTGGATGAACACTACATTTTCTTATGCTTTGTTAAAAATATTTCATGTTAACTCGAGTTAATGTGCTACAAGAAAATTATGTACAGCACATCAAACTTCAATCAAGTGTCAGTCCCTGTAAGAATCAGGCAATAAGTGAAACATGGTATGATAGAAATCCATCATTTTGATAGTGTAATTTGACTATTTGTACCATCAGAATCAAGGAAAACAGACAAGATTTCCCATATCATGCTAGACAATTGAGTAACAATTTCATTGAAATGCACTGAACATTTCGAGGGCAGAGTTCTGTCAAAAACCTCATTTTCCTAACATACTATCGAAAAATTTCTGAGCAAAGCCATTGATGCAGAGATCAAATAATGGTCTTTTTTTAAAGTATATTAGAGTGATATTACATTGCGAGATTGGTGGGTTTTTGACATGTATGTTCCTGATTTTTCCCATTTTGCCTGATTCTTACAAATACCTGTACTTACATTTAAATATAAGCATGTAACTTGCAGAGTTCAGACTTTGTCAGAATAACAATATAAACAGTTGCACTACAGCAAATGGTATATGTATATTCCTTTATTTACATTTAAAGTCAGCTCAAAAATCAGAAAAAAAGGAAGCCTGCTTTAATTCAGATATTTCAGGGGCAGACTTTTAAAAACAGACTTCCTCATAAAGCTAGTTCGTTTTGTTAAATCTAGCTGGCCTAACTTAACCAGTATTATTAGTTGGTGTAAGTGCCCCCACCCTCAATTTTTTTTTAGAATTATTAATGCAACTTCCTGCTTCATTGACTATGTTCTTATATCCTTATGGGAGAAAAAAATTGCTGGCACTTCACATAAGGGGGTGGGGCATCTGGCCCAAACTTGATGGCCCAATCAGCAATTAGGTAAACATTTTTTAATGACGTAGAGTTAAACCACTTGCCACCACCAGCAGGCCACACATTTATAAAGATTTCATTTGTTTACTTTCTTAGATCTGCTGGTCAAAATAACATTATAATTTCAAATTAAGAGGTGATGTCATAATGAAAGAATTTGAGTATATTTTATTCTTTTCTTCTAAATGAATGATGTATAGTAAACTACATAAAAAGTATAATATAGAAAATAGTTCAGGCTACTTAGGGTCAAGTTGCAATATATGGACCAGTTGGTTGCCCTTAAAAATTCAATGGACCTTAGCTATGTTTCTGTCTATATAAATTTTTGGAATGACCAACCTGTCCTTATATTGCACCTTGACCCAATCATGACTATTTGCTAATTGATCCTTGCATTTTACCCAAAAATCATTGTAAGTAGCTATCATTGCAAGAATCATGCAAAATCTAAAAAATGTGATACACCCCAAAAAAAAAAAGCTACATATTTTTATTTTTGTAAATAAGTTTTTTATTGGTCTATATTATGAAATGTGTAATTATTCATTCAAATCTGCCTGCTCTTAGGAGATAATCAACATTGAAAATCCAAAAGATTCTATTGTATTTGACTGTCATTTACAGAGTTATCTCCCTTAATTTTGAAATCTGCAGTGCATTCTATATAATTTTTATCTCCTAAGAACACAGGTAATATAAAAAACCGAATGTTAATTTCTATTTATTTTGGCAATTCAAACAAAATATAAAAAATAAAAATGTAGGTTTTTCATCCATGAATCACATTTTGCATGATTCTTACCTACAGTAATATTTAATAGCTCAGTTACTTTTATAGGTATCCTACCATGTATTAACATTAATGTATCAAATTATGTCAAAAAGACATGCAAACTAAAGTTGTTCCATATGCAAAGCTAGTTCAAATTACTTCCTTCACAATTGCATATATAAGTAGCTATAACTAAATATTGGCAAAATTGTACATTCCATAAAATCATAAACATAACACACCAAGCTTGTCTTAAAACAAATTATTTCCATAGACAGAACTTTATGCAGTGAGTTCAGGGGAGATCACCCAAAAATTAGAGTGCGTTAGAACTAAGTGTAACCATAGCTTTTAGCAAATGACACTGTGTAACTAACTGCAGAAAAAAATGGCAAAAAAGACCCTTTCTAAAAACCCAAACATCTGAACACAGAACACAAACATTCAAGAACCAATGCAATCTGCAACTCTGACAAGGCTATGCTCATTTTTATCTTATCAAAATGAAATCTTCATTGTCACTCCAATTTTAAAATTGATTTGGTGAAGACTTACTGTACTGCTTGATCAGCCATTTCGTTTTTGACTCCCACACAAATGGGATGTTGTTACAATTTTCTAAGGATGATTGTAAAGGGAGGTAACTATTGAAGATTAAATTTTAATTAGATTGTGCTTGCCCTAAAACATCAACTGTAACACACTGAACAGACCCTGATCATATGCTGAAGGGAGAATCACAGTGAGTCGGTTAGATTTGGAGGAAACATCGGTACGATGGCTATCATCTGAGGAGGCTAATCTATCTATACAATGCTGAAGATGTTTTCCTGTTACTGTAAATATCACAACATACAACTCATAAATGACAGATTTAAGATTTTTTTTTTTAATATAAGGAAACATATTTCATCATATAATCACAAATTATTGTAACTGTAATAATTTTCCAGGTGTACTAATTTTCGCAATTTTCCTGGTGGACAAAAAGCTGTGAAAAACAGTAAATGCCAAATTGATTTTTAACACTTTATAACGCTAATCATTTTTTGAATCCGCAAAAATTTATACCAGTGAATATGCTTACTTGTCAGAAACCGTGAAAATTAATATTTTTAAAGTATTTTGAAGGCGTGATTTGTTGTCCATGAAATATACCTGAATACAGATTATTTCCTAAAGCATGTAGAATAGTCATTACAAATCCCCCCCCCAAAAAAAAAGTAGACTTTTTTGTTCCTATTTGCCATTTTTTCTTCCAAAACCTACATACATGTACAAAAAATGATAACAAAATTACTGATGTCTGTATTTCTCCCATGGTCTGCAGGACAATGGCATATCACTAGGAAAATTTTGTCAAATGGTCTGTTTTTTATCAGCAGACAGTAATGTCAGTAAAGGTTCCACAGTGAGGAATGCTCATTTTAATGATACCCCATAACTCCCACACTTGACAATATGCACCTTTTGATTTGGATTAAAGTTTAACACAGAAAGTGCACAATGGCAACTTGTAATAAAGATTCATTAAACTCCATTTAGTGGTGTAAGAGGAGTATTATGTATAAGAGATGGGTATCCTTTTGCCTAATTGAAGTACAGATTAAAGGATTGACACCCCCTTCACTACCACATGTGTACAATTGATCATATTTTATCAAGTAAAGACACTTATGTACTATGCAAGTATTGATTAAATTTTGAATTCAGGTTTAAGGAATTTAATGTTTTTGAATCACTTATGCCAATGATTATATCAAATACTTGTACAAACCTTTCCTTCTTTCCTTTAATCGAGCCAGAACTTCATTGCATGTGTCAAAATCTGTACTGACAGAACTTTCTGAGTTGGCAGAATACAATGAATAACCAGCTTCTACTATTGGGGCAGGCTTGACTTTCGTTTTCTCTTTTCCTGAAGTTTTAGCTCTGAAAAAATATTTTCTTCATAACAACTGATTAAGCTGTTTAAAGGGAGACAACACTGGATGTTTTCGATACACTATGATAAGAAATAACTAGATATCATTGAGATGGGAGCCATCTCTGTGGGCCCCCACTGTCAATAACATGTGTTAAATAAGCTGATATGAAGCATTATTTAAAGTTATTATGACACACCCTCTGGTGTTGGTTAATATACATGTCAAGTATAAACTTTGAAATTATAATGGTTCTCAAGATATACAGTGGACACGATCTTTACCACCAGACATGGGGTTAACTGAAACCAAAGTTTTTGACCTTGACCTTTGACCTAGGAAGTTGTACATACATTGTGACATACCCTCTGGTGTTGGTTAATATACATGTCAAGTATAAACTTTGAAATCTTAACAGTTCTCAAGATATAGAGTGGACAGGATTTTTACCACAGGACATGGGGTTGTCAACTGAAACCAAAGTTTTACCTTCACCTTTGCTCTAGGAAGTTGTACATACATTATGACACATTCTCTGGTGTTGGTTAATTTACATGTTAATTATAAAGTATGAAATCGTAACGGTTCTCTAGATAAAGAGCGGACACAAATTTGTTACGGATGGACAGCAGAGTGATCACTATAGGGTGACCCGCCTAAGCGGGGCCCTAATTTATAAAAAAAACAATAAATATCCATTCAAGGTAGCATTTAAATCAGGAATTGTTTTGATTTTTTATAACCCATAATAGTTTGAAATAAAGGGAGGGCTCTAAATTTTAGAAGCTTTCTGCTTTCTACGTATTGTAACTTTTCCCAGGCTGAAATTCGCAAGCCACCAGTATCATTAGGTTACATGTTGGAATTCATCAGCCCCAATAAATTGAGAATAATATGAATAACACCTGTTTTGAAATTCAGACATAATTTATCACATTTTGGCAGATAGAACCAGACGTAATTTTTTGTCAAGAAGCTTTTGTCTTAAATCACAAGGATTGCTACAAAACAATGTGCCATACACCTTCCTGATTAAAATCTTTCTCTGGATTAGGACTCATAAAAAACCTTCAAAAAATTTTTTATGGATTCAATGTTAAATAAACACAATATAGCAACAACAAAAAGATTTTTAAAAATACATATCCAACTCATAATTTTTAAAGGTGTTACTCGTAACACAACATTTTTCTAGGTCTAAGAGAATATCTTGAGGTCTCCCTTACTTATTACGTCATCCTCCTACAGGTTAACCCTGCCCCATATTATGATTATCTAGAAAAAAAACAACATGGTAATTTTTCAACTTATACAGAGCAACAGATCAAAGAGAGATAACCCTACCTCCTTAAACTGTAGTGAAAAATTACAGCTATGACAGCAGTCAGAAATAATCTTTTACAAGTAAATTTGATTTTATCTTTGTAGTAACTAAAAAAATGTTTTACATCATGGTTAAAGAGTAATCCAGGGAACCAAGGCTATAGCGGTAATTAAAAGAATGCAATCCAAGGACAAAAACCAGACATGGAAAACAGACATACACAACAAAGAACATAAAGTAACTAAAATCATACATAAAAAGTAACAAAAGCAAATGAGCAACTCGGACTCCACTAAAAACTGGAAGCGTGGACCAGCTGCACCGGTAGTGTAAGACATATAAAACATATACTATACCTTTTAACATTTGCTCCTTTTACTTTAGACTTAACTGCTACAGTTTTCTTCACACCAGGAACCTACAAAAGTCCATAGCTAATGTAATTATCGTATCAATTAAAATGTCTACACAGACAAATTATTTCAAGACATTTTTACACAAATTTCATGTGATGTTCACCTGAATTGAGCATAAGACATCTGTGGTGGATTTCTTGAGAAATTCATGTACAAGAAAATGGAGCCTTCATATCAATTTCACATGAAAATCAGGTTAATTATGCGAAGCTCATTGCATATTAATAGCACATAAAAACAAGACTCTATTGTAAGTCTAAAGTGTGGAGTCTAAGCTAAAAATAAAACTGGGATAAAATTAAATTAATTTAATTCTTCTCGGTACATGTACATAACTGACATCTAGTTCAACTAACCGAATTATTTCATGTATCCAGGAGCAGATCCAGACACTTTGTAAAGGAGAGGTGCCAGCCATCTGGACAAGAACATTTAATATTTACCATTTCATATCAATTTTCCAAATAAAAATGACAAATTTTCCAATAAAGCAGGGGTACCAACGACCTGCAACACCCCCCCCCCACCTTCCCACTTGGGTCGGCCACTGTGTATCTTTGCAAAAGATGAAAACCAGAAAAATTTCAAATGATGACTGTCCACTGTGTTGGGTGGGGACAATGGGGCTCCACTTAATTCCATCTTCACCATGTAGCATAAAAATTAAAATTCATGCTGACGTTTGTATATAAATGCATCTAACCTTTGCCTTAGCAGACACGCCTTGTGTTTCCTTTTTCTTGTTCATTGTTCCTGATATCCTCCTACACAAAAATGAAAAGAACACCTGAAAAAAAGCCATTGATTCAAATGATTTTATGTTACTATTAAATAAATTATTTTATTCAAAAATAAATAATTTGAAATACATGTACATGTACCTGTGCACAAATTAAGGTTCATGTGATATTCTTCAGATACATGTAGCATGTACATATGTATCTAGTATAGATATATATATATATATATAACCGATATACTTCTTCAGCATAAAACTAATAAAGTTCAAGATCAAAACAGATTCAGAATCTGAATCACATACCCTGTGGGTGATTGTACCTTTATCAAAACACACATAAGCAAATGGTAAGGAATCTGAATGAAAATTTGTTCGCTCCCTCAGCGGGATTCATAGATATATATTCACTAATAGTGGACAAACATCTGAAATCAACAAAATTAGACTGGCAACAAAAAATCACCAAAACCTTCATTCATAAATTATTGTTTGAAAATTTTGAATTTGATCTTGGAGTTGTTTTCATTAAGCAATAAATAATACAATAATAAACAACATAAAATTTTGAATTTGATCTTGAACTTGATATCACTGATTAAAGATAATTATAGATAATCTGGCTAATTGAAAAGTTTCTCACCTCTTTAATTATACATTCACAGTGATTTTGCTACCCTTTTATTGCAGCCAAATATCGGTTGTTTTTCCTAGAGACTTTTCCCAACATGTTGAAAAATATTTTGCCCAAAGGGAGGAAAACTCCCATTTTGTCAGACATAATTTTTTAAAACCAGTTTAAGAAGTCAATGAAATGTTCCTCGAGACATGATTTCTTGACTTGGTGTTTTTTTTACATTTCTGGGGTATGTTTTTTGGCAAGTTGTAACCTACAAATTGTTATGAATATTGGGAGTACTTATTTCTCAGTTCTGTATCTGTTTTCAGTTCCGTATCAGCATATGTTTCTGTTCCCATAAGATATTGTCCCAATATGTTGAAAATATAGCAAAAATTTCCCAAAAAATAGAGTTGGGGTTGCTTTTAAAACAAGGTCAAGGAACAAAATCACTGATTTGTGAAGTCTGTGGAAGTCTGGTAGTGGTACAATAAATTAGTTGCGAGCGCCGCAAAGCGATGTGAGCTCTACCATTATTACGGGTACATTCTAAATTTCCCTTAAGGTTCCATAATATACTAACAAAAACAGTCATGTCCGAAAGTAACAAAAAGTGACTGTCCTTATGGAGAAAATTCATCATTTCCTCCAGTCAAACAAATAAAAAAATATAGGTTTAGATTACATTTCAGTAAAAATCAGATTCATCTTTTCTGATAGTTTTCAAGTCTTTTCTAATTTGTTTTACTCATTTAAAGAAGTGAATGTTATGTTTATAAAAACTTTGGGAAAAACCCATTGGATGTATGTACGTGTACCTCCGCTGTTCCACTGCTGCTGTTGTCAAGAACCTAACCCACCTCGGAAAAAAATATAACTCCGATTATTTTATCACAATCCAAGCATAGCTTTTCTAAGATAGGAAAGGCAATCATTTTCTTGTTTGGAATTTGCAGCTGTCGTCCGAACTTTGTTTACATCACATGATATGTGCAAATTATTCCCACCATCCATGGAGAACTGCAATATTTTCGGTATCTGTACAGATTGATCTGACAGGCCAAAACTAAAATGGATGTTGCTAGAGATGCCCTGAAGGGATAAAAAATGTTAAGCATTGCGAGGTGCTATTAAGTTATTGACCATTTGGAGAGCGAAGGGAAAGAGAGGGTAAGGGGTTGGAATTTTGGGGAAAATTGTTAAAGTTATTCATTTATTGAAAAAAAACTCCCCCTTTAATTAACAAGACATATTTTCGAATAGAAATATTGATTTTGCTTGCTGGTTAATTATAAATTGAAATATTGCACTTGCCAAGCAAAAATTTTCATTGGGGTCGCCAACCCCCCCTCTTTGTAATGTCCATTATTATTTTTACGAGTCTGGCACAGACAGTACATATTTAGTAAAGCTCACGGTGCTTGCTGATTTAGGCAATGCCTACCCCATATTAATATGCAAATTGCTATCCATACAAGTAATATGAGTAGAAGTGGTCGTGATCATTAAGGAATATAGGCAGGCATTCTTTTTATTATTTTGTGTGGCGACTATCTACAAAAATTGGCCAATAAGTAAAATCATAGAAGTTGGACTACTGTACACTACTGTGTATACGAATATAGTATAGTAGAACATGTGGTTCGTGCACAGACCTGCACTTTCTATTACCAACATGTAATCAAGGATGAAACATGCAGTTACAAACAATTCTTTGGCTTCATAGGTATTGTGACTTTCTTTCTAGATACATGTATCAATATCTCTGCTTACATAGTAACTTTAATCAACAAAATTGTGGCAGTTTCATCGACGTCTACAACTGTGCCGCATAACACAAAATAAAGCGTCTACCGTTGCTTCCGGTTAATTGAAAAAATAATTCCCCGGATTCCGTTTTCATCTAAAATAGGTATAAGAAGGACAAAATGGCAAACTTTTCATCTAAAAAGAAATTTGGTAAAGTTTGATTGCAAAAATTAGCAAAAGTATGAAATGAGACCAAATACAATATTCCATATATTCATACGCGTTCAAGAACGACAACATATTTTCCCGCGATTTTTAAACCACAAAGTCTGTTATGAAAATCTTTCGTTGCATTTATATTCAATTTAGACATGGACTTTATAGTACAATATACTTTATTCAAGACGGCGTGTATTCTTGATATTATATAAAGCATTGACCTAAAAGTAAACAGATAAGAATTAAACTTATTAGCCAGTTCAAAAACATATTTAACTCGTTTTATTCATTTTTTTTGTACGGCCATCATGAAAATATATTTATTCACAATATCGTAGTATTTCTCCTTAGATTAATTCCGGATTTGAACGTCATATTGGCATCTTGGCTACTGGCGTTTCTAGAATTGCGGAAGACGCGGTTACCCTAAATTATAAGCAACTGGTCCATATCACCATTTTTGTGTAGTCTGAATTGCTCAATTATCATTTACACATCGAGCGAGAAAAATGATCGTGAACAGATCTATGCAGCACTTCGCCTTATGCATTTTATAATGGACGTGAAATCACTTTTAAATATTTCTACTGTTTTCTCAATTTTGCAGGCAATTAAAGATTAAAGATCTATTTTTTGTATTGAAGATTAACATTTAATAGATTCTATTGTCAATACAACAGCGGCAAGTTGATCAAATGCAAATCTTCTTGTTATATGGATTTTCATGTGGACTATTCCCTTTGACTACTGTCTATAGATTTCATCAGTACCGTCATTTTGTTAACACCCTTCATTGCAACATAATATGAATAACATTGCAACATGTATCATAATCAGACTTGATAGAGCTGTGATTTTTAAAGCCTGTTAGCATCTGCAACAATCTCTTCCATGCAATGCCTTAGGAAAATAGTTCCATTGATGAACCTCATTGAAGTTTAAACACCAAGGCCTCATTTACAGATATTTCTAAAATATCAAGTTTAAATCCAGTATTTACGTCAATAAACAAAACCAATCAACAACTTTTACTCCGAACTAAATATGCTGAAGATTAATTTGGTTAGAATTAACAGCGGTCTAATTATAATTATAGTTAACATCTTACATGTTTTAAGTATCTGTTGTTTCGATTGTTGTCTTCACACGTATTAGCTAGGAAGGAAAATATTATGAGATTATAAAAATTAATTCCTAATCCTAGAAAGGAAAATATATATAAAGTGGGATTATGAGAAATGTCTTCACTTTCATGCGCGTGCCGATCCAAATATTTACAAGCAAGGGAGCATTGATTCCGATAAGGCTAATACTGATATGTTCTCATTTTTTGCCAAATCCACACACATTTAAAAACAAAAAGGTGATACCGAACCATCCCGATGTATCTGTCACTGTTTCACGCATTTCAAAACGACAGCATTTTACAAATGGACTATTCTCCTTGCATTTGACCGTTATACCGAAAGGGTGAGCTCTATACTTTATAACCACGTAAGACATT
Organism: Perna viridis; assembly: GCA_037379345.1. NCBI lineage: Eukaryota > Metazoa > Mollusca > Bivalvia > Mytilida > Mytilidae > Perna > Perna viridis. Next base: position 1,060,101 of record CM074523.1, on the reverse strand, counting down.
AATTCTTATCCCATGATTACTTTGAAGGAAACAATGCAGAAAGCAAAAACCTGGCATCTAGGTTGAAAACAACTTGTGTACTCATCTTAATCTTCACAGAATTTACGTTTATCTTCTCATGAAATCGTAAGAAGAAAACAACTGAAAATAGACATTGCTCATATTAAACGGTGTGATTTCCCAGAAATGGTGTTAGTCTGAGTTCTAGTGTTATAGCTATTTCTAAAAATCATTCTATTTGACTGTTGCCTTTTTGATCAGGTATCAACAAACCTTATTTTATTTCATAACAGGATCTAAAATTACACATAATAAAAGAGTTGTAGGTATTTTAAGGGACTTGAAACTTTCCTTCATCAGGCCTTTTTCATTTATGTTAATGAACATGTCTCGGGAACTAAGTGCCAAGAAACTAATGTAGCTAGAGGAGAGGTTAATGTATCTAAGTGCAAGATTAATTTCAACGATTATGGCTCATGCAATTTTGAACGATTTGACGGACAGTTTTGACCTGTTGAAAATTTAGAAACTGGAAAAGACCAACTGATATGAATGTCAGAATCAGAATCATCGTGGTGCATTTAAATCTAGGAGTTTTTGCTAAGAATTTACAACAAGAAGCTCGTATTTAGATACGATTGAAGTCGATTCCGATTCTCTCTTTTTATCTTACTATTTTATTTGCAATTTGACAGATATTTGAGGCGTAAAAATTCCCACAATCGAATTCCCACTATCGGTGAAAATTGATTCAGTACATGAATACTTTGATTATACTACGTACACAACATTTCACATGATCCTTTCCCCAAAACGAAGAAAGAAACACAATGTTGTTGGTGTTCTTTTTCTTCTTCATCATCTTTTTTTGTAATTATTTTAATTGTTTTTAATTTCCTCGAAGGATCTTAGAAACAACATAATAATATATATTAAAAAAGTAATAATTATTGTCCCATTACAAGATAGCCACCATTCAAAATTTAAGAAATTAAAAACAAAATCAAATCATGGAGCAGTAGGAACCGGAACTTCCGGAACTTCCGTGGCAATAGGAACGTTTGGTAGAGATCTGTATTGGTGCCCAACACAATTAGTACTAGTGTGAGATAAATATGAAGTGAAAAATAGCAAAGAATTAGTAAATAGATGTATGAAACTTAACAATCAAAACCTGTTGTAAAATAAATCAGTATGTCAGGATGGAACTAAGTTGCAGCAATAAAACTCGAAATTTAATCGTTCGTTGCTTGGCTCTTGGTGGATGACCGTTTCATTTGCAATTATAACACATCTTTTTTTTTTATATTGTATTCTATAATTATTTTTATATTCATTTTACAAAATGTAATCGGTTGTTGCAGATAAGTAATATGTTTAATACTGAGAAAATGTTTTTGAAATTTGTACACGAACATATTCACGATTTACAATTTTCTTCGCCTTCTCCTTCACGATCAAGGAAGTGATTTTTTTTCAAAATAATTATAATTGGTCGTAATACATGGACTTGGAAATGGTAATCTGAAATGACAGGGTCAAAAATGAATATGTAATGTGATGATGAGAAAAGTAATACATTTATTTCGGTTGCATTTAAAAACAAAAACTATCTTAAAAAGAAGATAGCCGACGCACGTTCTCGCTTAGTTAATACCCAAATCTGGTTAAGATTCAATTTTGTGAACTATGTGATCACTGTGCTGTGTTTTGTATTTCAATTACATTATTGGTTCAACAAGTAAATTATTTCCAATTATAAATATATTAAAATGATTGAAAATATTCCCGACACCAATGTCCCCAATGGAGCCTTAACTTTTACGGTTGCTATCACATTTGTCCAATGAAATACGAGGTTGTAGGTTACATCGGTCTAGTTGCCATGGTTAAGCAATGTCAAAGCGAACTAACACCGACTGCGTCGGAAAAATACGTGATTTGTTTACAAGATTTGTTTTGGTGTTGGAACACACAGGGGTGCCGCAAGCCTTTAGTGAATGTCAAAACTGTTCGCTTTCGGACGTTGAATTGGCTATTATTGGGACATAAAGTGTATGTCTACTTTTTCTACATTTAGTTTTTTTTTTTAATTTTTGGCCCTGCGCTGTTCATTACCGCACGATTTATTGCTTTGTGATATCAAGTTCAAGATCAAACTCAAAATTTTCAACAACACAAATTTTTGAATGAAGTTTATTTTTTGTGATATTTCGCCTCATATAATTTTGTCGATTTTTTATTTTAGTTCACTATTTCCAATTTGTCTGCTGGGCTTGCAGCATGACACTTGGTTAGAAATAAATGATTTCGGCTTAATGTCAATATTAATTATTAATTTATCTTCGAGTCGTTATTTGACTTTTTAGTTTATTTTGAAGAAGTGTCATCATTCTGTTACCACTGATTTTATAACATTTGTTGATGAGGCCTTCCAGAGCTTACTTAAAGGTGTGTTTACACTTATTGAAAACCTTTTGGTGATAACTTTAAGTATTTACTATGTCTTATAGGGATTATACGAAGGTACACTTGTTTTGTTTTACCATGTCTGTTCCTTTTTTCTACATCATATCATTTTGACAGACATTCTTCTTTTGTTCGATAACATAACTTAAAATGCAATGTAAGTAAAATATGATCATGTAACCTTAACCTCCTGTGTTCACGATCAAATATATTATCGATCTGTTCACGTTCATTTCTCTCGCTTGTAACGGGGGGATGTTTTAGTTTGTATACATGAGTATTCTCCTAGTTACTACGTAAGACTTTGCTCTAACACGTTTATCTGTTTTCTTGGTCTTGTATTTGTCCCTTGATAACGACAATAAAGGCTTGCTCTAGCCATTTTCAACTAATCATAATCTCCTTAATTGGTTTTCCCCATTATTTCCAAATGACTTACATGTAATTGCAAAATTTAAAAAATGGTAACAAAGTTTTTTTTAATTAACTTAGTGTCTTAGTAAATACATCTGGTATTATAGTGGTAGCTGAACAATGACAAGTAAAAGACATAAATCTGTTTATATTTGTAAGGACTTTATACACTGACGGAAGTACATACAAGTATAAGTATAAACGTTCTTAATATTTGGCGATGTGTTTTTAAAGATCAAGCGTATACTCTAAACCACGTCAATTTTTTGAAATTTGAGTCAGTTGAAAGAGTAATCAAGGGAACCAAGATTCTAGCAGAAATCACAAGAAAGTAATCCAAGGACAAATACCAGACATGGAAAACAGACTAACACAAGAAAGAACATGAAGAACTTGAAGTAACTAAAATAATACATACAAAGTAACAAAAGTAAATGAGTAACTCGGACTCTTCTAAAAACTGGTAACCTGGTACCGGTACCGGTAGGGTAAGCGTTCTCTGCTTCTCTAGAAACAACCACCAAATTGCTCATAAAAGTCGTCCAGGGTAGACAAAAGAGGAAAGGAAAACTATGACACGTTGAACGAATCAGTTTTCATGGTGCAGATGGATACACTGTAACGACCCACGAGTTCATTGACGACCATAAGAGCTCTGTAGTGATGACTTGTGATGAAATGTTTGTGAGTGTTTGATTTCTTTCTGTAATATCTTAGAATCAGTCAATAACAATATTATTAGCTGCTTTATCTGTTTGCACAGTAAAGAATTTAAGTAACTGATTAAAAAAATATTGGAAATATATCTACATGCGAGAAAACAAAAATACACAGACACACTTGATACATTTTATGCATATTCGATTAATGGATATATTGTTTTATTATAGCAACCATCTGATACCGACAAAATTGGCGCAAATCAACGAATTGAGCAAGCTGTAAAATAGGAGTGGTGTACATGTATGTTAAATTAAGAGACGTGATAATAAAATAGGATGATACACCATTCTTTCTTAGAAGCCATTAAGGTACATGTATGCTACATTTTTTTATAGGAGGGACTTTAAGGGGTCCTCTTTATAATAAAACCTGTAAAATTTCATTTTAACAAAATTTTGAAAAAAGATAGTGAGCTTGAAAATTGCTTAATTTAACATAGAAAGCAGTGGGGCTTTTGATAGTGATATCACACTGCATACCCCTTTATCACATGTAACACTTCACAGATTATAAAAGAGTATTGTAAAATTGAATATCCCGGGCACAAGCGGTCACTTTTTGTTTTTGATTTTGTGTGTGTATTTTGGTCTATTTTGATGAATGTCATGTGTGTTTACATATACGTGTTTTAAACGTTTTCGTAATAGTATGATGCATTCTTTGAGAAAAATATAAGACGCATAACATTTTATTTGATTTTAAAGCACTTTCTGTAAAATTAAAACAATAGTTATCAGTTAAAGAGGGAAAGTTCTCTAATGTTTTAACTGTCTTAAGTTACACTCTAAGTAAGAGTCATGCAAAATGTAAATCGTGGTTGAAAAGCTAACATGACTTTATTTATGATATTCTGTTTAAAACGCCATAGTAAACGGAAATTAACACGTGACTTTTAATATAACCCTTGTTCTTAAGAGATACAATTTATATAGAATGTACGGTAGAATTAAAATTTAAGGGAGATAACTCTGTAAAATTATTGGATTTTCAATGTGGATTATCACCTATTTTATTATTAGATTATACAACGATTAACTTTATCTAGACTAGCAGGGAAACCCCCAGGTTACCATAGAAATTTCTGGATCGGATCCCATTGTGAAAATATTTTGAATCCTGCAATGCAAGTGTTCATATATGCAATTAAATTTCAACAATCTACACGTACATGTAATTGTTGTTCGCGCTTAATTGAGTGTCATGATTTACAGCGTTGTTGACAATTGTTCTTGAGTTTCCTTACACACGGATAAAAAAGGTGCTGTATTTCGAGCTGTATGCTACTACATTCATAAACAAAAATGCACTCAGACATTACTATACAATGTATATAGTTCTCAGTATTCACAAGGAAATCATGCGCTTTAAACGTCTGGTTTAGCTCATTGCTAGGAAATAAGCAACTTGTATGATCGTTAAGAATGTGAAGAAAGTCTTTAAAGATGAATGAGAATACACAGACACACCTGATACATTTGTTGCATATTTAATTAATGGATTTTTGAGTTGAAGACAAGGAGAAAAAAATAACATAAAGGATTTAACTATATTCAAATTTAAATAATTATGGATTTTTTCCCACAAAATTAGCCAACTGTAAACTATAAGATAAAACAAATGTTATACGTGTAATCGTGTATGTTTAATCATGGAAAATGATAAAAAAAAATGGGATGGTACCTAGATATTAACATCGAATTATAAGCAAACTAGTAAAATAAAATACCCCGCATAGAATTTAAAGGTCGTTTCTTAAATTGTCAATTGCAATTAAGAAGTTTCAAACCGGTAAATACCCCCCCTCCCCAACTACTCCCCGTCAATTCCCCAATTTACATGTTAAATTAAAAACCGCAGCGTATACAGTAGCATGTATTGAGGCTTGCATTGGAAAGTTTGAAATGATGATGATTGAGAAAACAAAACAAAAAAAAAAAAAAAAAAAAAAAACAACAACAATTAGTAAAACAATTTCATTTTAAATGTAAAACAATATTTCAAACAGTTTTTGGCAAACAGGTCTTGACATAGAACGGAAACATATTTTAGAAACTGAAAGTCTTGAAATCAAAGAAATAACATTTCTACGCAAATATTGGTGGTAGGTTAAATCATATGTCGTCAAAGCTTCATCATAGACAACATACATGGTTTGATCATATTTAGGGGGGGGGGTCCAAAATACTTTAAAACTCGGGAGAAGTTCCAGTTAACCTATCGTTTGCTTATTTTTGCCAACATTTTTCAACAAGAGAACTCCGAATCCACCAAGTGATTTAAAGACATTGCGATCATCTTTACATCAGAAATGTTGGTGCATGATTTGAGTGTATACTTTTAGTGGAATTCATATATTTATAATGTAAATAAAAAATATACAATATTTATTTATCTGAAAATTAAATTCCATATTAAGCATATATGTTACCGAACATTGAAAGGAATTCGCCCACATGACCTGAAGGAACAAGATACGACATATCATTGTAAGAAGTTTTCTTATCTTTTCACCTCTTCAGGTGAAATCGAGGTACAAGACGTTTATCTGTGTTGTCAATCATAATTCTCACTTCCGCTAATGTTTTACAACATACAAATCCAACGTGTACCGATTCATTGATCGACACGTGGAAGATAAGGAACAACCCGAGGCGAAGTTCGGACCGCACTGCATTTAATTCGGCCTGTTTGATGCTAAAGTTTTAAATATAAGATAACAGCCGTGGCGAACAACAGACAACAATGAAATCTATAGTAGTGATTTGTGTAGTCCTGTGCTGCGTTTTCGGAGATGACCAAGTAGATACCACTGGTTTTAAAATAGACGTTATCCAGCCTCCGCCATCGGACTGTACGAGGAAGACAAAGAAGCACGATCTTTTGGTCCTGCACTACGAAGGCTTCTTTGACAATGGAACTAAATTTGATTCAAGGTATGAAATATAGAGTTTTTAAAGTCATTTAAACTGATGAATATTCATTATTTTTCAAAACGAATTTTTATTTTAAAGTTTAAAACATCAATAATTAAAACTAATTTATTATCAAATTTTAATTGAAAAAGAAAGGAGATTCAACCAGAATTCTGGCACCCCTTATTAACTGAATGTTGTTTAAATTATTTAGAATAATAACGACTTCGACAGGTGAAATACAATTAATCAGTAGATTATCACCCCCTCCCGCCCCTAAGAAATTGACAAAAATTTGAAAAACAATTGGGACGAGAATTTCAAAATCAGGATTTGTTTCGCGTCAGTTCATAGTAATGATATGCTACGTATAACATACAATTCTTTGCTTTCTTGGTGACCAAAATTGTGTTTCTTCTCTGAAACTGATGTGGCTATATATATGGATTTAGAACATCTATACATCAAATAATTAAACTTAGGCTAGCAAATATCTTGTAAAACATGAAAAATAAAAAATGAAATCCTCCCACCGTCCCCATATTTTTGTCAATGTTGGATGAAAATTGACCATTTAAGTTTGCTTGGCCTTAATGATTTAGCTTGGCCTAAATGAGTTTGCTCTGAATTACGTCAATATGTATTTCTGTCTTTTTGCTCTGTGTGTGTGTGTTTTATTAAGGGTAGATGAGCAGAAACCATTTTTCGAAATACCAGAAGCTACATGTACCTTATACATGTCTTTGGTCTCGTGATGACATTTAAGGAAAATATATTAAATTATATAAAGCTTATGATTACAGAAAACGTATACATGTAAGAGTAATCAAGGGAACCAAAGTTATAGCGGTAATCAAAAGAATGTAATCCAGGGACAAAGACCCGACATGGAAAACAGACATACACAACAAAGAACATAAAGTAACTAAAATCATATATACAAAGTAACAAAAGCAAATGAGCAACTCGGACTCCACTAAAAACTGGGAGCATGGACCAGGTGCACCGGTAGGGTAAGCGTCCTCTGCTTTTCTAGAAACACCCGCCGAGTTGCTCATAAAAAGTCAAGTCCGGGGTAGACAAACGAGAAAAGGAAAACTGTAAAAAAATATGTAAAACATCTATAGTTTCTGTGCTTTATGTTCCCAATGTTAAGTGCCGTGAATACAAAAAAAAAGCGATTAAATCACGAAGTTTTGCTTATTACGACAAGTTCACTAACATTTTGATGTTCTTTCATGTTCGTACGATTTTCATAAAACTACAACAATTTTTTGGTTTATTACATTTTAAGCAGTCACTGCTTGTTCGTTTTGTGCTTTGGGCAAAATTTATGGTATTAATCAAAATTGAATAAAAGACAGACTTACATCCATCATTAAATAGAATGTTCATTTTTATTTCTGTAACCAGCCACATGGAACATTACATACATGTATCTAGCCCGGTCAATAGAACATATGGTACGTCACGCCATCTTATCTTGTCAAGTAGAACTGTTTATAATTATGTTAATATTCAATACGAATTTATCTACAAGTTGCATATTTCGCTTCTTGTTGTAAACTAAAGTAGATGCAAATAGGTGGCAGTGGAATTTTTATCCCTTACTATCGTAGCTATCAAAAATAAAACGCCGGAAAATTAAGGAAGTACCTGCAGCATGATCGAACTCATAATATAATGTCAATATACCAGCACCGTACAAGATAAACTTTATTATGAGATTTTTGAAATATTTTATCGCAAATTGATTACACACATGTAATACAAGTATAACTATTTTGTTTTAATATAAAAATCGATATATGTATATATGTACATGTACGTCATAACGATAAAATTTGCATTTGATTGCAAAAGCTTTTGAAGTTACTTTCCGCTGTCTAGTCTGTTGGGCATCTTTTTTTTTCTCTCATCAAAATCAATAGAAAAGAATTTTTAAGCTTGTTTGACTTCACATGATGTGATCACGTTTTTCTTGGTTACATTATTTTTGTAATCGTTGAGTTGTATACTTAAACTCGGTCCATGTATGCGATGTTTTAGGGTGATGTATAAGGGAGAATAATGATAATTGATGTTACATGCCTGAACTGAATACTAATAATTTTTAAGTAGTAGTCTTTGTAAGAATCATGCAAAATCTGTAAAATGTGATTTACCTAAATAAAGGCTACATACTTTTATTTTTGACATTAAGTTGTTTTATGGGTCTGTACTTTGAAATGTGTAATTATTCATTCTAATCTGCCTGCTCTTAGGAGATAATCCACATTGAAAATCCAGTAGATTCTATTGTATTTTAGCGTAATTTACAGAGTTATCTCCCGTAAGTTTGAAATTTACAGTACATTCTATATAATATGTATTTCCTAAGAGCACGGGGTATATGAAAAACCGACTGTTAATTATTTCTGTTTACTATGGCAATTCAAACAAAATATCAAAAATAAAAATATGTAGGCTTTTTAGCCATGAATCACATTTTGCATGATTCTTAGATGGAGTGCTACTTAAATTGAAACAGTACATAATGTACATAATAATTATTGTATGCACAACATTTCACTGAAAACAAAATTGAGATTTTGTTCGTCTTAGTTCTCTCTTTAATGTTTACTGTGTTGTAATGAGATTTATAGCTTCTTGTTATCACAGCCAAATTTGGGTTTGGATTTTCACATACTAAAGTTGTACACTAAAACCTGTTTTATTGGAATCTTTAGTCAATCGAACACCTTCGTAAACCTGACATATTTTGAAATCCTTTTATATGTTTAAATGTATTTTGATCCTGTGTGAATCTGTCGCAATCAGACACATTTCACAGTCCAAAAGGTGTTCGTTATTTACAGGTTTCGCTATACATACATGTATTTGTCATTGAAAAAAGATGGGTACAATAAAACAAACATATTTTATACAAAGTTTTCGACTATTTATAATTGGGAATTTAGTTTAGATCAGTTTGTTACACCTTAGAGTTAATTTATCAGTAATATCTTACGCTCTCCCTGGTTTCTAAAAAACACCTTTAACTACGTCTATGAAGAAGATGCAAGACAAACTTAGAATAAAAACGAAGATAAAAATACAGAAAATCATCAAAATGAACAACTGGTTTTGTAGAGGAAGTTAATTCTTATGAAAATAGACGTACATGTACATTTTGTAGACTTTTTATGAGCTATTTGGTGGGTGTTTCTAGAAAAGCAGAGGACGCTTACCTTACCGGTGCACCTGGTCAATGCTCCCAGTTTTTAGTCGAGTCCGAGTTATTCATTTACTCTTGTTACTTTGTCCCTGGATTACATTCTTGTGATTTTCACTAGAATCTTGGTTCCCTTGATTACTCTTTCAGTGAATCCTATTGTTAGTATTACATTATATATCCTATTATTTTCAGTTATGACAGAGTTGGTGCCCAGCCATTTCAGTTTCAGCTTGGTATAGGGGCCGTTATAAAAGGATGGGAGTTGGGTCTACTCGATATGTGTGCAAAGGAGAAGAGAAAACTGACTGTGCCATCTCATTTAGCTTACGGACCAAAGGGATCAGGTAAGAAATACAGCCGCATTTATACATACGTACATGTATGATATCACGCACACAAACGTGTACAAGTATGCGCATTTTCATAGGGGGGGGGTGGGGGTGGGGTGGGGTGGGGTAATTCACCCTTTAGGCAACCCTGTTACACGTCTGAAACGGTGCCTTAAAGTTCTATTTATCTTATTGAAAAACCGATTATAGATAATGGATGATGGATTTTAAAAATGTCAAATTAATTTTCTGTACATTTTACTTTTATATTATTTCATCTTGAACTTCCCCTCAGATTTTAAGATTTTTTGAAACTCGAGGCTTGGATTTACATATTTTGTATTAATAATTATTTTTGTTTTAATTTTCACTGTTTAACACGCCTATAATTTTGAAACGCCTGTACCAGGTCAGGACCATTGCGGGTGGTCTTCCAACTTTCTGGTTTTTATCCTGATATTTTCATTTTTAAAACGGACTTTTTTTTTGACTATTCCATATTACTACTGCTAAGCTTTTATAACTTTAGTTATTTTGTTTTTATCCTTCATTGGTATTGATGGGAGGTAGGATGATGTCATGTTTTTGTTCGCTTATAGTATCGTTTCATTTTCATTTTCATAAAATGAAGTTTTCAGCAAGCGTACGACCTAAATGTTGGACCGAGTCCAATTGTTTTCACAACTCTGCGTTCGAGTCTAACTAAACAAATCTCTTGCGTCCGGCACTCGCACGGGGGAGTACTACGTACACTTTGAAACGGGCCGAATCTGGCGTACGGAAAGAGGGGTTGTACTCTTAGTTTAGGTGACTGATTACTTACTTATGGAATTCCAAAAGTTTTGAGATCTTACATACAGAGAAAAATCATTGTGATTTGAAGCACGAATAAAAAGATTTTTCTAAAACCAAAGAATCATACAACTGATAATTAATTAAAGTACTATTAATGTTTTCTAGGAGAAGTTATTCCACCAAACGCCAATCTGGAATTCACTGTAGAAATGATCCAAGTCCACGATGGACCCAAACCACCAAATGTATTCAAAATGATCGATATTGACAATGACAACTTTCTTACCAGAGATGAGGTAAATGTTTTACATTGTAAATCAAAGTACAAACATTGCTGATAAATTGTGATATTGTATAGCTCAAAACATTAGCAATGCTGATAAATATGAGCAATATGGTCAACCAAAGCAGTGCCGACAAAAATGTGATACTTTAAAAACCAAAGCACAGACACTAACAGTGCCGACAAAATGTTATCATTAAAAAATAGCTGACAAAAATGAGAAAAAAATATAAATCAAAGCACTAGCATACTTTGTTTAAAATTTCAACATTAAAATTTAAATCACTAGCAGTGCTGATGAAATTGAAATACATTATAAATCAAAGCTCTGACAGCGCTGATAAGCAGTGACACATTATTAATCAAAGCACTCACAGTGCTGATACAATATAAATCACAGCTCTGACAGTGCTGATCAAACATTGACACATTATCAATCAAAGCACTCACAGTGCTGATAAAAATGTTATACATTATAAATCAAAGCACTGATAGCGCTGGGGCATATGTTTTGCTATTAGATCACATTTATGCTCATATGATGCAAGGTTGACTAATCGCTCCTTTTTACCGGAATTACCACAATTTATTGGTAAACCAACAGAGACACTGTCATATCTGGCCAAAAGAAGGACACAGCTATATCCCAAATAAAAGAAATCTTCTATTGTATTATAATTACAGTTAAAATCACATGCAAAATTGATAGATCGGTCCCGATAAACACGTATGGTACAAGGAGGAAATTAATATGCAAATTTATATTTATTGTAAGACCTACTGCATTTTCTCAGCATTATTCCATTCTGCTTGTCGTCATTGTTCTTAAAGCAATCATTCATCGATCGACATGTTCTTTTAAATTTAAGTATCCTTATATACCAACAGTAAAATTGTAACCGATGGTATTTGACGTTACCTGAGTGTAGACTGTACAATTAACCAATTATATGTGACATTACCGGTGTGTAGACTGTACAATTAACCAATGATATTTGACGTTACCGGTGTGTAGACTGTACAAATAACCAATAATATTTGACGTTATCGTGAGTAGACTGTACAATTAACCAATGATATTTGACGTTACCCTTGTGTAGACTGTACAATTAACCAATAATATTTCTCGTTACAGTTGATAATGTACCTGTCTCACCAAGCAGCACAGCAGGGAATACCAGTAGATCTAGCTCAACAACAACAACAGAAGGTTCTACACGATCTTTTTGAAACAGAAGATAAGGATAAAGACGGAAAGATCTCACATGATGAATTCTCCGGACCAAAACACGACGAGTTGTAACACAGTTTATTATTAGAAATATTCAAATTTGTTTTTTTTTTTATTTATTAGTTTGTTTTATAATAAAATATTGGTTAAAGATGTTTTTTTTTATTATTTAAAAAAATTCTACTCAATGGATGTTAGTATAGTTCTAACTGTGTTGTCATTTCCAAACAGCAGGCCTGGTTTCATTCCCAAAACAGTAAGCCTGGTTTAATAAAAAAAATCTCAAGTTGAGCATTTCCGCAAGTCCTGTGCTTTTCCTCAAATATTCAATTTCAAGAGATTTGATTGTTCAAAATTTGTTTTGAGGAAAGATTTGAGGAAAGTATTTATTTAAGATGTTTTTATAAAACTAGACCCTGGACTAACGTTGTAGTATGCAGAGGGTATTTTGTCAATATTTTGAAAATAATAATAAAAATAATGATAAATGATATGATAAAAAATGTCCCATTAATACGTTGAAAACCTATGAGAAAGTATTAGAAAAGGAAGGGCAAATAAAGAAAAAAGTGACTGACTGTAAAGTATTGATATGAAGTAAACAAAAACAAAGAGGTATTTTTTTTTCATTATCTGAATTTTGAGGTCCATGTTGCTTCTTTAGTTATGTCCCCTGAGAAGGTGCTTGTAAACAGAACTAGAACAGAGTTCCATCAAAGTAACTATGTAATTTGTGTATTCAGTTATACTCTGTTTGAACCTAACGATTTATATTTTAATACAGATGTGGTGACATAAACTTTTTAGAAGATCCACGCAAAAAAACACGTGCAAAAAGAGGTCTTTTTATATACCTTTACTTATTTCATATCAATCTAGAAATGGTTCATTCAAACTGGTTAATGTGCAGTATTCAATGGTATTTCCAGCATTGTCTTTAAAAAAAAACCACGGCTTATGTAGATAGACATACAGGTAAAAAATTAAAGAAATAGCGTCGGAATTCATAATAGCAATGGCATGTTATTAAGATTTCATGCAAAGAACGAATTATATCTGGTTGAACTACATGCACAGTATAAACACAAAATTATGGGGGACAAAACCCCTCCTACCTCTTCTGATTAAACTACTGCACATATAACAATTAGAATGTTAGATTCATTATTTTTTAAGGCCACAATGAAGAATCTACCAGCATGAAACTGTCAGGACATTTTTGTATTTATACAGAGACTATTATACCTAAGACCCCGATTCATAGAAAAATTACAATTATATTGCCGAAGTAATATGTTGGCAAACAATATCGAGGAAAAGAGAATGATTGCTACAATGTCCATGTAGTTAATTACAGAGTGATAGAACATAAGTACATATGCATGATATACAATGTAATAGTGTGTTTATGTTATTAGATAGCAATATTCACTTTTATTATGCTCCCACAACTAAATGTGGGGTACGTGGGGATATTGGGTTACCCTCGTCCGTCCGTCCGTCCGCCCATCTAGCTGTCTGTCTCGTGTGTTACCGAACGATAACTAAAAAAAAAACTTGCACAAAATAAATTGAAACTTTGAGAAGGTGGATACATTTGATTATATCTTTAACAGGAAGCGCCCTTTAATTTTTTTGAAAAATATCCAATTTTTCGTTTTCGAGTCATTGTAATTTATTAAATTATGCATCTTATGTGCCGTGGGAAGCTCCTTTTAATATTTTGAAAATTCCAAGTTTTCCTTTTTGAGTAACGGAAATCAACTCATAACAGTTTTTTTTAATTTTTATTTTTTGTACAATAACTCGATAACACTTTCTAAAATTGCAATGAAACTTTGGGAAAGTATCTGAAGTAGAAAGCTCCCTTTATTCGTTATTCCAATTTTTCATTTGAAAAAAAAAACACTCGCAGTTAGTTGTGAAATACGCTAGAATTTTCGCCATGGTATTTGATCCAAATCTCCATGGAGACCACATTCCTATTTTGTCAGGTATAAACCCGTTGAAAATATTTTCATCTGTATGTGTTCTTCTAAATGCACATGAACATGTTTTTGGAGGATTGATAGAAAATACATGTATACATGTATTGTAGCAGCTCAGTGAAAAGTTATTTATTTATTGCGTTACACAAGTGTCAATAGACAAATCTTTCATGTCCGGGGCATTGTACGTGTATTCCAGGTGCACAGATTTTTCAAGGATAGTCCTACTTGAGAGTTGTGGCAAAACGGTTATATCCACGTAGAGTACAGGGCATCATTTTGTCTAGTTTTTTTTTATTTAGAAACACTTACATTCCACGTAACCAGTGTTAGTTTTTCATTTGGTTTTAAACATTTTGAGATTAAAGTTGTGGAACATAATCGGAACTTTACAGGAGTTGTCGTTCTTTATTGAATTGACTTTAAGTGGGAGATAAGTGTTTGGTTTTCTCCATACACAAGTACATATTTGTGTGTAGAAAGTATTATGGTTATGTAAAAAATGGTGTGTGTGGTACAAAAGCATATTTTTTTCAGTGGGGGTTTTCTACACCCTGAATCATGACTTTAACCATTGGCAGTTTCCGAATTTTCTAAGGACTTAAATTTATTATAAATAAATGTCGAAATTACGATATAGCCGTGTTGTCATATTATATATCAAAGTTACGATATAGTTTTACATTGTCGTAATTAGGACATAATACATGGCCCTAACCGGCTTCCGAACAAACTGTATGTCCGTATAATTATCACATGAAAATAAAAAAAAAAACATCTTATCTTCAATAGATCCAGAACGGCATTTATCACAACTTCTTTCACATCGTGAGTTTGAGACGGTGAAAGATGAAGGTTTTTTAACACATCAAAGTGTAATGAATTACATTTAGATTGGAACTTATATAAAGACAAGCTAAATTAATCCAAATTCATGTATTCTTTAAAGGGCCGACTTTCTCTCTAGTTGGTGGGTTTACAGTAGTACCCTTTTTGTACATTCTCATGCTTTATTTTCTGAAGTAGTAAGATAATGTTATAGATTGTGTAAAGGACATAGAAAATATTAATACAAATCTCCGATAAAACTTAAGAAGGATAACGATGAAACGGATGTAACAATATGATATATATATATATATGTAAATAAATCTTTGTGTATATTTGTGATTGTTTTTAGTTATACTACGTACAGAAGAGAGCGTACAGGTCAGGCTTCGTAATTCATATTTTTCTTTTCAAAAGTACACGTGTACATATTAAATGTCGGCTGAAGATAGCGAAAATTACATGTATTGAAAAAGCCAAATTTTGTCGATTTTTACCTCTTTATTCTCTCCGTTGACGCTAATGTATATGAAAGGATAATTATAGAATAATGCGTACAAATGGTTGTTGCTCAGTGCGCATGCCTTTACGCTATTGTGAATACAATTTACATGTAGGTTTGATTTTTGGTGACGAATAATTGGAAGTGCATAAACTGTAGTCAGCAGCGACCTTAAAATATTCATATCTCTTTATAACAATAATAATTATGATTATATGACATGTTTTGAAACCACAAAATGCACTTTATTGTTATCTCCCGAAATTAGTTTTGGGCGAAATTGATTGTTGTATGCCATTATCACAATAAAACATACATCGTAATAGGTATTTCTCATCAACTTTTGCTATTTGAGTAAGTTTTTAGGTTAACAATAATATTGGAGACAATTATCGTGTATTCGGCTTCTTTACAGGTCGAACTCTTAAATTCTCTCTGATAGATGATTTTTAATATTCAAGTAATTTGATAGGCTTCAGGAGCAAAATGGATGTCTGATCACCTATTGACACATATCTGAAATTAAGAATAGTGTTTATAACCGGATTGTAGGACACTGCTTACGATTTATCAATATACATTTAAAACATGGGATTAAGAACGATATCTAGCAGCGAAACATTCAATAAAATATATAAAAAACTTAAAAGACAACATCAGCACTTTTCGCTGGAGATCATTCATGAAAATAACGGCGACTGTCAGTTTCCTCCTCGTATGCATTTTACACGTGTATAAAATTGTCGAATATTTTAACTTTCGCATTGGAAACCGTGGTAGCATCAATTCACCATTAATAAAGGACAATATAGCTGAAGCATCGTTTTCAAGTGATAAACTCTTATGTTGTGACCAAGGTGAAGGTCAAGAAAATGATGCAATAAACAACACAATAGATGGACTTATAACGCTTTTAAATAAACTAACGAATATCTTAAATTTACAAGTGAAGGATAAGAAGACGAAGGGTAATATCTGAAACGCGGAACACAGCACAAGTGCATGGCTATCTTAAGGCTGTCAAAGAATGTCAGCGGTATCACAAAGTTCGAACTATATGTGAAATAGGCTGTTTCTGGTGGCCATGGTGCTGCATTGTTACTTTATGCTACTGGAGCAGCAAATTATATAGGTTTTGATGAGTGGAACCGTCCATACTAAAAAAATACTGCTTTGCAATGGATCATAGAACAGTTCCGTAAAAATAATATATTATTAATTACAGGAAGTTCAACATGAAAAGTCCTTGAGTATGACGGGAAATGTGATGTCATTCATATAAATGGTATTCTCCAGCAAGGCAACATTCCGCTCTTGGACATAAAACATATGGCATCCAAAGATAACTTATTACTTATTGACGCTTGTACCCAATCCTTCCCTGTTGTACTTAGAGATTTCAAGTTTCTAATGGAAGAAAATATCGTTAAGGACATTTCCCAACACGACGCGGGAGGGGTTGATAGAGGGTTTCGTAAAGGCTGGTGCGTCGGGCGTTACGTAAGCGACCATGATGTAGGAGTTGAAAGAGAACAACATATAAATAAATCATCTACAGCATTAAGTAACACCCGAATATCTATAACTTTTCCGGAAAGAAAGATTAATTTCCCCTCGCATATACCTCCTAGATTGACTACAATAGTGATGGGATATTCAACAAAAAGGCTGAAGAATTATAAGGTATTTCTTCCTGCATATGTTCTACTACGGTTTGTAGAAGAGATAATTCTAATTTGGAACAATCAAAATGTCGATTTTCCAACGACATTACTTCATTCTAAAATTAAACTCCTCACACCGGAAGTTAACTTTTGAATAACAGATTCAATACATCACGCTACATTACAACAGACGCCGTCCTGATCATTGATGACGATGTCATGATTAGTGATAGACTTTTCGCGGCAATGCTTCTTACGTGGGATAAAAATAAGAATACGATGATCAGGATGAACAATGTTAAACGATATGTCTCCGAAACTAATGAAGTTACATTTCATGGGTAAATTGCTTCTAAAGAAATAGGTAAAACAATGTTATTTGATAAGATATACTTAGACAAATACATGGAAGATAAGGATTTGGTGGAAAAGAATAGACAACTATTCACGTGTGATGATATTTCTATAAAAGGTCTTATTTTTAAAGCTACAAATATCCGACCTGTTTTTGTTAAAGTTACTAAAATCAAATTCATAATATATTTAGACGAGTTTGATGGTGTCTCTGTTACGTATAACAACTGGCAGTCTTATAGAACGGATTGTGTTAGATGGGTTTCAAATCATTTCAATGTACAGTGGAACTGAGTGTCTTGGATTGATAGAAGCAAGAATGACAATGCCTTAGAGAAAAGGTGATTTACCAGTAGAAGGTAGAAGAATCGTTTAAAAAGTCAATGAATGTTATCAAGAAAAAAAAAAACTTCAAATTCTTATCGATGCAGAGTAAAATCTTACCTCACTAAAATATCCAATGATACGAGATAATTTAATATGTATACATATTACAAAAAATATTAAAAGAAAAAAAAAAGAGTAAAATAACACAAAATGCAAGGGACCCCCTCCCCCCCAAAAAAAAAACAAACAAAACAAACAAAAAAACTAAACAAAAATAAAAAACAAACAAACAAAAAACAAAAAAACAAAAAAACAAAAAATTAAACAAAAAAAAAAAAAAAATAAAATAAAATAAAAAAACGAAACATACCCAAGGTCCACTTCCCTCTACAGGTAACTTTCGGTCCACGAACACCGGATATCAGGTCTAATCCCCTTAATCCCCCTGAAAATTACTAACCCAAACGTTCATCTATACTACTTATAAATGACCAAAAAGAAGTAAACTGATGTTGGCTTTGAGACGTACTTAGGTGAAGACAAATCTCCGATTACACTTATATAGGATAATGATGAGACGGATGCTACATGTATCCTTAATGTTTGTTATACATGTAGTTTTGGGATTTATTGTATTGAGAATAGGAGAGAGAAGGTATGCTTGTTATAGAAGTAAGATATCAAATGTGTTAACTTGCGTGTCGTCATTTTTTATTGTTCGTATACATGTACTAATGGAAAAAAAGAATCTGTGTTTTCACTTTTCAATTAAAAAGTCACAAAACGTTTAGCCTTTTGAGTTTTATTGTTTGCATATACATGAATTAATGGATAAATTGGTAAAAGTTAAGCATTTATGGAGTAGCAACTGGGAAAACTGCACATTATTGTTTAAATTCAAAAGTAACAAAACTTCAAACGCACATATAATCTTTAAATTGGTGATAATGGCTTGAATTTTTTACACGACAAGTATATCAGTTTTCGGTAAAAATCTCTGGATTCTGAATAAAAAAAACTTTTTACATGTGCCGTAAAATGGGAAAAAAAACAATTTTAACTCAAAACTCTTAGTGTAAACTCAATTAAGAATGACAATCAAATGTTTTCGTCTGAAATTATAATCACAATCCGAAGTTGGATTCGCTGTTTTTTAAGATCAGATTAATGACTTTATATAGCGTCTAACTTATCATTTTTTCTAAAAACATTCGTCCCGATTCCCAATTATATAAATTTGAATTGGAATGTTTTGGAAATAGGAATAAAACAAAAGAAATGAGTAAACAAAATTGACATAAAAGCTTTCTGTCTTAAAATTATCAAACTCGAAATGTACGCATAGTTTCCTTTTTTCCATTATTTTATATTATACATTTAATTTATTTATTAGTTCTTTTCCCATCTGTTCCCTATGTTTTTTTTTAAATAATAACAAATACTTTTTCAATCATAGCTACAAACTGATGGAATAGAATTGAAAACGCGAAAGATTTTCTCGTTAAGAGTAACAAAGGGAACCAAGATTCTAGCGGAAATCAAAGGAATGTAATCCAGGAACAAAGACCAGACATTGAAAACTGACCAAACCACAAAGAACATAAAATAGCCAAATAATACACACAAATTAACGAAAGTAAATGAGCAACTCGAACTCCACTAAACACTGGGAGCATGGACCAGGTGGACCGGTAGGGTAGGCGTCCTCTCCATTCTAGATTATGTTATTTCATGTTCTTAGTTGTGCATGTTTTGCCAGTATTTATCCCTTGACTGCAATTATTTGTTTCGTTTCCGTTAGAATCTTGGTTTCTTGATTACTCTTTTACATGCTCAATTTTAAAGATTATTATACGCTATGTTACCGAAAACAGCAGTGTTTTATTTTTTAGCTTTCCAACAGTATTTTTGACCTATTTTGTTGTGATAAAATGGTACCCGAAACAAATGGTATAAACAAAAATATGTTGATGCCGTTTAGAGTATTTTTGTTCAGTATTGGGTTTTGTACACAACTACATGTATGTTAGTTGTTTATATTTGACTCTAAGGCTTACTAAATTAACATCAATTAGAAAGGGAGGTAAAATTCCGTATATAAAGGAAATTACGAAGCCTTAATATCTATGGAGTTGTATCAGGCTTTAATTTTAAAATAAAACTGATTGTTTTAATAATACAAATTTATGTTCCAGGAGCACTAAACGTCAGGGAAAACATATGCTTATCCTGAACTACGTCAATACAATGAGAAAATAACATTAAAGGCGTGTGTTGAATCCACTTTCAAAAATAAGTGTTCAAAAGCTGGTCCAAATAACATTACGAGGGTTAATAAATACAGTCTAAGGGAACATTGACTAATACACCATCAAAGTTGGACACAATTCAATATATTATATATAAGATACCCAAAAGAATATTTTCAAGAGTTGCACAACGCTGTAAATAATGCGTTTGAAAGTTCTCATCAACACAACGACAGCTGTAGGTTTCCTGCTCTTGTTTCTTTTACAAGGGTATAAAATTGCCGAATACTTTAACTTCCGTATGGAATTTAGCAAAGAATTCACTGCAACATCAAAGATAGGAGACAATGTAGCGAAAGAAATGAGCGTTGAAGAATCAAATAAAGACCCAAATAAAGCGCAGGATGTCAGAAACAGGAAAATGGGACAGCTTATAACACTTTTGAATGACCTAACAAATACTATAAACCTAAAGGTGTCAGAAAGGAAGGTGTATGGCAATATTTATAGCGAGCGAAATACAGTACAAGTAGAAGGCTATCTAAATGCTGTCAGGGAGTTTCAGCTGCGACATAGCGTTAAAAATATATATGAAATAGGCTTTGCTGGTGGTCATAGTGCGACATTGTTACTTTATGCTACTGGAGCAGTCAACTATATAGGTTTTGATGAGTGGAACCGTCCATTTTATGAAAATGCCGCTCTACAATGGATAAGCGAAAAGTTCCAAAAAAGTAATATAGTAATCATTAAAGGAGATTCAACAAAAAGTGTTACTAAATATGACGGTAAGTGTGACGTAATTCATATCGACGGCGGTCACCAAGGTAACGTTCCGCTAACAGACATGATAAATATGGCAAGACTCGCATCCAAACATAATTTATTGCTACTTGACGACTGTACCAAGTCATTCCCGGCTGTATTAAGGGGTGTAAATATTCTGAAGAAACGAAATCTCGTTAGTGATATTCAACAACATGACGCAGGATGGGCCCATCGAGGTTTCCGGAAAGGCTGGTGCGTTGGTCGTTATATAACTAACCCTGGCACAAAAGAAGAAGTTTACGACAACAAGGCAACTGAAGCTTATAATGGTCCTCTAAGTTTTCCAGAAAGGAACAAAATTTCTTCTTCGAGTTCACCTCCAAAAGTGACCATCATAGTGATGGGATATTCACCGAAAAGGCTACAAAATTATGAAATATTTCTCTCTGCATACGTTTTGATTCGGTTTGTTGAGCAAATTATTCTAATTTGGAATAATCGTAATGTTTCTTTCCCGAAGAAGTTACTTCATCCAAAAATTCAACTACTTACACCTGAAGTCAATTCTATGAATAACCGATTCAATACGTCACGTTATGTCACAACAGACGCCGTCCTGATCATTGATGACGATGTCATGATTAGTGATCAACTTTTGGCGGCAATGCTTCTCGCTTGGGATAAGAATAGACAAAGGTTAGTTGGTCTCAGTAATGCTAAACGTTACGTAAGCAAAAGTAACGAATACGCATTTCATGGTAAGAATCCTTCCATAGCTATAGGAAAAAACATTCTGTTTGACAAACACTATTTAGACAAATATATGCAGGACAAAGAACTGGTGGAAAAAAATAGAAATTTATTTACATGTGATGATATTTCTCTGAATGGACTTATTTACAAAGAGACAAAACTACTGCCTGTTTTTGTTCAAGTTACAAAAACCAAATTCATAAAATACTTGAACGAGGTTGATGGTGTTTCTATCACGTATACAAACTGGAAGTCTCATAGAACGGATTGTGTTAGATGGGTGTCAAATCATTTTAATATACAATGGAACTGACTGTCTTATTTTTTTTCTTTAGAGCAATTCTATCACCACTTCAGCAAACCACTTCCTTATATAACAAAGTCCATTAGGAACTAAAATTGACCATCCGTAGTTTAAATACAGCCCCATTATTGTTTTTAACACTGGTTGGTGGTAATGTCAATATTGAGATGGTAACGCTAACTTTCTCTATTTCAGCGACAGTTACTGTTGTCATAAAATAGGATTCAAAGTTCCTACCTTAAGATTCTGTTCTACTGGACCTTGCATTATAAGTTTCATAGAATGAAGTAAATCTAGGTTATCAAGGCAAGGAATTTCACTAAAGAGTAATAAAGGGAATCAAGATTCTAGCGGAAATCAAAAGAATGTAATTCAAAGACAAAGACCAGACATGGAAAACAGACACACAAAAAAGAACATAAAATAACCAAAATAACAATACAAAGTAACAAAGTAAATGAGCAACTCGGACTTCACTAAAAACTGGGAGCATGGACCAGGTGCACCGGTAGGGTAAGCGTCCTCTGCTTTTCTAGAAACACCCGCCGAGTTGCTCATAAAAAGCTAGGGTAGATGAAAGAGGAAAGGAAAACTATGACACTTTGAACAAAATTTTTTAAGAGAACGTTATTGAAATAATCTGTAATCCATAAATAAAATGGTAATACAAATTAAAATAAGCTAATACTCATTAAAACGAATCATATTCACCAACACAGTAGGTTGACTCGTATGTCCACGAACTATGTATCATATATTACTTACCAATCTGGAGTGGCAAAAACATTTAAACCCTCTAAAACACTGATCTTCATTCCATATATTAATTATGTGGCTACAATAGTATAGCTCCACTGTACTACTCTGGTGGAAATTATCGGTGCTGGATATGGCTTATTCTTTCATTTTGCTTTATTTTGAGTGCTTCTTGTATTCAAGTAAATTTTGAAACTTAAACTTCTGTAGTATTTGGTTCTAATGTTGCCGATGAGAGGTTGTCCCCGAACATTCGTACAGCCAACCGAAATTTGCAATATTTATATTATAGATATTTTTCAACTGGTTTGCCCAAACTATCACATTAAATAGTATTATCGGCGGGATAAGGTTTGAAACCAGTATACAATGGGTAAAAAATATCATCCGTGAAATCAATAATCAAACGTTTATAACCAATAGCTTACAGCTAACTTGTGCATTATTTGTGCTTCAAATATAAACATTAAGCAGTAACAGATCCGCCTCGATAAGAAAGCACCTGAATGCGCTATAATTATGTAAAAACAAAGTTATCTTACGTGTATCAATCATAATCCGTTATTGTTAATTTTCGAGTCCTGCAAAAAGGGATCAAAAGGAAAGACTTTATAATCACGTGAATATATTCTAAACAAAGTAAATATAACTTACTGAATTGGTCTGCGGAGTCTAGGAAAAACGGCTTCTTGTCGCTATTCGCGAGAAATACTATATGGATCTTTTTACTATAACATCCACACCAGTATTGCAATATACCCGAACCACCCACAAACTGCAAAACCATGATGAAATTACTATAAACAAATCTAAGTCAAGGAAATGAATGTAACTAGTCAAAGATCGATAATTGATATTACTTTCCAAAAAAGTAAATTATTAGGTAATTTATCCCTTTTCAGCTTTTGCAATGACCGATACATGTAGATGATATCATATAAATACACACAATGCCCATTAAGACCTTCAAAATGAAATATCACATGACCCCTTCGATGTATTTATAAAATCTACAAAAGCTTCTGGTCCTTTGTAGTATTTCAAATCATTGTTCATGGGTGGATCTTTCATAATATGTAAAATATTTGTCTATCTGTTGTGGATCTAGAAATATATACCCCTGGGTACATGGTCTAAAGATGATTGGTAAAGGTCCCATGTCTATACAACGTCCGGTTTCGAATATTTAATGACTAAGCATGACATTTTAAGGATTATTACTCTCTAAAATAAATGTTTATGCTTATTTAGAACGACATTTGTCATATACACGTAACAGTTATCAGATTGATTTCACCTATTATAGTTTTAGATAAATGCAACTAAAGGAACATGTTTAAAATGAATGTTAGTCCTATAAAAGACAGAAGAATCCTAATATAAACGAGATGTGGTATGATTGCCCTTGATATCAACCACCAAATGCCAGTTAACCAATAATTAAACATCTACGGTCACCACACGGACGGTCGTCAATGATGGGCAACACACGGACGGTCGTCAATGATGGTCATCACACGGACGGTCGTCAATGATGGGCAACACACGGACGGTCGTCAATGATGGGCAAATCCCAAATGCAAGCTGTCAAAGTCTCAAAAATTATTGATGTGAAACTATTTATAAAAGACGACAATCGACCAAATTTATAAAAAAAAACCAATACATTAAACGAATAACAATGAACATAAAAACAACGACATCCACTGGACTAGTTCTTGGTTTAGGGCCGGCACATATATATGTGGCCGGGTTAAACATATTTGTGAGCGCTCAATCCCCTTCTCACCTAGGACAGTGGTGAGAAAATACAACAATAATACGAACAATAAAAGTCTTGCGAATTCGGATTTAACTCTAGAGATCTACACAGAATACAAACACCTTAACAAGTAGGGCAAAAGACAACAAGGTGTATCTACCTTTAAGCCAGTTTAAAATTCAAAAGTAACTGATAAATTTGATTTCTTAGAGAAACGTGTCAATAAAACACGTATAACAGGATTTAGTCAATATATTCACAAAATGTCTAAGAAAAACAAGGCCTTCGTGCAATACCAAGATGTATTGGCAGGAAGTAGAAAGAAATGTGAAAATGTTAATTGTTATTTGAAATATTAAGAAATAAATCAATTTTAAGAAGCCTCATCTTCAAGTTGATCAAGAAAGACCTAATATTGTTCTTCGTGAGTTTTTTCATATGTTTCTCATGTAGGGAAAGACTTAAATAACAGAAAATTTCTTTCGTAATGTCTGGTAAATAACGTTTTATGTCTTTAGGCCTAATTCATTCACGTTTAGCTACAAAGACACCACAAAAAGTAGCCTGGCATTTAATGAACGATAACAGAAAAAAAATCGTCCAGTACAGTTTTATTTGAAATATAAAGCAATCCTTGACTGTTAAAAAGAGTAATCAAGGGAACCAAGGTTATAGCGGTAATCAAAAGAATGTAATCCAGGGACAAAGACCAGACATGGAAAACAGACACACACAACAAAGAACACAAAGCAACCAAAATCACACATACAAAGTAACAAAAGCAAATGAGCAACTTGGACTCCACTAAAAACTGGGAGCATGGACCAGGTGCACCGGTAGGGTAAACGTCCTCTGTTTTTCTAGAAACACCCGCCGAGTTGTTCATAAAAAGTCAAGTCCGGGGTAAAAGGAAAGTTAGTCATCTCCGTACATGTATTTGAAAAAAAAATCGTAAACGTATAATAGGAATGTAGAAATGACGTCATGTTATATATCCTAAAGTGAGGTAATGAATGGCGTCCAACTGAGCGTATCTTGTGAATACGACTTTGAGTGCAAAAGTAGGAAGGCACAGAATTAATTGCGACTTTCTTTATTTTTTTCTAATTTTAGTGCATCATTCTTATCACAGGTGTGACTATCAATACAGGTCTAAGGTATAGTAGACGGTACGATCTAATTAATTTATGTAGATGTGACTGACTATCTATTATCGTGATTTGCACTCTATGCTTACTCTAAAAGACAGAATTACAAACATGCATCCTGTTGTACAGATTCTAAACCAATAGTATGTAACTCAAATGAGACACTGAAATATGATGTAACATTATGTAACGATATGCTAATAGAATATATAACATACCAAACAGATAGATTACAATAAAATGATAGTTGTATGGTAAAGATACTGTTGACATATAGTACAGTGCACCTTCCTAGTTTGATAGCATGTCTTTGTTGTATAAGCTAAAATAATATTGTAATTCATATTCTGTAAAGAAATACAATTCGATAAAGTACGAAGATTGGATTTAAGCACACATTAAATTGATTTACATATATCAAAAGGTAAAAAAAATATTATAATTAGCTTAAAACATTTCAACTTTCAGAAGCAATACAAACTACCTTGATGTTCAAAAGCTACAACCACTTTCAACCGATTCATTTTAAATAAGAATTAGATTATTTTAATAAGAAACAAATTGTCCCAGATGATGGTCACTTGCGCTATGCCTATCTAGAATGATTCCCAGTGATAGAGACATGTTATGATTTGAGTTGAATGTTTTTCTTGCAATAATGTACAATTTACAAAATACATGCACATGACACGACTTTTTTTCAGTCTTTAATTTTGTAGCGCAAAACTTAACACAATAAATTGTTCGTATGGCTAAAGCGTTATACCACGCTATTGACAGTTGTCGATATTTATCCACTATTATCTTCTAAAAAAACTCATGCAATAACAACTAGACATTTCTTAAAAACACATATTACAAATTGTTGATTAATTACAAATTTAGAATGGAAAAAACATGATCAAATGGGCTTTGAACTCCTGACGATCTTTTGGAATACATCCTCTAGAATCGTAAAATTTCCCTTTCGTTTTTCGCCACCCATAGTTATATTATACTAGCTACCAAGTAGTCACAACAATAACTGTTGCCATACATTACCTATAAGAGATCTATAGCTTGTGTTTATGATCTTTTGGATATGAAGTTCTTTGTAAGTGTTTTTATCATTCCGAACTACATATTTTTGCATAGTGTTTTAGCTAAATGCAATACGTATCAATGGTATGCTACACAGGTTCATAAATGAAACCAAGTGTATATCCGCTAAAATCATCAAAAATATGGTATCTATCAGAAAGAACGGATCAATCACTAATTCATATCAATCAACATCTTCTTATGGTGGGGAAACAACACTATTTTATCTATAGAAAACCGATTTCAAATAATTCAAAAACAGTTTGGTAAAGCTGAAATCTAGTAGAGGTAAAATAAATTGTTCAGCGTGATGGGGTTAACTACACGTACGTGAATGCCGAAAGTTTTAAAAAGATCCGATCTCCTCTTAGACAATTTGTGGGATGGATTGTAACCAAACACTGCATGAATGTTACGATATCCGTAACAATTTTTATGTATTGAAAACATGGCCGCCGCTAATAAAATTGACGACTTGTTGAAATAACTTGAAACCCAAAGGGTTTAGTCTAATTTTTAGGGGGATTGATCAACATGGTGAGACCGACCTACATGTACACTGAACTTTTCATTAAGATCTGCTGCTCAATGTTGGAGTTATTGCCCATGAAGAGAAAAATTGATAATTAGAGATTTATTTTATAATATGAAAACCTGGTGGATAATTAAAATGCTCGGTATTGATCAAATGATTCTTGTGACAATAGTACGGTTTGGCCAAGAGTCCATCTTTAGAAAGGTTTAAAGACTATTTTTGACTAGGTGAGCGATTCAACGGTAACTTTTCTGATGTGCTCGAAGGTACAAATCTTTATATGGAGTGTTTATAACGTACGGAAAAAAACTGTATTTTGATGGTAAAGTCATAATATTATATTAGGAAATAAGATGAGTGAAATTTGGAAAGTTCGCTTTTAACACTATTGTTTTCTTTTCTCGTGTCAAGCTGTTTTTTTTCCATTTAATATCAAGGTATAAAGTTTGTATTTGATTTGTTTCATTATTTTACTTTTATTTTAGTTGACATGATACTATCAAGATTTACGTAAAGAGAATTTCCTGAAAATGTACGATATTTCATTTCGGTATGTATGCTTTATCCAAAATATCGGCGAAAAAAAAAAAAAAAAAAAAAAAAACCTACCTCAGCATAAACAATAGGACAATTAAAAAAACCTCAACATTCAACTGCATTGAACATGAACGCAGGGAACAAAAACAATTGTCATACACAATGTAGCGAATCGAATACAATAGGTTAAGGATATGGAAAACAAAGTAACTGTCTGATTGTTTACTGGGTATGAAATAATGGCTAATTTGTGGCATTATTCGCTTACCCTACCGCTGCACCTGGTCCATTCCCCCAGTGTTTTAGTGGAGTCCGAGTTGCTTTTGCTTTTATTACTTTGTATGTATGATTTTAGTTACTTTATGTTCTTTGTTGTGTATGTCTGTTTTCCATGTCTGGTCATTGTCCCTGGATTCCATTCTTTTACCGCGATAACTTTGGTTTCCTTGAATACTCTTTCTAGTCTGTAATGGAAAATGACTAAATACAGTAACTTACCCGATAAGAATGAATAAATCCCTAAATTATTCCACAAATTTTAAACACGAGCGTCATAGTAAACCGATTTTTTTCTTTCAAAATATTACATATTTAGTTCAGGAAAATAAAAATAAAATACAACTAATACTTTACACTTCAGCAAAACAGCAAGAGTTTCTCATGCTCATCTCGTCTCGCGAGACTTAGATTAAATAATCTAATATTCTGAAAAAAAGTGAGTACTTTAATGACGGTAAATTTTGATAACGCAAAGGTACAGTCATTCATACGTACAATAAATATTTCGTCGCATCTGCAGGAAAGCAAATGCCACAATCTCATTTGTCAGTTGTATTTTAACAGGAATATATACCATATAACTTGTATTTTTAAACATGAACTTTTTTGAAGTTTGTTGTTTTTCTTCACTGTATCTATTTTTGCTGTCTTTTGTGCTTATTGTAAAAATAGATCATCTTTAAAGCGCCCGGCATTATATGTAAAGATGAATTACACATTTTATTCCCTTGAATATGTGTGTATCACAAAATTTCGAAAAAAGTTTGCATTTTGTTTTCAAGTTATATATTATAGATTGTTCAGACATACATAAGATAAAGGCGCTGCAAAAGAAATATTATTTTTTTTTTGTTATCTCATTCTGCTATTGACGATGATTATTATCTACTAGTATTGTGCACTTCATTCCAACACTACTGCTAACTGTGTCTATTCTGTAAATTTAATGCTGCTTGAAACCCCAAGTCCTTATTATCGTCTTAAAGTATAATAGTGTATAGACTTTAATACGGTGTGAACGATTAATTCTTTACAAGACCATTCATTTTTCAAAGTAGAAAGCCATATCAAAATATATAATAATTTTTTTTTATCTCAAAGTAAAAGATGAAACAACAGCGGTAGCAATACGTATGATATTTTTACAATTATTTAGACATTAGACATGTGATCTTGATCTATGTTACCATGTTTTATTGTTTGCCCTTTGACTTGGGAAATCATGAGTACGCTTTAAACTTGTTTGTCCTTAATATCAAATGATGTGACATGCAATCCTTTTTATTTCTTCTTTATCAGCGCAGGAAGCATTAGTTGCGAGAATACAATTAAGATGGAAGTACAGACATCAGAAGAAGAAGCCAGTTCAGTCGTTGACTCTCTGCTAAATCATTCGCCAGATTAGATTAGAGGCTAAAAAGTCAACAAAGTTGAAACTTAATTATACGTTATACAATTGTAAGAACAATAACTCGTTTTATCATAATATATATATATATATATATAAACAAGACATTTATAGGTTTAATAATGAATAACAAATGATATATTTTAACCACAAAGTTGATATTTAAACGTTGAACAACAATGACCATTAAGCTTATAACTCCTGCGTAATATCTCTTTATCTGTAATACTGTGTTACTTATACTTTGTATTGTCAGTTGTAAGTAGACTTTTGAATGACACGTCAGGCTGCCTAGGATGGAATAATAATGGATTGAACAGTAAATATATGAACGTTAGCGTAAAAAATATAAACAGTACTAAAATCAGCAAAGAACAATCTACGCTTACACTTGTGACTTTTATGAGTAGAATAATTCAAAAAGATAAAAGAGAAAATTTATTGGAAACACATTTAAAGAATGATTTTAAATTTCGATCAGGAAATGCCAAATAGCATTGTTTTTCGCATTAAATGCCTATAAACGCAAATTTTAACTTATGACAGTCTACATATTATGAATTAATTCGTAATCAAACGCTCTTTTCTTTGGGATTATTTGAATCGCAGAGTGGCTAACAATCGACGCTAATGACGTCATAATACCAAGCCAGGTTATACAAAATAATCTAAATCCCCGAAAGAGAACCAACCAGTTAGATTGTAAGTAAAAATATAATTTAATTGTTTTTGTATGTTATACTATAGTTAAATCCAATGACACAGGCAACACCACTCAATATTAAGGAGTAACATGAATATAAAAATAAACATTATAAATATAATTTTCCATATTAATTCTTCCCAGCGAGACTGTATTTAACAGTTACATACATCTATTGTTTTAAGCAGTAGATCTGTTGTTTTTTTGACAACTTTCAGCAGTAAAAGATGAATGATGTATTTTAAAAAACGGCAGAAACGTGATTTTGTCATATTTGTTCATTATCTTTTAGTAGTAAGGGACGGTTATGTTTACAAAACCGAGACATTTTGTTCAATCATGTTTTGCCAATTTTGACGTATAGCTTTCGTTTGATTACAGATAATTTCCTGTAGCACTCTTACGCTTGAACCAGAGAGGAGAGTGGAGTCTTATATGTACTACATTATGCAAAACAAAAACAAAAAAAACAAAACAAAACAAAACAAGACAAAAACAAACATACAAAATAATCATATACAAAGCCCAAATAATTAATAAATACATTGACAACAAAACGAAATAAATTTGATGTCATGATTTGTCATTTGTGGCGACTGTACATGGTTAGTTTCAACAAAACCTAAACCCGGATTAAGTATTCCAAGATTAATTCGAACTTGTCTTATTTAGTTATGACTGTAGGTTTTTGTGGATTCATTATCCTTATACTAGCTATATTGTTGTGGTAGGTGTTTGCAGAAAATTACTAAAAGTAAAGCATAGCAAAGAAAATAGGTAATTTGAAAGGCATACAGTGAAATAATTGAGACAATCATGTGGAAGAGTGTATATGAGCAGTTTTTTTGGCATTACATACGATGGAGACAAAACATTTTGTAGGTTTAAACTGGTCTGGAGCTGGCATGTCAGTTTACTGCTAGTAGTCCTTAGTCTGTACATTTGTGTAATTTATATTGCAGTTGTAACAGGGGACTCGGACCTTTTTAAACTGATTTTTAGGTGTGTTTCATTGTAAATTATTTTTCCACAGTTACAAAATATTAAAGAGGAAGGGTTGTGACCACGCAAAAGTAATTTAACCCCGTTGCATTTGTTTGCGTATGGCTCAAGTCAAGTCTCACCTATGTATGTCTTGTTCCGTTTTCATTTTTAGTTTATTTTTCGTGATACTTGAATATATAGGGGGAACTCCTTTGCTGTACATATGTATAATGATGTTTTGATGTCAGCTGCAGCCTGTCCTGTGGAGTAAGGATTTCCTCGTCGTTAATTGGAAACCAATGGGTGGCCTTGGACCGACATTGTCATCCCCTTGGGGCTGTTGTGTCTTTGACAAGTATACCATACCTATTCTCGTTATATATAAGGCAAGAAAACAAAACAAGGTAGTGAATACTAGTCTGCCTTATACACTATGGAATAGAACAGTCTATATCGCTGTACCTGTGTATAATGTGTTTTGGGGTCAGCTGCTGCTTATCCAGTGATATGAGGCTTTCCTCGTCGTTCAATGATGAACCATGTAGAGCCCTGAGCTGCCATGTTTCCTCCCAGTTTGATATATTTTTAATTAACATATTCACTATTGCCATTCTCGTTATCTCTAATCGATCTGTAATCTATCTTGCAATTACAAATTTACATACATATGTAGGAGAAGAATGCCACTTTATAAGTTCCTAAACTTTCTAGTGAAACTTTAAGAAAAATCGAAACAAATAAAAAGCACACCACATTGTAGTTAAGATATCTTATAATACATTTTTTAATTTTGTTTAAATCTAGAGCAATTTCGATATGAAAATGTAAAATAAAACAATACACAATTTGAATGCAAATTGCAAATGCTGGATATCCCTATCAAGATGTGAATATTTCTGATTATCTAGAGTGAAACATAAGCATTATCCAACTTTTATTATTGTGCCAGCTTCAAAGAGACTGGACAACTTATGAGTGAAAATATAAAGGTTCTTGTGAGAAGCATATTTCATACAAGAGGTTTTTTTTTATCGAATTCAACCAAATATGGGCAAAAAACAAAAAAAAAAAAAAAAAAAAAAAATAGGAATACAAGAAGTCTGTATGATATAAGTATTATTAACTGATTTAAAACAATCGATTAGTTCGGAATTTCACAGCAAGTTGTGAAAATAAAGTAATAAATATTGTTTTTCCTGCTAATTTAGAAATATACACATAACGAGAAGCCAATCCCAGAACAACAACCTTTCAAGCCATCAACAAGAATACATGCATTTTAGTCGTGCTTTCAATCCTGAACGACATAATGCCCGATGCAAGATTATCTAAAGGATGAGCATAGCCACAGGCTTAATCCGGAATCAAGGAACTAAGGACGTTCTAGATATAATAACAAAATTTCAAATCATATCATAAGCGGAAATGGAGCAAAACAGGAAAGTTCACTTGTAAGGATATAAAAAAAAAACTATACAGTCCTACCACTATATAGACAAAATGAACTAAGTATGGTAGTTCAATTTTAAAGTTTAAGCGAAACTGTTTAAAGAACTGTCCTTGGTTACTCTACGACGGTTTACTCAAATATGTTCGTGGGGCAAGTAATATTTAGTATTTTTTTGTAAAAAGCACAGACACTCTTGGTAAGGTATCATACACACATTTCAACAAATTTTATATAATTTAGCAAGTTATGTCTCCGAAGCTAAATAAATATTTTTTGTAACAGAATCTGTACTGATCTTTACAGACTTTTTGTTCATCATTTGTAGGTATTTTTTAGTATATTTTCCAACACTTGGTACCGACGCGTCAGCAGATGAATTATTCAAATGTGCCATGTCCAAAACATGAAATAGGAAATAAAGACAATCTATATAACTAACTCGGAATAGACCCGTGGATATATTTGTCACGTATATAGTTAGCTTTAACTCTACATACCAATATGTTTCAAATAGTTACTTCTTGAAAGATATAGTATAAATATGGTAAACGTGTTTATTATGCAAATAAAAATAAGAAATATCTTGAAATACATTAAATGTCATGTTGGTGAAGCCGATTCCAAATTGCAAAGAACTCCCCTTTGCTAGAGCAAATGGGGTGATTTTCGAGATACATGGTGCACCTCAGATGAACTTAATATGGACATTAAAGCAGTATCATAATAGACAAAAGCCATTTTGTATAATAGTAAAAACAGGAAAATATATGGGTTTCTTATTTTTCGTAAAAGTAAATACCTTTAAAACACTACATTATTCACAGGACGAAATGTAATATGTGAATTAAATTAAGGTCATAGTTACAATAACGTTAGTCTGAGTCCTATTGAGGTTACAATTCCTTCCCATTAATTGCAATGAATCAGGCCACAAAATAATTCTTGCGATCGATATGGGAAGCCTATTTAAAGTATGCAATAAATATAATAAAAGGGCTGTCACTATTGAGGTCGGACCGGAACCGGAAATACATTGTACAGTGTATACTGGGACATCATATTTTGCAAATACATTATTACACTCAACATGTATTACCATTACTACAGGTCTATCTAATAAGGAAAAATCCACAGGACCGAGCAGTAATCAGACAAATATATTCTGACGAAAATGACTAGACAGGGATAATATACTCTAAATACAAAAAAAACATAAACAACCAAAGTAAATGGGCAACCCGGACTCCGCTAAACTCTGGGAGCATAGACCAGGTGCATCATTAGGGTAAGCGTATTCTGCTTTTCTATCAAAAGGAGGTGTTCCATTCCATGCAATCTCCTTTAAACTTAAACTACTCTGCTTCATTACAATCATTTTTATTATTACTCCATAAGACACATGATTTTGTCTCCGAGCTACCTGTTATCTATTAACTACGATTTTACATGACATGGATTAGAGTGTATATTGGGGCTGGAAGTACTTTGTCTCATTAGGGTACCGCATGATATGTGTTGAAAATAGTATATTGGGGCTAGGCGTACTTTGTTTCATTACATTTATTGCTTTCGGTAATGCATATATTATGATTTTTATATATGTTAAAGAACTGTTAAACCAATCTCTTACCTGTTAAACACGTTTTTAGCGGCCCGGAAACAACCATATTATCAGAGGTATAATTTTGTTATGCATCAACGATGTTATATATTCTTACATTGAAGCCAGGATGGATGATTTTAAACAATAAGTTGTCATGTTTAAGATCTGTATTCGCCGGGCGCTCCCGAACACTTTCAAGTAGGACTCTTACAAAAACTTAAAAAAAACAATCGTATAAGAGTGTTCCAGAACTTATTTAATTTGTCCAATTGTATTATTTAAAACAATAATCGATGTAAAAAAAATAAGTTTCAGTGTACCCTATCAAGTATATAATTTATACAAGTTTGACTTTTCTCCACTTTTACGCTTATTATGTGAAAGAGTAATCAAGGGAACCAAGGTTATAGCGGTAATGAAAAGAATGTAATCCAGGAACAAAGACCAGACATGGAAAACAGACATACACAACAAAGAACAGAAAGTAACTAAAATCATACATACAAAATAACAAAAGCAAATGAGCAAATCGGACTCCACTAAAAACTGGGAGCATGGACCAGGCGCACAGATAGATTTAGTAGTACAGTATAGTACAGTGTAGTACCGTGTACAGATGTATTTAAGCTGTATAAGCAAAACCAATAAAAAAAACAAAAAAGGATTGTTTACATAAGGTAAGGAGAGTTATGAAAACTTTACTTTTCATTCGGTGTAAATAAATACATTTAACATATAACATAACAGACATATATACAAAACATTTATATAGAAGCAGTCATATCACTTACACAATTACATTAGATTAAGCACTAAAATTTAAAGCTAAAAATTAAGATAAAGAGTTCAAAAGTACATAAATAAGTAATAGCAAGGCATTGATACTGCTTTAAAATTTAACATGTAAAATTAACCAAAATACCATAAATTAACAGAACATAAAATAAAAAGATTATTGAGCTGAGTCTTTGTGCTTACGATTAAAACCAGTCTTTTAATGGTGATTAATAAAATTATTATATACTGACAATACGGAATTCTGGCTAAGACAATGCAGCAAAGAGACCGTCTACGTAAAATTCAGGCAGAATCAAAATTTAAATAGTATAGAATTTTTGTTCCAATGAAATGTGTATGTCATATTTGTATTAATTAGTATAAAGTTTGTTTTAAATCGACAATGGATGATTCAGAAAATGGTATTTATTTTGAAAAAATCACCCCCTTTTAAATGAAATTCAATGATCGGAAATTAGGGTACGTAAAATGTGAGCGCTCATAACACGTTTATTCATGAGAAAGGCCAACAAAAAATGTTTTCCTTTTTTTGAATAGAAGACATCAATGGTAGACTAATTAATCATGTGACGTGTAAAATTATAGAGCTGTTATAAATTTATCCGAAATTTTAACGAAGAGGCGATGGCAAATACACATCGTCATTTGGTTTGCAACATATCATCATATAAAACGATCATTGTATGATAACTATATGTTTCAATTTACATATGATTAGTGCCTGGTTATCATATGTGAATCATATGTTAACCAGGGAATAATCGCATGTATAGAGTTTTCATATCACAACTTATACGTTATGCCAGAGCTTGCCGTAACGTCACAGCCTTTTTGTAAAGCGCTAGACTTCTTACAATTAGGCTTCTGGAACAGGTTTATATATGTTTGTACAAGATTGATGACATCACAACAGAAGTTTAATGGAATATAACGGTATATCCATCTGCACCATGAGAACCGATTTGTTAAACGTTTCACATTTTTCCTTTCCTTTCGGTTACCCCGGACTTTTTATGAGCAGCTCAGCAGGTGTTTCTAGAAAAGCAGAAGACACCCTATTGGTGCACCAGATCCATGCTCCCAGTTTATAGTGGAGTCTGTGTTGCTTATTAACTTGTGTTGCTTTATGCGTATTGTTTTTAGTTATTTTATGTTCTTTGTTGTGTGTGTCTGTTTTCCCTGTCTGGTCTTTGTCCATGGATTATAGTATTTTTATTTCCGTTGGAATCTTGGTTCCCTTGATGACATTTGTCGATGTTTGGTCGTTGTCCCTGGATCACATTCTTTTGATTTCCGTAGGAATCTTGTTTCTTTTTGTTTCTACGATAAAAGAGAATCACACACACACACACACAAACACATATTTATTATTATCATTAAAAATATTATCATATGTGCATATAAACCGAATCAGGACGCTGATGGATAACGAAGAAAGCTAAGGAGGAGAAATGGCAGTAAATAAGGTTGAAAAGTTTTTTAGTTGGTCATCCGGTTGTTTGATACGGCATGATAGAATAAAGCAATGTTCAAAAGGTCACTAGACAAAGGGTAGGGTGGATTAGACGATGGGGAATAAAAGAACAAATCTTAAGGCAATATTGAAAATATTTACTTTGGAAAGTCAAATATATTATCAATAAGTAAATGTAAAATGATTTAAAAATGGAACAGAAACAAATCAGTGATACTAATGATATCTTTGAGATCTATCTACCTACACCAGAAGGTTCATTTGTTTTTTCTTTCTGCATTATCTACCCGTAGACGTAGCATTTTATGAGAATTTCGGTGGGTATTTCTAGAAAAGCAGAATACGCTTACCCTAACGATGCACCTGGTCTAGGCTCCCAGAGTTTAGCGGAGTCCGGGTTGCTCATTTACTTTGGTTGTTTATGTTTTTTTTGTATTTAGAGTATATTATCCCTGTCTAGTCATTTTCGTCAGAATATATTACTGCTCGGTCCCGTGGATTTTCCTTATTAGATAGACCTGTAGTAATGGTAATACATGTTGAGTGTAATAATGTATTTGCTTCCGTTTTCACTGTTAAATTTAGACTCAAAATTGTATTTTACATCTTAAACCATAATTATTAATTTCTATTTATTTTCTAGCAAAAGATAAGAAGACCCGTGGTTGGCAGACAGTTTTGAAAAAATAATAATAATCATACAGTAAAACTGGGAAGGAGTAGCTTTATCTAACCATTTCTCCATACATTTGCATGTGAATAAATATCTGCTCTATACCATTTGAGAGGATTTTGTTTTTCGCTTTTGATGTAGACATATATAAAGTAGTATTTAATTATTTGATTCAAAACAATAATCGATGTACGTGCGTTAGTAATGCAACAATCTAATTTATTTACCAATGCAACGTTTTATCTGCTGTGATACAAAGGACTCATGTATATTTATAACATTTCATTAATTTGCTTATTCATAGCAACACAGAAATAAGATAAGTTAATAAACTGATTTATGTTAAACCTCCACAATGACATGTATCATAATCTTAAATAGTAGGTGCACAATTGGAATATTCAATACAAGATCTGTAAAAGTTTTCATTCATTACCATTCAGTGGTGTAAAAGATTGAAGAAATGAAGTAAGGACGGACGGACGTACACCCCTATCATTATATAACCCCTTCATTCTATATAACATAATGAATATTAAAATATCATTTACAAAAAAAAGCGGTTTAGATAAGGTAAGTATTGTAGTGACAGATAAATAATTTATTTTATTTTGTGACCCCTTTAGGGTTTATTGGTTAGACCAAACATGCACTTTTAACATAATTTGTAAATTTGTAAAGAAATTACGTAATGTTGACGAAATACAAAATGTTGCATGTAGATTACACAAACTGAAATAAATTTGCCAGATCGATTGACCTAGGTTGATGGAAAATGAGACCAGAGACCATATTTGCATTTAAAACAAGTATTGACAAGTATTTACATTTAAATGTGTAATAACCAAGTAATAATTAGGACGTACTAAATAATTGTCTCATTCATTATCAAGGTAAGGCCGTAATATGAAAATATAATCATCAAATTTTTACAGACGGTTAGGTTTTTTACCGACCAAACATTTTTTTCAAGTACGGGAGAAGCATATACTTTTCATGAGCAACTCGGCGGGTGTTTTTAGAAAAGCAGAGGACGCTTACCCTACCGGTGCACCTGGTCCATGCTTCCAGTTTTTAGTGGAGTCCGAGTTGCTCATTTACTTTTGTTACTTTGTATGTATTATTTTAGTTACTTTATGTTCTTTGTTGTGTATGTCTGTTTTCCATGTCTGGTCTTTGTCCCTGGATTACATTCTTTTGATTAGCGCTATAACCTTGGTTCCCTTGATTACTCTTAATTACAAAATTCAAAATAGTGTATAAGTTTTCAAACATTTCTTTTAAAAAGAGCTTAATTTACTGTGATTTTTTTTCTTTGTAATACTTGTAGTGATATTTTGAAATGTAAAGTATACAAAATGGAAATTATTTCATGCGAACAAATTTTTAAATGATTAAGTGGATGATGAATGTAAATGGATAAATATGTACTCACTGCAAATCAAACTCATACTCATACTCATTTCCATTGTAGAATAATTCCAGTTATAAAATGAATACAAAAGGTA
The DNA here is from genome assembly GCA_037379345.1 of Perna viridis. Taxonomy (NCBI): domain Eukaryota; kingdom Metazoa; phylum Mollusca; class Bivalvia; order Mytilida; family Mytilidae; genus Perna; species Perna viridis. The sequence goes on along the minus strand of CM074523.1, from coordinate 1,021,293 downwards.
CGAAAGATGTAATTACATAAAGTCTTGTTAGGAAGCATTCGGTCATATTTAACATATACAAAGACTGGATAGATTAAGTACCAAAAAGAAAAAGGCAAACGACATTTTTCAAAATAATCAATCTAGAAACAAATGATTCGGCATCTGTTACGTAATATTAATTAAATCTGTTTGGTAATGGTAAATTGTCTTTTAAAACATAATTTGTTGTTAAATCATGTTTGAAACATTGCGTCAGCAGCGGTTATTTTTTAATGCGTCAATTCAATAAAAATTATACATGTATTCAAAATGGAATTTTTGATAATTACTGTTTGTCTGGTCCTTGTCCCTGGATTACATTCTTTTGATTACCGCTATATTATTGGTTCCCTTATTTACTTTTTCACTATATTTAAAATTTCAGTTGCACTGATCTATCTCGGAAGTCTTTTTAATTTCATACAAACACAACAAATGATGGCAGCACCGACACCGTCATATTATCCAACCATAACATTCAGTTCTGAGAGTCCATATCAAGGAGCATTGTCATCGACACCAAGATTAACCACACGGGATCATACCACACCAATATTCACAACTATGCTACACGGCACAGAAACGAAATTTACAACTTCATACATACCAAAGCCACTAGAAAATACCAATTCTGAGCTTACAAATGTTAAGACTAGTTCAGAAATAGAAACAACTACTGAATATAAGGATACCACTAAAACTAAGACGAGCGATGATGTTGTGACAACAGATTATAATACACGAATAACCAGTGAGCGGAAAGACTTGTCGACAATAGTTACATATGCTACTGGAACAGCCACTTCAAATACATCATCTTTGCCAATGGCTATACCGAGACAGCGGTCTGTATACATCGGTAAATGTATAAATATTGATGCTTGTTTAGTGTTGTTATCAGCCTTACATAATTAAAGTTGAGTTAATAATAACGCTCATACTCATTTGATGTTTGCTGCTTTTTATGCTTAGAAGTTTTGATTGGCAAAAACAAACAAAATAGTTAAACAATCAGAGGCAAGACTTGTTTGGCTATTGATTTTCTAACCAACGTCGAACCTAACTATAAATGCTCTCAATTTTCAATATTCTGATCCTGGAAATTGAATTATGACTCTACTTCAGAATTACAATATACTTAGTAAATTATATATATGCTTTTCTAAAGACCAGAAACAGCGAGTTATATATTAAGGCTTTCTATATCCGAATGTATGTACCGCTGATAAGAAGTGCGATGGTAGTGGTGTTCTCCTTGAACAAACAAACCCAGGAGATTGATGTGTCAATATACGTTACAAAGATTATAATCAGGTAATGGAAGCTGGGAATACAGCGCAGATTTAAAACCTGCATGGTGAAACCAACCCCTTTCCATCTGTTGTACCAATTCAGGATGATAGGATGGTTACCAACTTTTCTGTTTTTACATTGATAATGCCATTAGTAATACGGACTTTCCTTTCTGATAATGCCGTTTGGATAATGGAGTTTCGGCAATTTTTTTAACCATACATATTTTACAAGCCTAATATACTTTGATTTATTTACAATAATAAAACAAAAATTAACACGTTAAAACCATGTTTATGTTTGGAACAAACGCAAGCGTGCATGTTCAATTTGGGAAGAACATGTGGTAAAAGCAACACGACTAAGATGGAAGTCTTGCATGTGACAAGCTTGTATGTTAGTTAATGAACAGTTTGAAACGTGTTGACTATAACGCTACGTTTGGTTATAAGCAAAGCAATTTCCACCGATGTGAGCAAAACTGATATATACATAAATAGTTCATATTGTAAATTGTCATTCCAATTTTACTCACTAACATTGTTCCTTCACAGCTTTTAGTGTGTTATTCGATGCTTGCTTCTATAAATGTTAACTGTGTTTCATTTTTGTTATATAGATCCTTTATTTTTATATTTAGATTTTCTCCTTTAAAATATTATTAAGCCAATGCATAAACATCTTTTCAGCATTTTTTTGTATATAAGTAATTGTGCAATTAATTTTTTCTTTCTAATTGCGATTTGTTTGTATCCTTTAAGCATCTAATAATACAGTCGAAGTTGATCTTGTATTGTTTATGACTCGTAAAGGGTCACTCGAGTTGATGAATAGGTCGTCGACTGAAAACAGGAACATTAGCCCAGTCCTTCCCGACCAAGTAAGTTTATTTGAAATTATAATTAAGTTTGTCATTTGATATCAACACCAAATTCAATTCTAGTAGAACACCTAATCTAAATCATTTTAAACATTTAATTTCTGCTCACCAACGAGCAACATGAATGTGTTTCATAAAAAGCACAATCGAACATAGAGAACAAGAATATTTATAGTTATATAAGTTAACATCTGCAGCGTTTTTTTTGTTGTTGTTCACTTTCAGCTGAAGGAGAAATACAACAATAGTCTTTATGGTGTGCTACTAGACATTTACCATATTAGCATTACTTTGTAAGTTATATACGACAAAACGTAAAGGAACATAAAAACGAAAGAACAGTTCAGGATGGCTAAAATCAAAATAGTAACCAAACCGTGAAACAGTAAACATACCCAGTATAAAAAAACAATTATAAATGTATAAAAAATGAAGATATGTACAACAAGGCACCACAAAAAAAAAGAAATTAAAAAATGACGAAAAAACGGGACTGATATCAAGGACTCTATATATTCATCAAATATTGTGTCACCAGCCCATCCCGCCACATTGCTATTGAGTGAAATAATACAATCTGTGACAGCAACCAATGGAATATTCTTCTATATGTTTATTGACATGAATTAACAAAAGATACATCAGCTAAAAAATCAAGACCATCTAAACTTTGACTTTTCATAGAAATTGTCAGAAATTAATGCAATATATTCCTTAAGGAAAATGCAATGTCTAGAGTTGATCAATTGTCCTTATTGGCAACAGTGTGTTAATTCAGAAATTGCTGAAAGGCTCAATACCCAAAATATCTTAAAAATCCAGAGAACCTAATTTTGAATATATTGTCTTATCTAAGTGCTTTTTATTAGATCCGTAGTTCACAGGAAACATTTTTTTCCATTATTTTGTAGCGACCCGTATGTGGTTATTAATTTTACTATAAAAATAAAACAACCTGCATCAGAAGAAAACGCCAATTTTGTGAAGCATAGTTTGGTGGATTTGGAATCGTTAGATTTTCCAAATGACATAATAGATATCAATAAAACAGAGAATGAATTACAACGTATTTTAACTCAAGGTAAGTCAAAATAAGAATACGACTATTAAGAAAACCATATCATAAGAAGCGTGTCTACAAAAAGCTAAGGTAGAGAGCAATTGAAAGTACTTCATTTAAAAGTTATTAAAGAAGTTCCCTTTGATTCGACCATATTGTCCTTAGTGCAAGCAGTAGGTTGTTATTCAGCTGATACCTTAAGCCAAATTGAGTCTTTGCTCACATACCTGTGTATTGTAGACAATGAAAGCAGTTAAAACAGACCACACGTGCAAGTCCCACACACGATAAAACAGACTATAGGCAATTTAAATGAATAAGGAATGCGATTAAACTCTATGTACCCCATTCACCGTCTCGAATACAACATTAGCTTCAAGTACCCTTTTACAAGGTGTAAAATTGTTGTCGTTTTTCCAATACAGATTTTAACTATATTTCAATTGTTATCAATGGTTTGGTTGTTTTACAGACAATTTTTTACTTCCACAATCTGCCTGTTTTTATAATGAATCAGCACAATGGGGACAAAATGGCACTGTTAACTGCTTGTTCAAATGTGATCTGTCTCGGTATGAAAATACCTGTGGAATGTGTACAGTTGATAAGATTGGTAATGTTTTGTGCAGGTGAGTTTCTATTATTACACACATGTGACTAAATAAATTAAAACAAGGGTTGATGACGTACGTAAAAAGCGAGGAATTAAATATGTATCGTCTTTCGCAAATAAAGGGAATGTGAAGTTATATAAATATGATTCTTATATCTATTGCTTTTACAACCATAGTTTGGTATTAATTAATTTGATTTATTATTATAATCTTGTATCTTTAAGTATAGACAGGAACAGCTATATATATTATGTCTTGGCAGTTGCATTCACCTCTTTCACTTCTCGAAGTTATTCGTCTAATAGTGATAAAAGTTCACTCAATAGTCTAGACAAGATACAATGATTTTGACTTACGTATACTGCAAGTAGTGTGTATTTAGTATTAAACTTCGGATTGCACAATATGTATCAATAACAATAGACCTCAATTAAGTTTCAGATGCATTTTGACTGATTAAGGTTCTTCCGGCCAAGATCTATAAAAATACACATATAAATATTAAGTTGTCATTATTTTCATAATGCTATTAAATGACTGATGGAAATCTCCTAAAAGGCTTGTATATGATGCATATTTCTCAATATTATTGTCTTTATATCCAAAATACAATGTAGACGAATGTATTCAAAATCATCCATACAATTTTCGATACATCTACAAGACTTGGGATTTTCAGAGATCCTCCCAGGGTTGGATTGATAAATAGCGATTATATTGATTTTTCTATGTGCTTTAACTTTAAATGCATTTTCCTATTACAATCAAGATAAGGAGGACTTCTGCATAGTGAAAACTGAGGGCGATGCCAACTATCTAAATAAACTATATAAAAAATACATATCTGGTCTCACACTTGCAAACCAATATATTTGAAAGTTACTGTCCTTGGTAATAGGTCAGGCTTTATATCGCCAAATATAAAGGTTTTATTCGTGTTCATTGGATCATATATTTGCTATTTATATAATGACTTTTATTTTTTTTACTATGTTAAAATGTAAATGGTTCTTAACAATTAAATATCGAATTTGCAATTATTACTGCAGCAAAGACCCAACAATAATGACAAATACACAAGTATTAACAATGTCAGGAGCACAAGAATATACAACTATTGAATCGACGACTATAACTAATGCTCCAAAACAACGACCACGTAATCTCTGTATGTACTAAAATAAGTATTTGATATAAGCTGATGATAATTCAGATTGCCAAAAATGGCAAGTGGCAATCCATTCATTCAAGGCTTACTTAGATCTATTAGGTATTTAACTTTGTTCATACAATCGTAGAGGATTTAAATTTTACATCTGCAAATTACTGACAAAATAACGAAGCATCAAAACAAAAGACAAATTCAAAGACATCTATGTCTAAATACATTGCCAAAACATCAGGACTGTGACGATCTACATACTGAAAAGTTTTATTCAGAATGCAAAGTGGGTAAATGTTTACCAATTAGCAATCTTGTAACCAAGTCGATTGTGTGGATATCGAAATGTGAATATTAAAGTATTGTCTCACTCAACTTAAGATCTTGATATTGACATTTTTTTATGTATGTTGATGTATATGTAGAATATAATTGTAATTTTGATTTTACCGAAGTCATACTAATAAACATCATTTCCTGTTAAAAAAATTATTATTATGTTTACAAATACACATTTCAGCGAACCATGTCGTTAGCATAGTACTCGGTTTAGTTCTTGGTTCTGCTGATTTAACAACTACCACACGATCAACAATAAAAAGATGGCCATCACCACCCACAGCACTTACTTATTCTTTGTTGAGTAAATTTACGACCAGGCACGGTTTTATGACAAGGTTGAGTTCAAGAGGATATACTGTAATACCCAATACACATCCCACGGCAATAAGTCCAAGCAGTAAAATTACCCCACTTCAACAGCCTTTCACAAAACTGTCGACAACTGCAAGCCAAATTGATAAGAGAGCTATCGAAGAGAAAGTAATTAGTTCTTAGAAAGGTTTTGTCATATTTATTATTACAATATGCACAATAAAAGGTATAGCATAGCCTCACTCACTGGTTGAAGTTCTTCATTTCATGTACATGTGAATGCATTATATAGCACAAAAGTAATATACATAGTATCGACTTCATTAACATTTTAAACAATTGCCTTAAGTTACACAAAACCATAAGAGCAGCAGATGTATATGTGCTTTTGTGGCACAAAAAGACCCTAAACACAGTGTTGCAATAAAGAATATGATTGAAAACCTGACAACTACTCTTAGTACATACAATTGGTAAGGTTGAATTATTTCTTATCAGAGTATTATACACATACTGCCTGCAATTGACGTCTCGGACGATATTCTTTCCTGAGTGTGTTTGCCCAGTATACCACCCTCAACTGCAGGCAGTTTGCTATAAGTTCATTAATTGCATCTTCATTAACCTCGACAAACACAATTGTAACTGCCGTCTGGTGTTATTGTTTTGGACGGAGATTAAAAAATGTACAGTAATACCGGACTGCACAACGGTAAGGACAAAATACATTTCGGGTCAGAGAGGTATACTCGAAGGAAGGGTGGTATACTGGAATACTACTTATCCTTATATCCATTCAAAATTCTAGAATTTAATATGAAGTACAATATAAAATACTTTATATTGTTTACAAACACGACTGTTATTCGATGTATTTTTCAGCTGGAAGAGTTCTATCAAAACTTATTAAAGGTGACAAGTGTTACTGTAGTCAATTTAACATTCAGGTGAGAAATGACAATTATCATAATGTTTCAATAAATGAACTAGCCTAATTTCAAAAGTTATCATTATAAAGTTTTATATGCTCAACATTTACCCATTAATGTATAAAACTGAAAAGAAGAAATTTGTAAGTGAACCAAAGGGTTAAAATCGTTTAATCAGATTTCTTAATAAGCTCTGAATAGTAAGTATCAACACTTTACTATAAAACATATTTGACGCGATATGAGTTAAATTCATAAAAAAAACTGTTTTTTAAATGATGGACAGTTTGTTTAAATTTCCAAGATCTATTGTTTGTTCGTATGAGTAAAAGTATTTTAAGTAGGTCGATGAGTTCCAAGGCTACATCAGTTTTCAAAGACCCCGATGTAGCAAAAACATTGTCTACAATACATGACAAATATGTTGTCGTACCAGCAGACAAAGCCCAAAACAACATTGTTTTTGTCTGCAAAACGTTTCATATCCAATGTTTATTATCAGAGCTAGACGTAGAAAATAATAGCAGTGATACGACCTATAATGCTACCATTCTCTCCAAAGAAGAGATTGTGGAAAACCATAAATCTGTACTATCCTCGTTTGGTCTCCCTATCAAGGACGATGACTGTGATTTACCGTCTATGTACTGGATTCCTAAACTTCACAAGAATCCCTACAAACAACGTTTCATAGCTGGATCTGCAAAATGTACCACCAAATCTCTTTCAAAACTTTTAACTTCTATACTCACAACTGTCAAAGAGGGTCTACGGTCCTACCACAACACTTGTTACTCCCGTAGTGGTATTGATTCAATGTGGATCCTGAAAAATTCGAAAGATCTTTTGGAGACAATCAGTTCAAGACTATTATCTGAATATAATAGCATTAAAACCTATGATTTTTCAACACTGTATACTTCTATTCCCAATACTCAGTTAAAATCCCAACTCAAAAACATTATATATCGTTGTTTTTTTTTTTTTTTTTCAAAAAAAGATGGTACACTTAGATACAAATATATAGTTCTTGGTAGAGATTCCTCATACGTTGTGAAAAATAATTTCAAATCGTTTTCCTAATATACAGAAGAAGATGTTTACAAAATGCTGGAATTTTTAATATATTTGTCCAGTGTGGTGGACGCGTTTTTCAACAAACGGTCGGCATTCCAGTGGGAACCAATTGTGCTTCTATACTTGTTGACCTATTCCGTTACTCTTATGAGGCTGGACATTATAGCTGATCTGATCCGACAGAAAGAATACCGTTTAGCTAGATCCTTTTATCTCAGTTTCCGCTACATGTATATAGATGACGTATTATCTTTAAACAATCCTAATTTTGGGGATTCGATACATCTACCCCAAAGAATTTGAGATAAAGGATACTACACAAACAGTGGGATTAGCCTCATATCTTGACCCACACTTAGAAATCGATTGTAAAGGAAAACTATTGATCAAACTTTACGACAAACGTGATGACTTTTCATTCAGAATTGTAAACTTTCCTTTCATCTGTGGCAACATCCCTTCAGCACCTGCGTATGGAATGTTCATATCACAACTACTTAAGAACATTATAAATCGTTGTTTTTCCAAAAAAAGATGGTACACTTAGATACAAATATATAGTTCTTGGTAGAGATTCCTCATACTTTGTAAGAAATAATTCCAAATCATCTAAATATACAGAGGAAGATGTTTACAAAATGCTGGAATTTTTAATATATTTGTCCAGTGTGGTGGACGCGTTTTTCAACAAACGGTCGGCATTCCAATTGGAACAAATTGTGCTCCTTTACTTGCTGACCTATTTATTCACTCTTTTGAGGCTGACTTTATAGCTGATTTAATCAGAAAGAAAGAATATCGTTTGGCTAGATCCTTCAATCTCAGTGTCCGCTATATAGATGACGTATTGTCTTTAAACAATCCTAATTTCGGGGATTTGATACATCGCATCTACCCAAAAGAACTTGAGATAAAGGATACTATAGACACTGTGAAGTCAGCCTCATATCTTGACCTACAATTAGAAATCGATGGTAAGGGAAAACTATTGACCACACTTTACGACAAACGTGATGACTTTTCATTCAGAATTGTAAACTTTCCTTTCATCTGTGGCAACATCCCTTCGGCTCCTGCGTATGGAGTCTTCATATCACAACTCATACGTTATGCTAGAGCTTGCCGAAACAAATTTTACCCTGCTACCATTGCTACTTCGATATTTTGGCTTTGTGTTTCTTTTATATACACCTTAAGTCAGCATGGTCCAGTAACATCGTAAAAAGAACTAAATATGAAAAAAAATATTTATCAAAGGTATTTTTCCCACAGGAATGAAATTCTATTGATTTGTGTTTTATTTCGTTAGAACTATTGTCTCTCTCATATCGATGATGCTGTTTGGTTACTGAAGGCGTTGCAATATTGCAATCCAAGAACGTATTTATATAAGCGCAGTGTCTTAAGTGTATTTTTTACATTTGTTTGCATACAGGGTAAAACAAAAAGTATTGAACTGATAAAATCTGTAAAATTGACAAATTGCATTGTAAAAGGAAAGGCAGGTAAAACTAGAAACTTGGGAAACATGTAATTACTTTTTTTTCAGAAATAAAAAAATAGATTATAAAATCCAATTTCCACCACCTGAAACAGAGGACCAATTATTTAAATGGAAACACTTATTAAGTGAGACTGTGCCACAAATAGATATTCGAGGATATATAGTAAATCAGGATGAGACAAAGAAAAATCTTAAAATTCTGGTAGACAAACGTAAGGATCATCAGACATTAGCTTTTGTTGTTTTTTTTCATACGTTTTTAATCTTGTTCATGTGACTCTAAATGCATTATAAGAATAGGGGAAGCAATTGATGATCACAATCAATTAAGATTATAATTTTATCTATTGAAAGGGTAGTTGTTTAAACTTTGAGCTTTAATCATCACACACCAATTAAGAATCCTTTTCAGTATAGTGGTCAAAACTACTAAGTTAAAAAGTTCAAGTTTAATTCTGCTGTTATTATAGAAATAAGTGTCATTTTGTTTTTGATAGTAAATTTATTACGAGGCCTGATATTAACAGTGATGAAGTCGCAAACACAATGTCGTTTATTCCTTCATCGGTTATGTGCTATTCATAAAAGAAAATGATGCTCGTTGTTTTGAAATATGTTAAAGATATTACTCAAAAGCTTTAATTAAATTGGGACTATTTTATCGTATGACAACTAATCTTCATGATTGGTTATACGGTACAATCACAATTTAGCGCGTGCGTCAGATGGTAAGTTGAAGCGATGTTAGAGGGGAAGGTTTTCATACCACAAGATTGATTTGATAACATCTGTGTGCATTTTTTACCAGGATCATTTTATGTATTATATAAATTATACAATGGTGAGTTACGAGTTTGCCAGTTCTCTTGAACATAAAGTCGCTCCTTCGTAGTAAGAATTTCTCGAAGTTCAAAGCATGATAAATTTAGTCAGTTTTTGGTTACCATCTATATTCTATGATTTCTTTTAAAATAGAAGTTATAGCAAATAATTAACAAGACAAGATCAACATCAGCTACGTCCAAATTCGTAAGAACATCATGGTTTTTCCACAATATCCTACTTATTTACGAATTACATGTACATGTAAGAATGCAACACTTAAGAAAAGTACACCATATTGATTTATTATACCATTTCACGATAAATGTTTAAGAGATTTGTGATACTGTTGTACATATACCGTATTTTATTTTGTATTTGTTTACATAAAACTATTTACAGTAACGGTTGCAAGTACAAATTTGCCGGTCGTTGCAGTGTCATGATAAAACGTTATTTCATTGGCCTCCACAAAAAGGAAATCCCTATGCTTATCTGACCGGATAATTTCTTATATCAACACAAAAAACAACCGTATCAAAAACTAACAGCAAGAAACAACTACTCTAACAAATCTTTCACATAGCTGACAGTGTGAGTTGCAACTATCAGACAAAATACGACGAATTGATAAATCTTATTGATTATTGCAAATGAGAACGCCACTTCAGTTGACCAGATGTTCTTTACTCGATTTTTCAATCTAATCTTTTAACCAATATTTGCATTTATAGATGAATTGTTGCCAACAGATGCATGCTTGGATTGTGAAAAGCTAAAGTTAAAAGAAAGCGGTCCCGTTTGTATTTACATATGTGTCACAACGTCACACATTCATAGGTATGCGTTACATGGTTGCATAATTATACCACTGTAGTGATTTTTAAATCATCTGTCAATAATTTATTTTGTACTACTATCATTGGAACTGCGAGACTAAGGACACATGCATGTGTCCATGCTTCATTCTCCTTCTTTTTTAGCCATATTGACCATTACAAGGGTCGATATTTCTATTAAAAAAACCGTTTGCATTTACAGTATACCTGCAAAATATATCTAGTAAAGTCAAATAGGATGATTCATACCAGACTTGAATGTACTTGCGTCGGTGTGCCTTATACTTTTTCTGTTTCCTATTTCATTTGTTGTATGTGTCAGATGTTAGATACGTTTTTGTCGGAGATTTTGTTGTTGTTGCAAAAGCGAGATAACTGAAAGTACGATCGTTTTCACCATTTCTGTTTTTTTTTTGTAATATCACATTAAAGTAAGTAAAGTAAGCACACATCGTCTGTTATGTTTTAATCAATAAGAGTACGAGAATGGTTGGGAAGTTGTCAAACAAACTACGTTTATAAAAAATGAAAGAAAAAGTCATCATAACGTAGTACAACATATTTTGTACAGAAGTATCTCAAAAACAGATGCATCTGCCGCCGGTACAACTTTAATTTCAACAAATGATCTAGAATTAACAACAGTTACTAACAAACTTAGTTTTACAACAACAACATCTACAAATACAACGCCGACAGAATCACGCGCCATATCCACAACAACGACCCCCAGGCAACGATTGGTTAAATTAGGTAGGAATTAACAAGTGTTCGGTTTTCAATTAGATCTGTGTTCATTTCTGTAAGAATTTAGTGGTTTGTTAATTAACTGGACGTGTCATGTTCTTTTCCACGCATGAAAGCTTAATCGAAAATACAAAATTAGTTTATGCTTTATTCCTCCAATTTATTCATTGTTATCATATTACAAAATTATTGTCTTATGATATTTATGTAATATTCTTCTTTTCAGTTCACCAGACAATTGACATAAGTCTTGTTATAATCATAAAGGCTAACTTTACTGAAGACTTGCTTAACAGTTCATCTCAGACTTACACCAATCTGTACAAATTATTTAATGACTCGGTATGTTCGTTGTTAAGATATGAAACAAAAAAAAAAAGGGATTAACAATTCCATTCGAGAATGGAAAGGAAACAATGTAATTAAATTCAAAGGTAAAATTATCGGTAAGAAAGGTTACAAGTAGGATTGTTATTAAGCATATTATAATGAACACCCTTTTAAAGACTGAGATATAGTCAAGATACGCTTTTTATGGAAAATAAATAAAAGCAACTTTAACTTCTTCTTTGTGAATTATGGATTAAACTTGTACATTAATACTTGTTTCATTTTCAGTTTCTGCGTAATTTTGAGTTGTCTCAGGTTTTAATCTTAGTTTCGGGTATAAGATTTCATAAACTTACCATACCAGTACACCTGGTCCATGCTCCCATTTTTAGTGGATTCCGAGTTGCTCATTTGCTTTTGTTACTTTGTATGTATGATTTTAGTTTCTTTATGTTCTTTGTTGTGTATGCCTGTTTTCCATGTCTGGTCTTTGTCCCTGGATTACATTCTTTTGATTACCGCTATAACCTTGGTTCCCTTGGTTGCTCTTTGATTACCGCTATAACCTTGGTTCCCTTGATCTCTTAAATCAAGAATAATTAATCAATTAGGTTTGGCTTTTTAAGTGCAATTACACCAACATCGATCAACAGCAATTCCGGTAAATGTTCATCTCACAATGGTGATCAATCTTATTCCATTTAAATTTGGCTTAACCTATTGGTTTTAGAGTTCGACAGATAAAAAAATGTAGATACACATATTGTTAAGGATATCCTAACAAACATTCATGCCATAATTGGTTACAATCCATCCCGACTTTAAAGTTGAAAACTGCAAAGTTCGGAAAAAAATACATTTCAGGACCAATAACCCAAACATTCGACGAAAATCTATCCTACCATGCAGGACATTTCACCCATGCCAGATTATGCTTACCCCAACTGGTTTTTAAGTTATTTGTAAATTTCTGCATTTTTACCTATGGTCTATTTTTATTAACGGCGGCCATGTTGTTGGCTGGATCAATAATCCCCACGCACAGATTGTTAAATGTATTATTAGGAAAATTCGATAAGAGTTTGGTTATAATCCGTAGATAAGTTTAAGAGAAAAAGATGGTTGAAAAGGTTGACGGAAGGTGACGACGACGACGACGGACGAAACACACATAATGATGGCAATAACTCACATGGCACATTAGCCCAGGTGAGCTAAAAAGGGTTAAGATATAGCTTGGATGTGACGGAAAAGTTTTCAACAGGCAATCATGCTAGTTATAAATGTAAGATACAAATGATCTAGAACACGCCACTTATTACAGTCTTCGGTGAACTGTTTTGTGTTACAAATATCTTACAGCAAAAATAATATATCTATAATAACTTAAAATAAATTACATGGTAATTACTGCATCGACGGTTTCATACCCATATATGTAGATTGACTATTGCTTCCCGAACATGCATAATTGACGACTGGTATAAACTACCTCTAATTTATGTCAGGTTGGCATGAATCTGGCTCTGTTTAACGTGAAATAACTTTCTGTCAGTAATTGCTAGCATTTCTACACTACCAAGTGCGTCGATTTGTTTTTAAAGCGGAAGTTATGGACTAACCAACTAATTAGATACATTATAATACACATGCATAATATAATATAATTATCTGTTTTAGTATTACGTTATATGAGATAATGTATGCAAACTTACATATTGAAATAAATATTATTTGCTATTTTCAAAGCTCACCAAGTATTATCTAAAGACGTTCCCGGAAAAATTTCGAGATTTCCACATTAAATCATTTTAGTAAGTACAACTAATATTTGATCTATTTCTTAATATGAACATGACGGGTTTGATTTATTGTTCTTTTGAAAATATGTGAATATATGATTTGCAATGTAGTTCACAAGGACAATGTGAGCTGAATTTCTTATCATCAGAAAATGATTGTTTGTAGGCGAATACTATTGAAATTATATTTGATTTGTAATAAAAGCAGTCAATTTGCAATTTCAAAGAAATAAAGTTTTTTTTTTTTGTTAATTGTATTGTATTTTGTAGTAATGGAAGCATTATATGCAGAGCTATACTTCAAATGACTATACCGAAGTCAGAATCGGACGCCAACTCCATTGTTAAAAAACTGCTAGATATAGAACAAATAGAAACGATTGGACATTTTTCAGTTGAAAAAGAGAAAACAAAGTCGTCTCTCGCTGAAATGTTGCAAAATTGTATGTACGATGCATGTAATTGTAATTAAAGGAAAAAAAAACACTTTCTAAATTTTCCAATAGAGATATATTTCTACTGTTGACTGTGATTGGTGAAACTAAAAAGGGCTACAAAAAAAACCAAAAAAAAAACCAAACAAACAAACAAAAACAAAAAAACAAAAACAAAAAGAATAAAAAAAAAAAAAAATTTAGATAAACGCTAGAATGGTGTTTATTTTTTTTGCCTTCCATTTACAATAGACATTTTTTTTTACATTTTTCTGAAACATGTTTTGAATTTGACATATCAGCAAAGTGCAATAATAATAATGATTTTACCCTTCCAGACAGTTTCCTTCAGTCATCCGCACTTTGCCTTAGCCATGAGAGCGCTGAATGGGGTCCAAATGGTTTTGTGTTGTGTCAATATAAGTGTGACCTTTCTCCTTATACATTTATGTGTGGGGAACATGGTGAATGCCTTGTTGACTATGGTGGTCAAGTCAAATGTAGGTAAGTAGGAACTCTGGAAATGGTTAACGCAAATCCTTTTTATTTCAAAACAACCAAAGTCAAATAAATAGTAATCTGTTAAGTTTCAACAGTTGTTTGATCAGGTGGTGATAGTATAACTTAATATTTCATCAATTCAATGTCTCAACTGTTGTGTTTGGCGAGTTTGATTTGGAAACTAGATTTAAAACATATTGGTTCAAATAATTATATATTACAGATGTAAAACTGATGCAAAATATACATACTATGGAAAGAAGTGTGGAATTCAAAGGTTGAAAACTAACCTCACAGAACGATTTACAAGAACTGTGATAATAGGTACTACTACTGGTTGCTATTTCCCTAATTGTATATTATTATCAGCATTCCGTCTGTTTCTCTATCAGTTCGTTATTCGAATGGTAGTTAACAGAGTATCCTTAACTTCTACTAAACTGTTTATATGGTTAAATTTGCATTTTCCGGAAATGATGATAGGGTGATACGTTTGTCGTGGCTCTGATTCATTTAACGGGATAATTTTGTGTGTCTTCTAGCACAATATACAGACTGCCTTGAATATACAGTATGAAAAACGGTACCAATTTTGTGTATATAAGAGTTCCAATACATTTGTTTTATAATTTTTTTCGATACCAGTAATACATTCATTTCAGGATGTCTTAAGTTTTTCTTTTAAGAGAAAATAAAGACTCCTAGCTGTTTAATTTGATATAAAAAAAAACAAACAAAAAACAAACAATGGTCATTTTTTTAGAGAATGGACTACCATATAATGAATCTCTTGTCAAAATGAATCACTTAAAAATTACATGCTTAGGAATCAACTGGTACTACAAGTAATTGTTCCATTACGTTCGATAACAATTATAAAAAAGTGTATTCTTGATATATTCTAGGCAACGAGGCCACGCGAGGGACTGCAATTTTTGCGTGGTATCAAGCGTCACTATTTCAAATTGTCTGCTAAAATTAGAGCATTGATTAATTTGAAGTCATGAAGGCACTTTGTTTTTCGACTAATTTGGAAGTAGTTTTTGTGTATCTATGAAAGCAGCTTTTAATATACATTTCTTATCCCTACTCTTATGCTTGTATTGAAGGCACCTTTTAATGGCTTAATTGACATAACAATATAGCCCCGTGCAGGTCCGGGTGTTAAAAGAATAGGCCTGCAGCAGCGCTAAGCTTGTCGTATAAGGCGACGAAATAGTGCTCAGAAACCTAGCCGGGGGCTAGGCGCTCTGCCCACAGAGCAACTGGGATGTGTGCCCCAGGTGGTGGAATGGGGTACCCCTGGCGTGTTACATGCTGGGATTGTCAGGCTATAATACGGAAAACCTGACCGCAAACCATAGTGGTGCACCATGTTGGGAAAGATGCAACGTTCCTCGCACGTTAAAGAACCCTGCTGTGGTATTCGATAGGAGTAGGAACCTTGCGCTCCGCCACAGGAGGCTAAATTGCCCGACCTTACCCATCCCCCCTTTTTCCAGTGGCAATCGACATTTGTCGACCCTATTATCCTTGTGACCCATCCATTTTTTTTTCAATCATGTTCATTTTATCATCCATTTCATGTTCATTGTCTGAATATAGCTGAAATATTGCTGCTCGGACGTTAAACCCCAACAAACAAACAAAAACATAACAAAATAATAATGAGACACATTACATGTTGTATGCGGCAATGTTTATTTGGATAAGATCAAATAAACAGATGATTTACTGCTGAAAAAAATATATACGAGTCTATTTCTTTTTGTTTTATACGTAGGTATCGGTTCGGGATTCTGTGGATTGCTAGGATTGATATTTGTGATTGTACTGGTGTGTGTTTGCAGAAAATTAAATAAAGTCAAGAAAGACATACAAGACAAGTAATTAAAATTAAATGTATTTTTATGCCAAAATTGGAGGGAGGAGTGTTAGTTCTCAAATAATAGTATACAAAAAAGTAATTAGGGGAACCAAGGTTATAGAGATAATCAAAAGAATGTAATCCATGGACAAAGACCATATATGGAAAACAGACATACACAACAAAGCACATAAAGTAACTAAAATCAAACATACAACGTAACAAAAACAAATGAACAACTTGGACTCCACTAAAAACTGGGATTGGCATATTCATGTGTCCTTTTTTTCATTTTTTCTCTTGATAGACATGTATTTCTATAATTTGTACAAATTATCTAATGTTGCATGGCATATGTATTGGTTTGATTTTCCAAATCGGGCATCGCGTTTGTTGCTTTATACGATAGATTTACAAATATTCGGCCATTGATTAGCGTCATCCTTAATTTTAGGAATGATTATCCAGGTTTAGCTTGAAATAAATTTGTTTACGAAATTTCACTTTAAAAATGCACATCCAGTACCTGTATGGGATAAACTTCCCACTTTATGGGCTATAAGGCAATGGGGAATGGGGAAATGGGGCATGGGAAATGGGGGATGGGGCAATGGGGAATGGGGCAATGGGGAATGTGTCATTGGGAATGGGGTAAATGAATAGGGCAATGGGGAATGGGACGAGGGAATAATTTTGATTGGTCAATCACACAAATTGTTCTGCCTTTTTCCGCAAGCAACGTACCTATCATAATTGTATGACAGCAGTTAAGATATTTTAAAAAAGTTTGTTTTAGAGTAATTTTTAATGATTACAGGTGTCGCAGTTCATTATTCATTGACATTTTTTTTCAAATAGTAACCTGAAGTACATTTGTACAATATGTAATTTCCGGTCATTATAGATTAAAAATGTTCGCCCTCAAACGATTTCTATCATTTTGGAAAATTTGTATTGAAATAATGTGTCGGAGACACTCGTATGATTTTAATATTGACAAATTAAAAATATTGAGCAATAACAACAAGACCATTTAAAAAAATAAAATGTTGATTCCCTTTCAATTGGCAGAAATATGTCATTCGTCGCAACCTCGAAAGGGATAATAATATTGCCATTTTTAATATTTTAAACAAGACTTTTATACCGTAATTTAGATTAAAATTGTTGGCATCCTTACAGTCTGCAGAAATATGTCATTTTTGAGAAATTGAACTGAAATCAATGTGTCACAGCCAAACACACAATGCTTATTTTGACAATTTTGACGTTTTAAACAATAATATAAGACCGTAAAGGTAATTTAATGTGTTCCCAATCTTTAAATTTGCAAAAAAATATATCATTTTCAAAAATTTGGTTTGAAATGAATCACAGCCATCAACATAATATCGATATAGACAATTTCAACATTCTCACAATAATAACTTTAGACTAATAGGTATATTAAAAGTGTTCGCACACATACATTTTGCAAAAATATGTCATTTTGAAGATTTTTTACTAAAATATGAGTGTGCAACCACCAACCGGATACAAATATTGCAAGTCTACATATTTATAACAATAATTTTGGACAGTTATTGAAATTAAGACTGTTTGCATCCTTATAATCTGCAGAAATATGTCATTTTTGAGAAATTTGATTGAAATTAATGTATCAAAGTCACACACATGATACCTTTTTTTGACAATTTTAACATTTTAAACAATAATATAAGACCATTCAGGAAAATTCAAGTGTTTGTAATCAGTCAATTTGCAAAAAAAAAATCTCATTTTCAATAATTTGATTTGAAATACATGTATAACAACAATCAACAAAAACCTTATTCGGACAATTTTAACATTTTAAGAATAAAAATGCAAATATCGTAATATTTTGACAATTTTGGTGATTTCGTAATTCTCGAACTCGCCGGCGAAATTCTAAAATAAATATTGATTTCACAAAACTTTCTGCATCTAAATGCATTATATGTGTTTAATTAAACATTTACTTTACTTTTTTCTTTTCGGAATGGGGAAAAGCCATTGGGTAACAGGAAATAAGTCGATGGGGATGGTGCAATGGGGAATGGGGCTATAGGGAATAGGGTATGGAGCAATTGGGGATGGGGCAATGAGGGATGAGGCTATGGGGAATTGGGCATGGGGCAATAAGGAATGGGGGATGGGGCAATAGGGTATGGTGTAAGTGGGAAGATTATGCCATACAGGGACTGTAAATAACTTTCCCATACAGGTTTTCATTCATTGATAAGACTTTTCGTCAAAATGCTTTCATGTCATAGTAATTGCTGTTTGTATATTCAGAATTTTTTATAATTTTGGACAATAATGAATTAAAAAAGTTCAAGATTGGCCTATAAATTGTTTACTGCAATAAGGATACCAATTTAAGGTTATTGCATGTTTCTAAGGTAACAGGTCTTTGCACTATAAGCTAAACGACAAAAAAGCCAAGCAACAAATTAAACAGTCAAAATTGATCGAATCTGGTGGTACAAACGATGTACAACTACAAAATAACAAACAACATTTAGAAAACTAAGCTTCTTATGAAATGTGGTTTATATAAACCTGTAGGCTAAGCGTTCTTCCATTTCAAGAGAAAAACCAACCAAATAAGAGGTAAAATCTTTGATAACATTGAATTAAAACATGACAAATGCCATTAATCTGTTTCTTGCTGGAGGAAAGAACTTTAATTCGTAGGTATGCATTTGTGTGGATTTGGGGGAAAACGTCAGTGTGTGGATTTGTTTGGAACCATGTAAATCCACAAACATTGGTATCCCATAAACAGTGATTATTTCAAAGTATACCTCATCGGTATGTTACAAGATCGTAGGATATCTGCCTCAATACAATAGTTCTGTGTAACATCGACAATCTCATGGAAAACCTATAATTTACACATGCAAATTCTTTACAGAGAAGAAAAAGTAGAATTATTGCGATGAATCCGTATTTGTCAACACGGATTGAAAACGAATTACATTTTGTAGGAAAATGTCTATCAGTCTGTTAAGATTACAAATATTTACAAGTATTATAAAGTATATAAGCATTCAGTTTATTAGTTATTATTAGTAAAAACAAAACAGTAAAGTTTGGACTTCTTGATTAAGCTTGACTATACTTTTTTAGTGCCACAAATGGAGACAATGGAATGAGGAGAAAATCTCAAAACACGGACTATTCTTTTGAACGAACGGGGTATAGTAACTTAAACCGGGATTTTGTACCAGAACGACAATATTCGTGGATGCATGGACATGGATCCAACAGAAGGCTGTCAGAAAATCATTATGACAATGACCGTGAAGAGAATCTATACCGCGTAATAAGTGAACCAGGTGTAGGAAACGTAAGATCTCGACAGGTTTTTTTCAAGAGGCCGTTTTTCCATGTTTTCATTCATGAAATATTTAGAACATTGCCATGACAAAAAGTTGGAAAAAAATACGAATGTCATTCCTTTAGACATTTAGTGTTGACCTTTATGGTACTTAATCCTATTTGCGTTTTGATGAGCACAGTAGTGATTCTTCTGTTTTCCAGCGTTTGGAGGATTTTATTCGCGCTTAGGTCATTTTCCCCTAACTCAACAGATTGTTTCCTAATATTTGCAAGTCATAACATGGCGGTACTTTATGGTAGTACCATCTTTTTTTCATTTGATGTCTTTGTTTTTTTAATAAGAATATCAATATATCTAGCCCGTTTTCCTTTCATGATTAAGGCTTGACCGGCCGGGCACATTTAATCTCAGATGTTGCCGCATTTTGCATCGGCCAACCATGAAAACTCATGCATTTTATATAAAATATAAGTGACGTTGCAGGTGATGCGTGATTTAATACCGTATTTTTGTCAATTACTTTCGTTAGAAATGAGCAAGGTATTCTACCTGCCTTTATGTAGATTGCTTGTTATATACAGTGTTTACGGAAGAATGTTGAAAACCTGACATTTCTTGCACGCAATCTTCAGACAAACTAATTTTCCTTTTGTTCGTTAAGCTGAACTTCACTTATGCAGAAGACACACTTTTCCAACACTGGATCATGAATCCACACGAAGTTTTTGGAAATAACACTTGTAAAATATTATCACGCATCTTCCAAGCTCTTTTTGATTTAGTTCAACGATCAAACCCACGGAAATGCTTAATATTTTCTCATCTTTTCGTTGAAGACTCATAAATACCAAGCATGTAAGTGCTTTCTGTTTCAATAATTGGTTTTAAACTTCATTACTTTGTACTACGGAAATCATATCAATCCTCAGTGGTGAAATGAAAAGTCCAACTTACCATTTAGCTTGTTTTGATTTGATTTATTTTCAAGCTATTCTTTTAAGGTAACAATCTACCAACCATTTCCGGTAACCGACATAAATGAAAGAGAGTCGACTCATGCTGTAATAACTGAGCAGAACCCTCAAAGTAGGATAACTACAGATAGACCGGTTGGTTTGTTAAAAGTTTGCTACGTTTATTTTCCATATCTGTTTCATATGACATACATAGCGATTCACACAAAATAACGCATTATATTTAATACACCATCAACGAAACAACTGGTTCGCCATGTCTGCTTCATACAAGGCTGTAATCTATTTGTTTATTACAAATGACATTTAAAATCGTAGTCTAAAGACAAATATAATTATTTTGTAAATTTTCAGTTAATAAAGAGTAATCAAGGGAACCAAGGTTATAGCGGTAATCAAAAGAATGTAATCCAGGGACAAAGACCAGACATGGAAAACAGACTTACATAACAAAGAACATAAAGTAACTAAAATCATACATACAAAGTAACAAAAGTAAATGAGCAACTCGGACTCCACTAAAAACTGGGAGCATGGACCAGGTGCACCGATAGAGTAAGCGTCCTCTGCTTTTCTAGAAACACCCGCCGAGTTGCTCATAAAAAGTCAAGTCCGAGGTAGACAAACGAGGAAAGGAAAACTATGACCCGTTGAATAAATCAGTTTTCATGGTGCTGATGGATACACCATAACGATCCACGAGTTCATGATGACGACCATAAAACTTCTGTAGTGATGACTTCAATCTTGTAGCAACATAACCCTGTTCCAGAAGCCTATTTGTTAGAGTTCTAGCGCGATACAAAAAGTCTGCGCAGTTTCGGCAAGCTCTGGCATAACGTATGACTTCCGATATGAACACTCCATGGGATGTTGCCACAGATGAAAGGAAAGTTGACAATTCTGAATGAAAATTCATCACGTTTGTCGTAAAGTTTGGTCAATAGTTTTCCTTTACCATCGATTTCTAAGTGTAGGTCAAAATATGAGGCAAATATGAGGTATCAAATCCCCGAAATTAGTATTGTTCAAAGATAACATGTCATCTAGCGGAAACTGAGATTGAAGGATCTAGCCAAACAATATTCTTTCATTCTGATCAGATCAGCTATAAAGTCAGCCTCATAAGAGTGAAGGAATAGGTCATCTAGTAAAGGAGAACAATTTGTTCCCATTGGAATGCCGACCGTTTGTTGAAAAACACGTCCACCACACTGAACAAATATGTTGTCGATTAAAAATTCCAGCATTTTGTATACATTCCTCTGTATATTTGGAAAATGATTTGGAATTATTTCTTACAAAGTATTAGGAATCCCTACCAAGAACTATATATTTGTATCTAGGTGTACCATCTTTTTTGGAAAAACAACGATGTATAATGTTTTTAAGTCGGGATTTTAACTGAGTATGGGGAATAGAAGTATAAAGTGTTGAAAAATCATAGGTTTTAATGCTATTATATTTAGAAAATAGTCTTGAACTGATTGTCTCCAAAAGATCTTTTGAATTTTTCAGGATCCACATTGAATTAATACCACTACGGGAGTAACAAGTATTGTGGTAGAACTGTAGAGTATAGAAGTTAAAAGTTCTGAAAGAGATTTGGTGATACATTTTACAGATCCAGCTATGAAACGTTGTTTGTATGGATCCTTGTGAAGTTTAGGAATCCAGTACATAGACGGTAAATCACAATCATCGTCCTTGGTAGAGAGACCAAAAGAGAATAGCACAGATTTATGGTTTTCTGCAATCTCTTCTTTGGAAAGAGTGGTAGCAGTATAGGTCTTATCACTGCTATTATTTTCTACGTCTACCTCTGATAATAAACATTGGATATAAAACGTTTTGCAGACAAAAACAATGTTGTTTTGGGCTTTGTCTGCTGGTACGACAACATATTTGTCATGTATAGTAGACAATGTTTTTGCTACATCGGGGTCTTTGAAAACTGATGTAGCCTTGGCACTCATTGACCTACTTAAAACTTTCATTCGTTTCAAAATAAAAGATCTAACGGTCTTCAACAACTCTGACAGAGAATCAATGTCTTCTTGTTCTCGTTTTATCCATTTTCTTGCATAGTCCTCGACGGCATCCATAAGACCTTTAAAGTTATAATTCCAATTTATGGAGCGTGGTTCACGGTACTTGGGACCTTTAGAAAGGATATTACGCAGAGATCCGTTTTCGATAATGGTTAAATCTCCCGTAACGACGTGACCAGAAGGACCATATTTGAATGGAGAGGTTTTGCAAGAACAGTCAGGTGATTTAGCCTTGAAGTCCTCAATCTCGAGGTTCTGCAATAGCCTTTTATAATTGAATATTTTGGATGCGATGGGTGAAGTATAGGAATATGAAATAATTGGTATGGATTTGTCTTTGAAATATGGGGGAATTTTGTTGGTAACGTTTTTATGATGGAGGATGTTAGCGAAATTAATTGCATCTATACATTTGTTGACAAACGGTAGTGGAAGAAATGATCGTTTTTCTTCATCCTGACTTTTCACACAAACTGGTTTAAAGAGTCTGTGAAAACCAATATCCAAAATGATGGCAACAAGTCTGTATAATGATGAAGTGGGGTCAGAAACAGGAGTGTCAAGACTTGTTTTGTAAAGGGAGTGTAGTAGAGTGAGAGGTATAGAATAAAGTTTGGTTCTAATGTGATGAAGTCCAAGAGGTTTTTGTATGAAAGGAAGAAGACCATCTATGAAGACATCATGTAACTTAGGTGACGTATAGTGGCGATGGCCATGACTCCTTTCCTGTCTTGGATTTTTGTCAAATAAATTCATCACATTTATGTTATTGTTGTATTGGCTTGAAAGGTTTCCTATATTTTTGATGTTGTCATTGCAGTTTTGTAGTACCTAGTCTGCGTATCTAGTACTCCTCTCTTTCCCTACGATAGTTTTTACTTAGAACGGGACTATTCGTAGGATGGTAATTTTTTTTCTAAAATACGAACTTTCATGGAGAGGATTGAATGATCTTGTTGATTAATGTGTTAATAAATTGTCGGGAATTTGGTGGTGTTAATTCCCGAACGATGACCGCACATTCTTTTATTTAATCGTTCTTGCGTTTCTCCGACATATAGTAGACCACATAAGTTGCATTCTAATCCATATATTAAGTTTGTTGATTTGCAACTTAAGTCATCGTGACTTCTTGTATGGAAGGTTTTGTTTGTAAGGGAACTGGAGAAGTAAGGGTCGGTTATAAGAATGTTGCATGTTTTGCAATTTTTTATACCACATTTTGATATGGTACAATGTGGTTTGTCATTGTTGTAGTCAAATATATCGTTTAAAGTGATAGAACATGGTTTGATAATTTTAAAATAGTCAGAATTTTTGTACTGGAATAGATGGTTTGCAGACTGAACGTGTGATTGGGAACTTTTAGTTGAATTGGTCACCGTTTTCTTGGTGCCGGTGGCGAAGAACTTAATTACCCTACTGAAACCTTGATGTCATTTCCGGTGTTGTGTTGGAGTTCATACTGTCGTCTATTTCTAATGTTTGATTTTAACGCGTACTCATTTTGCATTATGTTGTCCCAGTGTGCATGTAGATGGTGTCTGTTTCTCGGTTATATATTTTCGACAAGCAGTGTCCTAGGATTTTGACATATCGGAATTGTCTTTATGTGATGATGTCATGGTATATTTTGCAGATATATACATGGCCATAAGACAGGTGTAACAAGTTACTTAGCGTATCATGAAGTATGAATAATGCAAAAGGAATGGACTTAATCAAACTGAACATTTTTTTTAATTAAAAAAATCATGAAAAGCTAAAATCAAATATATTTTTTCATTGCATTGCAAAATCAAAAACCGCAATCGTAGAAACGACCAATCAACGCATTCAATCAAGATAATCCAGACCCCCGACAAGTTTTGACCTTCAAGTTTTCTTCAATTATAGAATTGAATTCATTACGTTAATTTGTCCCTGTCTTAATTTCTAGTTTAACGAAAGTAATCAGATTTTTAAGAAAAAATATACTTAATAATAAATATGTAATTTAGTCAACGAATGTAGCAAATCGTTTACCATACCGATGGACCTGGTCCATGCTCCCAGTTTTTAGTGGAGTCCGAGTTGCTCATTTGTTTTTGTTACTTTATATGTATGATTTTAGTTACTGTATGTGTATATGTCTGTTTTTCATGTCGGGTCTTTGTCCCTGGATTCCATTCTTTTGATTACCGCTATAACCTTGGTTCCCTTGATTACTCTTTTACAAGCATAATACAAACATAATAAGAAAACGTTTTGGTTTATTTCGTCGTCTCTTATTTGTATTTTGAATGAATCAGGGGTAATACAATGAAAGAGAAGATAATGTTTTTTTCACTTTTTTTATTTTTAAGTACAAAATCAAAAGACCATTAGTTGGAAGACATAATCGTATGTACCGCTTATCATATTTAGTCGAATTATGTTTAAAAAAAATCATTTGTGTTATTGTTTTCTGGAAACCATGTGAACAGCTTCTCTGTCATTTGAAAACAAAATAATCTAATTTGCATTTGATTCCGAACTGATGCGCCATTTTCGATATCACATTTTCATATAAGACACTTATAGCATGTAAATTAAGATTTCTTTCAATATTTGTTTTTTATACTGGAAATAGGTAATAAAGGTGGTTATACTCTTTTTGATAATACTTCTAATATAAAATCGATCGGTAAATATATTTTTAGATGACCACAAGTGGTGAAAGATGAGAAGACTTGTAGATGAAAAGTGGGCACTGTGAAGATTAATAACTATCAACGATGGATTCGTTGTAAATATTTTGTGTTGTTGTAAATGTGGTTATAATTTATATATTGATACATATGTTATCGAATTGAATATTTGTATATGTTTTTTTTTTTCGTTTTTGTCGTTTATTTACTCTGTATATTGTATTTCACAATAAATAAAACATAATTAAAAATCAAAATGAGAACTTTACTTATAGTCCATATACGTAGTTTGTTTTTAAATATATATTGCTAATGTAATAAGATTGAATACCAATCAAAAACAGGTACAGGACAGAAATGGTACTATCATAACACTCAACGTGGCTTATGGTAGACGTAACAAATAGGTTATATGATAAAATGGCGTTTAATTATAACGATTTTACATTTGTACTGATCAATAGATATCCTTATAGTTTTATTCAAGTATAAATGCAGACGTCGTAACCTACAAATATATCAATAAGGTCTGTAAACTTCCCATAGTATGTAAAAATTGAATTACAATTACATTTGCTCTTTTTATAAATATAAATGACTGTTTGTACATAGGTTCTGTATCTCAGATGTATAAATCTTTATTGCACAAAACAAAAATTTATTGAATTAGATGCAAAGTTCATTCATTGATTTTTAATAAAATAAAACGAGTAGGTTTGTTATTTAAAGATATAGGTATTTTTGCGTTAAAGTGTACATGTTTTATTTTATACATTTGTCAGAGATGATAAGGTGTTTTATGTTTCAAAGGTACTTTACTTTATTTGGTTTTTATTGTGATGAATTGATAACCGAGCTGCGGATAAGGTAAGATTTGTTTCAATTTTACAAGCTATTAATTAAGAGGTAACAAAAGTAATGCACATCATTCAATGTCTGTTCCAGTTATTTGGTGTCTCTTACCATACGTTTATATACGTTCGTTGAGACCAAAATTCTTGAAACACTGGTACAAGAGCAGTATCACAACAGTGAGACTAAGGACATGCACGAATTTTAAATACTCTACTCGACTGAAAAATGAACAGATAATGAGGGATCCAGTGAAAAAAAAAGCACAATTTAAATCCCAAAGTTTTTTTTTTGTAGCAAAGAATTAATTATCATAATGATATATTAAACTTTTGATCGAAAAATTGTATATACTATTGCCTTTGTCGATTCGTGTTATCCTAACGCTGGATATCTAATATTTTCAAAAACATATAATGTATGTTAGTCATTTGTCGTTTAAGTCAAGGTAAAATAACTCTCTAATTTGGTGAATATACATGTGTTCATGAATTAATAATAAGAATAATCAGAGCTTTTGCAATTACCAGCGGAAAAAAAAACTGAAATTTGAAAATAATTTTGTAATCATATGCCAATGAAATATGACGAGTTCTACTCAATGTTTTAACTATCTCTAATTCTTTTCTAATTACAGCCTGACATATGACTTTGCCATAGATTACGTCGCTTATATAGATTACCGCAATGGTGACCTCGTTCCCTGTAAACATATGATTGATATCCTTAAACTTCCTTCTAGTCATGCCCTTCTTGTAATAAATTTTATAATGACATATGCTGAATTACTTTCAGATAAAAGGTGGTTGTTTGAAAATAGTTGGAATTTTGTCTAAGCTGGCTTTTCTCATTGTGAACTTTGACCACACCATTTGCAGTTATATACCAGATACAGAGAGACAAAGACGGCATAATGGTCCTTACAAGTATGTAAAACAAATGATGAAACCATGATTTTGTTTCCTATTTGCATTCGATTTGCAAGTTATGGTGAACATATTAAACAGCTTTTAAGTTTTAAACCCAAATACACATACTTAATCATTATCTTAATGTTTTGATACTTAATCATTATCTTAATGTTTTGACCGGTGCACCTGGTCCATGCTCCCAGTTTTTAGTGGAGTCTGAGTTGCTCATTTACTTTTGCTACTTTGTATGTATGATTTTAGTTACTTTATGTTCTTTGTTGTGTATGTGTGTTTTCCATGTCTGGTCTTTGTCCCTGGATTACATTCTTTTGATTACCCTATAACCTTGGTTCCCCTGATTACTCTTTGATGCAAACTGAATACATAACAACATAGAAACACTAAACACTGCTAATAAAGATTATTATACATTAAATTTCAGGGGTTTGTATCGGTGGTTTACTTCTTTTGACAACCAGTCACGTTATGTATGCTGAAAGGCGAGTAAACACTTCTATAGGTAAAGGTTTATGATTTTGATTACGTCACGAAAATCATACAAGAGGCATGACAATATGAATATGAAACTTATAATTTAGGAACACCGCATTTGATTAACAACAAATTAACAAACGAATCTAAGAATTCTTGGACGAAGTTTCGCATTGAACACACGAAATTGACACGCAGATGTTGAGATTTTAGTTCAGAAAATTACGAAAAGATCACAAGAAGGTCGCATAATTATTAATGGCGTTGTATTGAGAACCTTACCTATAAATAATAGCCTGACATCAGGTTTGATACCTCATGGGCGTAGCTACGTAAAAGCTTTTTCTTCACCAAACCAACTATTGTAGTAATGAAATGACCCAATTATCTTCGACTTCATCTAACCTCAAGTGATAGGTTTTTCCTTTGCTTCTCAAAATGAATAGTTTTTAGAAATAGCAGCAACTGTTTTATTGCGGAGATCTCCGCACAGGTTATTGTGATGTAGTACGGCGAAATTCTGATATCTGTCATCTACAGTGGTGCTGTTGCTTAAAATGCATAGTATTTGTTTTGCAGATATGACCATAACCCAACTAGATATGACCATTGTTGTAAAGGGAAATTTTACCTCAGATCTAAGCAACAGAATATCCTCAAAATGTGCAGAACTTGTTCAAACATTTAACAGATCTGTAAGATTACATAACCGGATCATTAGAAACTGTTATTATGTAATTTGAAAGTACTTTTGCTCGTGGGGTACCAATTTTCGTTGTTTTAGTGAATGATCCAGACCACGGAATTTGGTTTCCAACGAAAAGCAGATTCAAATTAATGTGTGTACTGAAAACCTCAAATCCACGATTTCAAGAATCCACGAACTTTGGCATTTTAACTAATCCACGAAAAGTACTTTGAAAGTAGATATTAATTATTTACCAAATGTTTCCTGTGTGAAAATATCGATGATTCACAATGTGAAATTAATTCGATAATTTAATACTCGGACTTTCTCGCCAAAACTTTACAACACAAACATCAATCAATATATCAATCCGCCGTTTACTAAAAAAATAAAATTTATGTTGAAAAAAGCAACGAATTATAAGGAAAATCTACATATTAAATAGGATAATCAATTGGTTATCGTGAATAATAAGGTTACATTTGTATCATACGTGCAAAGAATGCATTAAGATTTAATTCGTGCACTGATCAAGATCCGCACACTCCTTAAATCAAGGCGTTCTTCGGCACTCATGATAACATTTTGGTTATTCACTCTTCCAAATTAATCATTCTATTAATCTATATTTATTTCGATGTATTAAAATCCACGCAGTATTTATCTCCATTCCCGATATATGATTATGAGTTTGATAATATAGTTAATACCTTTCATTTGTAGGACTTAAGTATCAGTCGTCATGAACATCAGGCAGTAGGCGATTTATGCAATTAAAACACATCAATTTTAATTTTTATTCAAAAAAAGTAACATATCACATAACATGTCTTGGTTTCTCCATCCGTTTGGTGCATATTTGGATTAAATTCATATAGATCATTCAAGAACTGGCCGGTACTCAACAAGAGGTATCGGTCACGATTTGTTTTCTTAAAGTGGCTGTTAAATACATAATTTTCTGCGAAAAATAGGAAGAATTATAGTTAAGTAAAAATATTTATATTAAAATAGTATCGTTTATTTGATGTTTCTTTTTTGTATCACCTCTACAATTGATGCTCTCTGAACTTTCTTTGGATTAATACTTAAATATTCAATAAATATTCAAAGGTTTTATCAGCTTTGAAAAAGGAGTATTGATAAAGTCATAATTGGATGCACTGTAACGATCCACGAGTTCAATTACTTTTGTAGTAATGACTTCAATCCTGTAGCAACATAACCCGGTTCCAGAAGCCTACTTGTCAGAATTTAGCGCGATACAAAAAAATCTGCGTAGTTTCGGGAAGTTCTGGCATAACGTATGAGTTGTGATATGAACACGCCATACGCAGGCGCTGAAAGGATGTTGCCACAGATGAAAGGAAAGTTGATAATTCTGAATGAAAAGTCATCACGTTTGCCGTAAAGTTTGGACAATAGTTTTCCTTTACCATCGATTTCGAAGTGTAGATCAAGATACGAGGCCGACTTCAGAGTGTCTATAGTATCCTTTATCTCAAGTCCGTTGTGATAGATGCGATGTATGAAATCCCTGAAATTCGGATTGTTTAAAGATAATAGGTCATCTATATTGCGCAAACTGAGTTTAAAGGATCTAGCTAAATGATTTTCTTTCTTTTGGATCAGATCAGCTATAAAGTCAACCTCAAAAGAATGAAGGAATGGGTCAGCAAGTAGAAGAGCACAATTTGTTCCCATCGGAATGACGACAGTTTGTTGAAAAACACGTCCACAACATTGAACAAATATGTTGTCGATTAAAATTTCCAGCATTTTGTAAATATCTTCTGTACATTTGGAAGATAATTTGGAATTATTTCTTACAAAGTATGAGGAAACTCTACCAAGAACTATATATTTATATCTAGGTGTATCTTTTTTGGAAAAAAAACGATGTGTAATGTTTTTAAGTCGGGATTTTTACTGAGTATGGGGAATAGAAGTATACAGTGTTGAAAAATCATAGGTTTTAATGCTATTATATTTTTATAATATTCTTGAACTGATTGTCTCCAAAAGATCTTTCGAATTTTTCAGGATCCACATTGAATTAATACCACTACGGGAGTAACAAGTGTTGTGGTAGTACTGCAGACCCTCTTTGACAGCTGTGAGTACAGAAGTTAAAAGTTTTGTGAGAGGTTTGGTTGTACATTTTGCAGATCCAGCTATTTAACGTTGTTTGTATGGATTATTGTGGAGTTTCGGAATCCAGTACATAGACGGTAAATCACAATCATAGGTCTTATCACTGCTATTATTTTCTACGTCCACCTCTGATAATAAACATAGGATGTAAAACGTTTTGCAGACAAAAACGATGTTGTATTGGGCTTTGTCTGCTGGTACTACAACATATTTGTCATTATAGTAGACAATGTTTTTGCTACATCAGGTTCTTTGAAAGCTGATCATTGACATACTTAAAACTGTCATTTGATTCAAAATTAAAGAGCTCACGGCTTTTAACCACTCTGACAGAAAATCAATGTCTCCTTGTTCTCGTTTTATCCATTTTCCTGCGCAATCTTCCATGGCATTCATAAGGACTTTAAAATCAGAATTCCAATTTATGGGGCATGGTTCACGGTACTTGAGACCTTTAGAAAGGATATTACGCAGAGATTCGTTTTCGATGATGGTTAAATTCCCCGTAACGACGTGACCAGAAGGGCGATATTTGAATGGAGAGTTTTTGCAAGAACATTCAGGTGGTTTAGCCGTGAAGGCCTCCATCTTGAGGTTTTGCAATAGCCTTTTATAATTGAAAATTTTGTATGCAATGGGTGAAGTATGGTAATATGAAATAATTGTTATGGATGTGTCTTTGAAATATGGGAGAATTTTGTTGGTAACGTTTTTGTGATGGAGGTTGTTAGCATTAATTGCATCTATACCTTTGTTGACCAACGGTAGTGGAAGAAATGATCGTTTTTCGTCAACTTGACTTTTCACACAAACTGATTTTAAAAGTTTGGAAACCAATATCCAAAATGATGGCAACAATTCTGCATAATGATGATGTAGGGTCAGTTTCAAGACTTGTTTTGTAAAGAAAGTGTAGTAGAGTGAAAGGTATAGAATAGAGTTTGGTTCTAATGTGATGAAGTCCAAGAGTCTTTTTATCCATCTATGGATACATCATGTAACTTAGAAGCATCTATAACGTAGATATTTTGACTGCTAATGTAAGAAAAAAGTGCGCCATTGTCCTATAGTGCATTTCAATTAAATTTAACCAATCAGTATCTAAATAAGACAAATGTAACAAACGCTTTGATGGTTATTTCTGGAGTTTATATCAGGTATAAATACTTGGTAAATCCTTAATGTGCCACACCTTTTTGTCCGATCATTATACATACGGAGAAGTATTTAGATTTGGATCGATTCAGACTGACGTTCATATTTCAAAAGTTCCAACTTAACTGATAGAAATTGTCTTTCAAAAGTAATTTGTTCAAAGAGGTAAACGTATTTTGTAGGGTTCGAATTGAAGAGATTTCCCTGTATTTTTATCTATTTAAGACCAGGAAGCATTCAGTGTAATTATACAGTTACGATGATATCTCCAACATCTCAGTCAGAGGTTAATGAAGTCGCTGATGCATTACTTAGTTTAAATAAGACAATAGTAAATAGTGGAAACTTTCCAGTCAGCGAACTTAAAACAGTGGATAATTTGGATAATATCCTGGTTAAATTAAATCTATGTAAGCATA
This sequence comes from Perna viridis, assembly GCA_037379345.1. Taxonomy (NCBI): domain Eukaryota; kingdom Metazoa; phylum Mollusca; class Bivalvia; order Mytilida; family Mytilidae; genus Perna; species Perna viridis. The sequence continues at coordinate 989,025 of CM074523.1, read as the reverse complement.
TTTTGACATTTGGTTTTTTTTTTTCCTTTTTTTTAAACTAACCGGAACAAAATACAAGTCTATTTATGTTTTATGACACTGACGAGTATGTTATATATAAAGTAAAGAGAAACAAAATAAAAACGGACAAACTGCAGAGCAACGGTCAGTTTTTATAACCTAGGCTTGAAAAGCGGGAGGTATGTAATGATCACCGTTTCTGTCAGTCTGTTTTCCGTTCGTCCATCTCCTGTTCAAATCAACAACTCTATTTGACTCTAGTTAAATTGAATGAATTCGATGAAACTTTCACAGATTCTGTATTCTGATTCTTCTTATTTGATTTTACCATCTGAATGCTTTTTGGGGTTTGCTGATGCAAAATATGATTTTTTTCATTTATTAACAAGGGGAAGAACCTTCTTCTTATCCGAAACTCCTCTACAGCCACTGAATGGAATTTAATTCTTTATTACATGATGACATTGTGAACCTCCTATTTCCTCACCTATCTGAGTGCTTAAACTACTTAATCACTTACAGGGTATGAATTCTGGGGATGGAGGTGGGGGTATTACCAAATGTGCTTTGCTCATAGTTTTTTCCAGTTTTATTTTTATGATTCATGCCTGTTTTAGGAACTAATTTTACTTTCGAAAGATTTAAATGAGAATAACATTTAAGAGTGCTTCCTTCACTTATGCAACCATCAGTAGCATTTAACAAAGAGGAAATATACACATGAAAAAAATGACCCTTGGAATGAAGGTATATGGCACATTGCTCTTTTTTCTAAATGGATTTCTAGGTCCACATACTGTATCCAAAATATACACTTTTCAACACATTTGGGAGTATGCTTCCTTATTATTTACTTTTATAAATAAGAAATTTTGTTTATTCTCGTGAAATGTAGATAATTTTTTTCATTACAGATATTAATTTTGTTACAGCCTCTGTACAAAGTGTAGTACACAATAGTTTGATTTGTCAACCTGGACACATATACATAACTAATGATTATAGTTGCCATCATAAATGCAGTCTGACCCCATATAAAGACCTTTGTGGAAACAATGGTAATTGCTACGTTGACAGAGATAGTAGAGTTAGTTGCAGATACAAATGTAATGCATATTAAAATTATAAAACCAACCTTTCGTTCGGTGTGTAAAGTAAAATATAGAAGTGAAAAAAAAAGCAAACAAACAAACAAAAAACAAAAAACCGACAAGTAAAGCCGAATGATTATGACAAAACAAGCCTTGAGCAATTTAAACTACACTTTTCAGATGCAATCTACATACGAAATATACATCAAATGCATGTATCAGGCACACCGCCGAACATGCCATTAAAACAGCAATATTTGGTTTGTATAACACTAAACTCGCAGAACTAAAGTAAATCAATGAGGATTTCATGTCCATGGAAGACGGTACATGTCAAATTTTATTTGAAAAAAAAAAAAAACCAAACATTTCAACCGTTAATTATAACATTCTCATGTTTTTTCTACTGTTCTTGTTTTTTTTTTTTTTTTTTTTTACAAAGAATGAATCTTTGTTTGCAATTTACTTTAATGAAAGATAAGCAGTAGAAATTTTAGAGTAAAGGGAAATAACGCTGTGATCTGTTCATTTCTTTAGTTTTAGATCTGGCAAAATTTGTGGGATAACATATAGATATGTGCAGCATACATCATAGGTTCGGTCTACGCGGAAAATCAATTATAGCGTTGGGTTTATTCCGGTGTAATTTATTATATGTTGTTTTACAATTTCAACTGCAAACTAACTATAACTATTCGAGTACATCATTTGATTTACAACATATAAAAGTATCACATTTTAAAATTATAATAGTTTTGGGAAAAAATGCAGTCACGCATGGGTAGTATTAATTAATAATCTTTGTTCTTGTTTTGTTTCAGGTGCAGATGTTGGTTCATGTGGAATGGTTATACTTATCTTGATTTGTGTTTTAGTAGTAGTGTGCAGGAAATAAAGCTAATATAAGAATTTTAAAAGAAAAGTAATTCAATTATCAGTTGATATATTACAATGGTAGTGAACGAGAAGACAATAAAGTATCATAATTTACAAAACCTTATATTCAATTATTTATGTTTCTTTTCAGGTCGTTTAAAATAAATGCTGATTTGTTTTAAATTTATGTAACTTTGGACTAACGCATTCAGTCAGAATGAAAATTAATTGAAAGAGTAATCATGGGAACCAAGATTCTAGCGGAAATCAAAAGAAAGTAATTCAGGGACAAAGACCAATCATGGAAAACAGACATACACAACAAAGGGCATTAAATAACTAAAATAATACATACAATGTAAGATAAGCATATGAGCAACTCTGACTTCACTAAAAAATGGGAGCATGGACCAAGTCCACCGGTAGGGTAAGCGTTCTCTGCTTTCCTAGAAACACCCGCCGAGTTGGTCATAAAAAGTCAAGTCCAGGGTAGACGAATGAGGAAAGGAAAACTATGACGCAATGAACAAATCAGTATTCATGGCGCAGATTGATACACCATAACGATCCACAAGTTCATGAATGCGACCATAAAACTTCAGTAGTAATGACTTTAATCTTGTAGCAACATAACCCTGTTCCAGAAGCCTATTTGTTAGAATTCTATCACAACACAAAAAGTATACATAGTTACGGCAAGCTCTGGCATAACGTATGAGTTGTTATATGAAAACTCCATACGCAGGTGATGAAGGGATGTCGAGTTGTACGGCCTTGAAATATAAATGTGTTGCTTTTTTTTTATATTTCTTTATATTATTATATTTCTTTTCATTTTTTAGGTGTTTCTCTCTCTCTCTCTCTCTCTCTCTCTCTCTCTCTCTCTCTCTCTTGTGTTCGATCTGTTCATAGATCTGCAGATCTGCCAAATGAACATTTAATAAATGACACAAGTGTTTAAATAACAATGATACACATGAATCATTTCAGTCTTACGCATACCGCGGGATCCGTTAGTAGAAATACACCTTTGTATATAAATTAATCTAGTCAACCGCCACTTTACATGCATCTCAGCCGAGGTTATGAACCTGAACGTCAGTATTAGCAAATGCAAAGTCAAAATAATTGTCAGTACAACAGGGAAAAGGAAAATCCATACCGTACAATAAATGAGCTGGGTGTTGGAAGTGTATGTTAATGCATATTCATAATTGTCTTTCGATATGTAATTTCGTTTTTGCTTGTTTTAGTACTTTATGATGGTTTTATTTTCATATTAAATGGGTTAATCTCTTTTTCTCGCACAAACTCTGATTTTGGAGACAAAAGACATTTTGAATTAAGTTAATCTGAGATACTTGATAATTGTTACTGTTGTAACTGTTGTAAGATGTTGGGCTTACATTAATGCTTAAATTGTTTACCTATTACATGATAATGTCCTACGCGTTTCAAAGACTGGAAGCTGGACTCTGTATTATTTTTTATAACGTCGTTTGTACTCATTTTCTTGAAATGATAAATGACTTTAATCTCATTTAACTTTTAAGCTCTCCAATGATAGACATTCGAAGAGTTGAACAGTCAAGATATATACAGTAGAATCGACACAGAAACGCCGGTTGGTGTTATGGGATGATAAATAAGTACAATTGTATGATCCATAGAAATAACGCTTTTGAAAGTGTCTTGACAGAAAATATAGTAAAGAATAATTTATTTCAAAAATCAATTCACACGTACGTATTAATTATACCTAGACTATTGGAATCAACACAATAAACGTACAATTAATGTGTGATTTTATGCCCGAAACATTTTAAATCTTATGTTTATTTTACTTTAATGATATTACGTATCAAACAATTTTCGGGTTATACGTCTCCATCTTTCTTCTTCTATTGAGAGGCATTTTCGTACGTATCAAATATCGTCTTGAGAAGTTGCAAAAATGAAATACATGTATATGAATTTTGCTCTGAATCAAATTTTATTTTACCCAATTCAAGAAGCCAAATATACGATCTGGTTACTGTAGCATACAATGCAAACTATTTTCGGTAGGGAAAAAAAGCGATAGAGAAGACCACCTAGTGTAAAGGATTAGATGTCATTGATCAACATGTGATTAAAAAGAACAAGTTAAACAATGTTGTAAAAATATTAATATAAAATATCTATAAATTACAATATTTATCAAGCAGGGCTGATAGAATTAGCATTTACAGATCAATAATCAGTTTTGTTGGCGATCAGTTTAGTACCAAGCATAACCCTAATTCGTCGTTAATTTAGCTGCACAAAATCACCGAGTTATGGAAATTTAAGTACATTTTGGTAGTATTTATTTGAAAAATATAAACTTACTCGTAACTATTTAACTTTAGATGAACAAAGGTGGAAATGAAACCCACCAATGACTACCAAGTGAAGCATTGTATCCCAATGACTACCACGTGAAGCATTGTATCCCAATGGCTATCAAGTGAAGCATTGTAGCTCAATGACTACCAAGTGAAGCATTGCAGCTCAATGACTACCAAGTGAAACATTGCAGCTCAATGACTACCACGTGAAGCATTGTAGCTCAATGACTACCACGTGAAGCATTGCAGCTCAATGACTACCACGTGAAGCATTGCAGCCCAATGACTACCACGTAAAGCATTGCAGCTCAATGACTACCAAGTGAAGCATTGCAGTTCAATGACTACCACGTGAAGCACTGCAGCTCAATGACTACCACGTGAAACATTGTAGCTCAATGACTACCACGTGAAACATTGCAGCTCAATGACTACCACGTGAAGCATTGTAGCTTAATATTACAAAAGAATCTTACAATATACTAATAATTACATTATAGTCAGTACTGTACGGTTTCAGTTTTATAAACAGCGGCTATTATAAGTTTGTTTATTTTATTATTAGTATATGCATCTTTATATTTAGTGGACAAATTTGTCTCGTACAAGGTATTTATAACATGATTGGCGAAACTACTGTGTATTTTAACAATTTCCTATATTGAAGTAGTGTTGAAGTTGTCTTTCTTGACGCATCATTTTGAATATGTTTGTAGTATATTTTAACAGTATATTATGTACATCTTTATATTGAATAAATAAATTTAAAAAAAAATTGCAGTACTTTATAGGTGAGGAAAATAATCTAGTATGGATCAGTTAAGGTTGATCCATGATATCTCATGATAATCAATGAAACTGTTCAAATACATTTGATACGTTCTAAAAAACTTTTTCTGTGATTAATACCTTGGTGAAATAGTTTTTTTTATTTAATTAAGTTTAAAAATTATGTCGGGAAATTTTCTCGTTCTTCTCTACTGAAGAACTTAGTAAAATAGTAAGTGTAAATATCTCCAACTTGTACTTTTAGTTTTAAAGTTTCTTTGAGGTCTACATTAATCATACACTTCTGTCTAGTTTTAGGACAGAGCTTTACTTGAGACTAATATCGAGGTAGAATCAAGATGTTAGTAGCAATCAAATATATATTTAAATAATATAAAACCAAATATTAAATATGAGTAATCAAGGGTACCAAGGCTATAGCGGTAATCACATGTAAGAATGTAATCCAGGGACAAAGACCAGACATGGAAAACAGACATACACAACAAAGAACATGGAGTAATTAAAATCATACATACAAAGTAACAAAAGCAAACATGCAACCAGGACTCCACTAAACGCTGGGAGCATGGACCAGGTGCACCGGTAGGGTAAGCGTCATCTGCTTTTCTAGAAACACCCACCGAGTTGCTCATAAAAAGTCAAGTCCAGGGTAGACAAACGAGGAGGAAAAGAAAACTATGACACGAAGAACAAATCAGTTTTCATAGCGTAGATGGATACAACGTAACGATCCACGAGTTCATGATGACGACCATAAAACTTCTGTTGTGATGACATTAATTTTATTGCAACATAGCCCTGTTCCAGAGGCCTATTTGTTAGAATTCTAGCGCGATACAAAAAGTTTACATAGTGTCGGCAAGCTCCGGCATAACGTATGAGTTGTGATATGAACACTCCATACGCAGAAGGGATGTTGCCACAGATGAACGGAAAGTTGCCAATTCTGAAGGAAAAGTCATCACGTTTGTCGTAAAGTTGGGTCAATAGTTATCCTTTACCATCGATATCTAAGTGTAGGTCAAGATATGACGCTGATTTAAAAGTGTCTGTAGTATCCTTTATCTCAAGTTCTTTGGGGTAGAATTGATGTATCTAATCCCCAAAACTAGGATTGTTTAAAAATAATACGTCATCTATATGGCAGAAACTGAGATTAAAGAATCTAGCCAAACGATATTCTTTCTTTCTGATCAGATCAGCTATAAAGTCAGCCTCATAAGAGTGAAGGAATAGGTCAGCAAGTAAAGGAGCACCATTTTTCCCATTGGAATGCCGACTGTTTGTTAAAAACATGTCCATCACACTGGACAAATATGTTGTCGATTAAAAATTCCTGCATTTTGTAAACATCTCCATCTGTATATTTGGAAGATGATTTGGAATTATTTCTTACAAAGTATGAGGAATCTTTACCATTAACTATATATTTGTATCTAGGTGTACCATCTTTTTTGGAAAAACAACGATGTATAATGTTTTTAAGTCGGGATTTTAACTGAGTATGGGAAATAGAATTATACGCTTTGAAAAATCATAGGTTTTAATACTATTATATTCAGATAATAGTCTTGAACTGATTGTCTCCAAACGATCTATCATTTTTCAGGATCAACATTGCATTAATACCACTACGGCAGTAACAAGTGTTGAGGTAGAACGGCAGACCATCTTTGACAGTTATGAGTATAGAAGTTAAAAGCTTTGAAAGAGATTTGGTGGTATATTTGGCAGATCCAGCTATTTAACGTTGTTTGTATGGATTCTTGTGGAGTTTAGGAATCCAGTACAAATACGGTAAATCACAATCATCGTCCTTGGTAGAGAGACCAAAAGAGGATAGCACAGATTTATGGTTTTCCACAATCTCCTCTTTAAGAATGTGATAGCAGTAAAGGTCTTATCACTGCTATTATTTTCTACGTCTACCTCTGATAACAAACATTGGATGTAAAAAAAAAACACATGAAACAGACACTTCTACATACACAATATAACAGACCGAATAAAAAAGATTACACATAAAAAAAATGAAGATAAGGGAAACAAGACTTTCAACAAAAAACTAAAGCGCAAGCATTTTGAACGTTAGCTCCCTCAAAACACCGGGAACGACATCAGGTACTTACAAAGAGTAAGTATGTCCTGCTCCGCCAGAGGCACCAGTCATAATGCAAGTGAGTATAATTCAATAATAATCTAGCAACAATAATTCAAATCCGCAACATGGTCAAACACTATTGACATTAGGACATCATTACTCATGTTTAACTAAGTATCAGTTACATGTATAAACCAATACAAACGACAACTGAATAAAAACAAAAGAAAACATAAAAATCAACAAATAGTTACACAAACCTTATCTAGTGCAGAAAGTACAAAAATAACATTAAGTATGTCCTTATACTAAGGTGCCTTATGCATTAATGTTATGTCGGAGAACTCATATAGGGATTCATTATAGGGAGATACAGTACGAGAGTGTAGAAAGGTTTTAGATGTTACCTTTGTGTCCTTACAGAAGATAATGACTCTACTAATAAGTTTTAATATAAGGATATATTAAATATTATTAAAATATAAAACCGTCAATTATTATTATATATGGTCCTTTAAGAGCTAAATGAAAATATATAGTAGTGCTTTTCAATTTAAAAATCAGGTATTGTATCGTGGTTTCAACTCCCACATGTTATGACTTTTAAATTTTACTGTCTTAAACACCAAATTAAAACAAAAGTTAATTAATGTAACAACATGAATGTTTCTATTTTCTAGAACATTGTTTTACATCAAAGACGAGTTTAGAACAAGGGTTGTGCCAATAGAGATGCAGTAGTGTTTAGTTCAAATTGCTGTTAAAGCGAAACATCTCCGACTGTGGTAACAGACGTTTTAAGAACACAAATGACTTACGATATGCCAGTACTACGACACCATAACACATGTGTTACAAGATATCATGGTTTTTGTGCTTGCAATGTGTAGAATTTTCGAAACAATGAGAAACGAAATGTTTCTTCTACTCGGCGAAATTAGGCTCATTGCAATGCGTAAAGAAGATAGAAATGTTTTTACTTTTTGTAAAAACTCCTCATTATTGATAAAAAATGAAGAAGAGCCTTTTTACTTCATTCGGATCTTTTTATGAAGCCATGGTTCAAATAAGTTAAAACGAAATCATTCCAATTAACGCAACCACCGAATATTGTTTTCTTTTCTTCTTTTTTTTATATCATCTGATAATTGTTATGATTATTAAATCAATACATATGACTTTGTTATGAAGATCAAAAGAGACCTAATGCACTCATTCGAATATTTAACGTCTGTCTTGTTAGTAATGATATTTGTCAACGATTTATTTGTTACATTTAGATAACATATTCGATCTCATTGATAAATTAAAGGTAAGTAACGTATCATATAAGACTATTTCCACATTTTTAACGAAATCGTGATAGATACCTTATTAACTGTATATGAACACTGTAGAAAGAAACACTAGACAAAAACAATTCTACAACCAACAATTTGCGTTTAAAACATTAGCAAAATTTCATTTAACCGAAACATCAAACTGGACGGAAAATCCAGAGACACCAAAAATGAAGAAAATGGTCAGTTCATGAAAACTGTACAGTTAAGATAAAATGCAAACAATTACAACATAGAGGTAATAAAAAAGGACAAAAAACAATAACGCTATTGACGTCAATCAGGTGAGCGGACGAAAATGTTTTATACTGTTCAATCGATCTTTCTATATGTTATCATTATCCATATAATCATTTACCATTTAAAATGATTTACCGATAAAACGACAATGAACGTGACGTCATTTCTAGTTAACAATGTTAATCAAAAGATATATAAAGTAAATTTTCAATTAACCTAAAAGTATATCAATTTGAGATCGTCTGTACACAAATTTTAACTTATAATGAATTTTGATTTGGATTCATTAATTCGTTGCAAGATTAAAAATCTACTATGCCATTCCTCATATAAAATGTTACCTACTTTTATAGAATTGGTAAAGCAATATCCGTCATCCAAGTCTCAAAATAGTTTTGCTATTTTGGTATCCTTTATCAAGGAGTAATCCAAGGAACCAAGATTCTAGCGGAAATCAAAAGAATATAATCCAGTGACAAAGACCAGACATGAAAACAGACAGACACAACAAAGAACATAAAGTGACTGAAATAATACATACAAAGTAACAAGAGTAAATGAGAAACAAATAACATTGATGTCATTCAATAAAACAATTAATTTTTTTTTTGGTGTTGTATATTTCACCGCTCAGGTGTAATATGAGATATTGTTTAAAGTCAATATTTAAATCTTATTTATATCTTTTCGGCACCTTTTGTAAGGTCCTTTTTTTGTGAGACCATGTTGCATTTCCTTTAGTTTTTGGTGTGGTGGCCTCAATTTCTCAAAATGTCGTAAATGTAGAGTTGATCATAAGTAATGACGTCACAACATAACATAGCATCGTTATTTCATACCTTACGATCAATTTTACAATTACAACTTTTTGTAAAATTGACGCCTGTTTTGTAATTTTTTCCAAGTTTCTGTTTTTATATGTTAACATATTTTATCATGTCACCTATATTTCTCTATACTTCGATATACTTTCTTGACCGGAACAACATTGTGTAAGTGCTTCTGTCTTGTTTTCACATACTGGTAAAGCCTATGATTCCCGAAATTTCTGATTGCTCATATGTTTTAATAATATGATATTTTTTTCAAATATGATAGTTGTTGAAGAAATTTGTAAAACATCTTAAGTCATTACGAGGTTGAAAGGTACTTCTTCGAATATGATCTTGAACGAAAATAATATTCTACCATTATTTTAGTATGTATGTATGTAGTCTTCATATGAATAAACCTCCAGTTATATGTGATATTATATATTTGAGTATGGATCTGGAATGGATTTTGGATAGGAATGTCAGAATTTACTTTTGGATGATACATTTCAGACTGAACAAAACATAACCTGAAGACTAATTTTATTTTTTGTTGATAATAGAGTACTAACCAAATGCATGTGTTTGATTCTTGCAATAAGTAACACTAAAATAAACACCTTATAGGTAGATATAAATACATTGAGAATAAAGAATTTTTATATGTTTATACTTGACAAGTATAGGTTTTGAAATTATACAGAATATTTTAATACGAAATTCGTTTTAAATATAAATCTGACATAGATATTCTGCGATGTTTTCTGAAAATAGATTTAAGCAGATTTTCTTGTCTACTAAAATATGTCTGTCAAGCCACAAATAAAAGACTTGGAAATAAAGATAAACAATTTGCGTGACGATGTACAAAGACAAGAGTGCATTTCTTATATATTTCTCTTCTGCTAAATTTTCATAACTTGATCTGTCGTCAATTTTTTGTCTACTGTACTACCCGAAATAGAAGAATTTCTATTCTGTCTAGAATATTGAGATACATGCAATTGGTTAATAAATTGTCTACAGCAGATTTTGAACAATAGACATTATCTTTTCTTGATATTTCTATTTATGCTGTTTTTTAATTTACTTCATGTGGTCATTGCCGTCTATGTTTTTGTTTATTTCTGTCTAAATACGATTTCCTCAAAATACGATTCCATAATAACAATGGCACAAAATGTACATTTCGGCCTTTTCGTACTTAACTTTTTATGAACAATTCGGCGGGTGTTTCTAGAAAAGCAGAGGACACTTACTTTACCGGTGCACCTGGTCTATGCTCCAAGTGTTAGTGGAGTCCGAGATGCTTTACTTTTGTTACTTTGTATGTACTATTTTAGTTACTTTATGTTCTTTGTTGTGTTTGAGTGTTTCAATGTCTGATTTTTGACCCTGGATTATATTCTTTTAATTTCCGCTCGAATCCTGATTACTCGTCCGAACAATCCTGATGGTTCTTGCGGATTGTTTCTGTTTCTGTTTCTGTATTTTTTCTGCTATCAGTTTTTACTTTGACTTTGCTAAGACCAATGTTCTTTTTTCACATTTATAGATATTTTATGAAATATACAATAATGAAACTGCCATTATTTCTTTTAAATTGTTTAGCGACACTTGAATGATTTGGGACTTTCAAGATATTTACACTTTTCACTTATTACACATAATACATGCGCAAATCATGCTACTTGAGCAAAGTGTTTCTTTTAGATAAGATAACGCGGATGCAATATTTGATACATTTAGGTAGATCATATTACACAGAGCATTTTTTTTTCAGTCATCTTACAAAATCATACAGACATTTGTATTTTCTAATTGTTTTTCTAATTAAACTAATTGTGATTGAAATGATGTACAAATAGTATATTTTAATTATTTCAAATGATTTTTACACAAAAATTGAAATTGTACTATTAAATTAAAAACATTATTTAAAAAGCCTGCTTTCACGGGGAAATAAATGACGATAAAATGTCCTTTCGAAATGTAAAGGGAAATCTTATTGTTTTTAATATTGCAAACAAACTGCAATATATTCAATCAAACAAATGTATATCTGTATATCTATATCTAAATATATAAAGTAATAAGAAATTCTATCTACCATGTTTTTAAGAGTTTGCGAATTATTGAAAAAAATCCCAACAGAATCCATAGAAAATGTAGTAAAATATTGAATAAGGCTCAATATCTCAAAAGCAAGTTCTGTGACCTATGTTGTTTACATTAAAATTCTGTTATTTCTAGTTCATCTTTGAGAAAAACTAAGAAACTGTCTACCAGAAATATATTGTATTAGGTTTAATCTACCTTAAATGTCAATTACGAACATTTAACATCAGTCACAACATTTGAAAACAAATGGAAATAATTAACAAACCATCGCTCAGCAAAATCTAAAACAAAAAAAACAACAAAAAAAAAACAGTAAGATGGAGGGTGATTGTCAGTGGTATAACAAAAAATAAGTATATCTGTCCCGACACAATTATTTTAATATAAAGGAATAATAATTATAACTAACTGAAAAATTGGATTTGATAAGTGATTCATGAATGACTAAAATCAAAGAACCGTACTTAATTGGTTTATTCCTTTTAAGGAACCTTAATTAACAGAAGGATTTATAGGTTCGTTACAGATAAAATTTACTTCGGTGATGTCCAATCGATTAATTCTAACAAAAGACAAATGCTTTATCATGTCATCGCAAATTGGTGCTGCTTCCATAATAACTGTAAATAAGTTATAGACGAATTACTTTACAGTACATTTACCATAAGGAGGTCTTATGAACTCAAATCCATTTCTCAGTGTTGTCCTACAAAAATAACTATATATTCCAGTCTTGTGTTGTACTTTCATTATACATCTTAGTTTTTTGTCAACTATGAACTTTGCTTGTTATTATAATGTGTGTAACCGGAATGTCTATAAAAATATCATAATCATAACAGGGAAAAGACCATATTAAATGTACAAACCAGGAAAATTATGAATAAACATGGAAAATGAAATTAGTCACTTTACTTCTGATATGGTACAGGCTTTTCGAAGTAAAGTAGTGGGCTAGTTCATGGCTATCAGAACCATCCGCTTCCAAAGTGATAATTACAATACCTTGTATAGTCGAACTTCATAATTTGATGTACCAAACTTCTCTCCTAATAATCAATATAAATAACCTAGAATTTCTGAAATACTCAGACTGACTAGTCGGTTCGAACGGTTGCTAATCTTAGAGAACAACCCTCACTTACTCGAAATCGTCCGTCATTTTGTCAGCTTGCGGCACAAGTAACTGGGGCACTACCATTAATCAATTTGTCTTCTCAGGTAATTACGGGTATTTTTTATGTCGTCTCTAAATAGGCACTTTCAATCTAACTCAATACAGATTGAAGTTCAAAATGGTCAAAAGTGGGCGTGATGAAAGGACAAAAGAAAATTAAATAAAAACAAATTATTTACCCATTAAATCTAACTCTGAAAGTTTTTAAAAGCAGACACAACATTTTTAATATCTGCAAATCAACATAACCTTCTGAAAGTGAATTGGAAATAGTTAAGATTTAACAATAAGCAATTTTGAACCATAAATTTGAACTCGGACCGGCAAAGGAAAAAACGGAAATCCTCGAAATTCTATTTCTCAGACTCTCAATAAAACGAACATACTTGAATGGTACCTTAAAGTTTGGGTTATGGATATATGACCATTGTAAGTTTGTGTTGCGAATTGACCCACATCGAGGATACAATTCTGGAATCTTTATTCCCTGTCAACAAAACCTGACTAACACGAAACTTTAGAGGTTGATTACCGATATGATTGACACAGAGTATAAATGTATTCCCAAGAGTGTACTGAAATATAAATGAATTTCCGTGTCACAAATGATTGGTTTTCTTTATTGGCTTTCAACGTTTATGTAGAGCAATGTCTTGAAAGGCCACAATAACAAATGCTTCCACCGTTCTTCTCAATTACGGACATAATCCATAAAAATATACAAAAGGCGTGAATCAGAAACTGAAGATGACAGTACAACTGAACTAAAACAGAAAGGCAGTGTCAACGATGAAGTTTTTTTTTCTTTTATTACACTGCTAGTACTGCTTTGGATACAAACACAAAGAAAAAATCAACAATTAGCTCTCAGAGTAACGCTGATTATCAGATCCACAACATAAATTGTTAATGACAACCCTTCAAAGCTTAATATATTAGTTTTCTTTTGTTTAAACAATAAATAACATGTATATACATACTCGAATATAAAAGGTATGATTTTTGGGCAATTAGTTATGATATAATTTTATGACATTAGTTTATATTCTTCGTATTTTAACGTGTTGTTGACTATGTTATTATTGTTTTCCTTTATTTAGTGATGTCTAATATAGCTACGTGCACGTATTGCTATAATTAAGTTGCGTTTTCATGTATTAAGAAAGAAACAAACAGATCTGAATTTAGATACAAGGTTCCTTAAATGTCTTAATTATGTAATAGCTATTATAACATATATAAACAAATGAACACAAAAATCAATTTTCCTGGAAAATGATGTTAGATTTATTTAAGTTCAGCTTAAAGCAACTGTCTTTTTCAAGACACAACACCGAGTGCACCAGAAAAGTAGGGGATATAAAAAACATAAACCAAACATCGGAAAATAATAACAAATACTTGAGAAAAACACGAAAAACATAATAACGAGAATATATATTCAGCAATCACGTTTGTTCTTCTTTTGAAAGTCCTAAAATGACAACAAAACACACAAAACAAAACAAAACAAAAAACACGTTTCTAATATTGTGAACAAATATCCGAGACAAGGAATTTAAAAAAAAAGCCAGGTTAACAAACTAAACGAGTTTCCTTATCGATATAAAAACTAATGACACGATATACAAATATCATACAAAGACTACAGTTCTGTTTTTACTAGGCTTTGTCCGACATTATTCCTGGATATATCGTGCTGTGCTGAACACGTGTTGGACAGGTCTGGAATGATATACTTGTCTCATTATATGCCAAATAAGGTATTATACACGTACTATTACTATCTGAACATTACGATATGTCTACAGCATGTCGATATAAAGTGGTTCAGGATTTATAACACACACAGCTCTACCATGGGGTGAACTCTATCACGCAACAACTATTGGTACTGTCTTTGTTCACCATTCAAAGATATATACACAATACACTTCTTTGTATGTAAATAAGATGTGCTAATTTAGCTCAGATTTTTGATCCCGTATTCTTCATTGCCATTTCAGATAACACCGTGATCCACATCGTGAAATGCATACAATGCCAACAGTGATTCATTGTGAAAAAAAGCCTGGTAAACTAAGCTTTTCTTTGGTCTACATACGCCATATGTTCCAGTGACTATTCATTCATATTTATCGAGCAAAGGAAGAACGACAACTCTTGCAAAACGCAAATTTTATGTCATAAAATTAATTCATATCAATGTAGTCTCAAAAGTACAATAACCAATTTTACTTATCTTTTTTGTTTGTTTGTTTGTTTGTTTGTTTTTTGTTTTTAGTAATTTGTTTTGTTACAAACATCTGTTTGTTATATAGACCTCTACTAAAATTGTGAGTTAACTTATTTCATGACCTATATAGAAAACGAATATCTTTAAATCAGTATACAACTCATTTTTATTAACATATCTGTTTTCCTTATTATTACCCATATCAACCTTCTCTATCAGGTCTTCATTGATTTTCTGTGGCCTTATATGTGTCATGTTGAATTGAGTATTAACCGTTAGTGACACAATTTACCAATCGTATCTTTACATCAAATGAATCATTCTGTACTTTCCCTCATTCTAAGAATTGGTTGTAATTAAGGACCTTTCTTGTTTTCTACAATAGTACACCAATATCTCCCGATAAAGCATAAATATTTCTGATAGGATTTAAAAGAATGCATTGCCTTACAAAAACGCCTCAAGCAGGATTGAAGATGGTTTACTTAACGGGTTTGTCATCTCATTGGTTAATATGTCCTGCTTACTGTTAAGTGTATGAGAGGAATGTCGACTTTATTAACAACAGAGAATGGTCTGTCTATTGAAAGTGAACTTTAGGGTTATCACACCTAACGCGAAATATGAATTGACAAAGACATTAATATGAATGAGTTGCTCATTTACTTTTGTTACTTTGTACGTATGATTTTAGTTACTTTATGTTCTTTGTTGTGAATGTCTGTTTTCCATGTCTGGTCTTTGTCCCTGGATTGCATTCTTTTGGTTGCCTTGATTACTCTCTCACACACACATGTTATAATATTATTTTGTATATTGAATTCAAGACCATGGTAAGAATTAAGATTATTCGAAGAACATAAAATCCGTTTTTTTAAGTTTGTTGTTTTAAACTTGTGCACATAGTTGTTAAGTCATGTACTATAATTTGATCGAAATTGCACATGCATTGTTCAACACACATTGTTAGGTAAAGCATCGCCTGATCCACTCATACATTGATCTTTACTTATAATTTATCACAAAATACTGACCTGTGATAATTTTATTTAAACGGTGAAACCAGTCTTAGCCTAACTACAGATAAATTTGTAACATATGTAGACGTGACCTCATATCATATCAATTAGTAATTTATATACCAATGAACGGTGTTTTCATCAGCAACATGATAACTGATTCGTTCATAGTTTTCCTTTCCTCTTCCGTCTACCACGGACTAGACTTTTTATGAGCAACTCAGCAGGTGTCTCTAGAAAGGCTGTGGACGCTTATCCTACAGTTGCATATGTTCCATGCTCCAAGTATTGTAGTCCGAGTTGCTCATTTACTTTTGTTACTCTGCATGTATAATTTTTGCTATTTCATGTTCTTTGTTGCGTGCGTCTGTTTTCCATGTCTGGTCTATCTCACTGGATTACATTCTTTTGATTTCCACAATAATCTTGGTTCCCTTGATTACTCTTCCGTTTAAAAGGACAGAATAGCAGATATAATTTCACGCAAAATATACCACAAGTTACTCTATAGAACGGAGAAATGAACTGGGCTCATAATTGTGGTAGATATACTCGGTCAGACATTTCCCTCGATGATTAAACTTGAAAACACTTGAAAATGCATATAATTGTTACTTAAGAGAACCTCATGATTTTTCGAAAGAATGCCCGTTTTGTAGGTGAAGGTCAACTTACTGTAACAAAAAACATCCATATCGATGAAGGGCATACTTCATGAAATTGTTAATTTGCAATTATAAAGTGCACTATGCATGAAAATAAGATTTATGTAATTTTTCTAAACAACGATAAAAATGCAATATTTGCTTTCTTTTCTTAATCGCTATCATCAAATCGAAAAAAAAAGATTTAATTCACCAATCAGAAATGACATGGACTCTTGATACAAATAGAAGTATAAACATACGAACATCTCGGACTATAAGAAATGAAACATTAGAGATTAGTAATTCACCCCTGAGTGTATATGTTCGAAATATCTACGACTGGTCAGGACACAACAAGAAATATCTTGGTTTCAGGACAGTACACAGTAATACAATTATGACATTTTTCAAAAGTATATAGGTCGATAATTAGATTGTTTAATAACATATGATTACATCCAGCATAAATTTTAAAAGAAAATGAGACTTAATATCTGTAAGTATCCAATGAAAATTGTGCAGGGGACAAAATGGTTATCTAACAATGATCCACATTACCTTGAACTCAACTTTAGAAATAAGCTAATTAAGAATGAAAATGACTCCACTGCAATGAACTGACATCCCATTAAATCAAAGATATGTCTATGATACCTTATTTAATGTCCCGAAGTGGATAAATTTTTCTTTGTGTCATGTCCTATATTCTCTACTTCAAAGAAAAAAGAAAATTAGCTGTGCTTTAATCGTCTTTTATCAAAAGACAGAGGGTGTTGTATCATGATATTTATATCCTTAAATATTAGTTAACCGTATAAACTTGACAGTATCACGAAATGATTCCTATATTTCCATTGCATATGCACAAAAAGTGGTACATGTGGGATATAAATGTATTTTTCCTAAATGTTTGAACTGTCAACTGCTGTCTGGGGTAAATACACTCTTTGGATCATCCAAACATCAAATACCAGTTCTTTAAATTCGTACTAGGATAGAACTGGTAACCAAGTGTAGATTTAAACTGCCAATATAACCTCTAAGGCAGAACTGTTAAAATATTTTCTTTAATAAAAATCTTAGAAATAGAACTGACAGCAACTGTTTTACCTAACAAAACCTCTATTTTCATATTTTGAATCGAACTGAATACTGTCTTATGTAAAATTCAAAGTGTTTTGTTAGGGAAACAAAGGCAGTATCTTTTTCCAATATGGAATCGCAGAATCAGGTCATAAGTAAAGCATTGGCAGTGGGATGATTTAAATTCGTCAAAAATCCAAAAATATGGCCTAAACCTGAGCACATGGAACAGGGACGATTAACAACTCGAAACAAAATTTCAGGAAATTTTTAACACAGACTTTCAGACATTTGATCATCATCCAAAACAATGAAAGAATAATCTTTTAAATTTGAAGTGTTCAAAATAAAGTATAGATAATTATTTATATTTTTTTTTCATATTTAAAATACAAAATAACTCAGATAAAAAAAGATCTTCAACATAGAAAAGGTATGGTAAATGCATAGTCATTATTAATTTGCTGAAAACATACTTGGATAAAAATATTAAAACCTGTGTGCTATTATGAAATTCCTTCTTTTCATTTTGGTGGTTTCATAAATTCATAAACTCGTGTGAACTTTTTTTGCACCTTGTTTTAGTTTTCTTTTTTTCTTTCGGAATCAATAACATGACATTTAACGATCAATTCTGCATGTGTTTCTAGAAAAGTAGTAGACGGTTACCCTACCAGTGTATCTGGGCCATTATAATCAATATATTTTGTTACATTGAGAGTGTTTGTTTTTGTTTGCGTGTTACATGTATTTCCTATTCTTTGTTGTGTATTTGTGTATTTTCTCTGTTTTATCATTATCATTGGATTGTATTCTTTTTATTCCAAGGTCAATTTTCATATACTTAAGTATATATCAATGTTGATTAAACTATTAATCGTTGGGGACTGGTTCCCTTGGTTTCCCTTCCAATGGAAACTGTCTTCATCAAAACGTACATTTTATATATCCTGCATTTGTCAAATAGAAATACGATAAAGCCGTTACCACAAACGAAAGTCATAAACATTAATCACGCCATTGTTTCGAATTCATTTCGTCGATATGAAGAGAGTTCCAGCTATTATATCTATAAAGAAATACATCAAAGCACGGCTTGTTCAAATTATATATTCCTTATATTTAACGGAATAGATATAATAATAACAGCTACGGACGGATGATAAATGAAGCCCATAAATAGATGAAAACCTTAACAGCTTGATGAACACGGCGATTTATTTATCGCATTCCTATTAAGTCGGTGAAGATAGGTCAACAGAAAGTCTTGATTAATGTGTCACTGTAGGTAAACTAATAACATGGTACCAATTTATCAGAGAATTATTGATGGAGTGTCCACGATATGAATACACATTTAGTTATTACCAATCTAGCGCCAAACGTGCATTTCATTTCTGTGTGGTTTGGACAATGTTGTTACAATGTGGTAAAAGGTGAACAAATTGGATTGTTTTTCTTATAAAATGATTGAATTAATGTTCAGAAATAATTTTAACAAAGTCGTCATCGTCGTACTGTAATGATATTTGATAGAGATTAAAATAAACAGTTATATAATTGCAAATCAATAACATGTAGAGCAAAACATAAGCAATGAAAATCGAAGCACAAATCAGTTTTCGATTGTTTTCATTTTCAAAGGCTGGTTAAAATAGATCGGAAATTCCATTCATGATTAAGATCACAAATCAAAATAACGAATATGCAGTGTCATAAACTTTTTGTGTCTTTGATATTACCTCTTGCCAGATAGTGTAAGATGCCTGAACTGTTACAATATAAGTCATCAAAGTATAGAAACACAGATTTCTTTTTCCAAAAGAAATGAAAAATATCTTTAAAAACAATATCGAGGAGAACGATGAAGAAATATTTCAAGGTGTTAAGTACCATTTTGTGTAAGAAAAAGTGAAATAGGTTGCAATGGGTGGCACTTTAAAATTCTATTTTGCATCAAATATATTCAATACATCTAGCAAAGAACTTAAAAGCTATTTAAATTTATCCTGAAGCATCTGTGACGTATATATTTTGACTGTTTTTATCAATAAAATTTGCGGTAACGTTCCCCGCAATTTTCCATCATGTATTCAGACTTAATTTGACCTATCAATATCTTTAAAATAGCAAATTTTGCAAATACTTTTATGCTAATTTTCGAAAAGTTATCAGGTATAAATACTTGGTTAATGCAATAAAATCTTTTTTTCCTTCATGTGCCACACCTTGTACACATTTTGCCTGACTCGTAGACGCAGAAGTACTTAAAACGTGTTAATTCAATGTGTCACAATTTATTAACGAAAGAAAAAAAAGAGAGAGAAAACAAAACAAGTATCAAAACAAAACAACAAAAAATCACTTGACGCTTGACCTATTTTCTAAAATATCGGTTAATAACGCTTTCACCAGAATCAATTACAAATTTGATTTCTCTTCCTTCATTATTGATTGAAACTCGAAGATCTCGTCATTTGACACTCGTCTTTGTTGACTATTAACCTAACACATTAATTATTAAGTCGAATCCAAAGCTACTTTCACGTCATGTTACAAAAATTAATATAAATTGTAGATTTTTTTATCGAAAGATCAGAAAGTAACTAAAACAAGTTGTACAAAAATAATTTTTTTGCAGACAACAAATAGAGATGGATTTGGTCTACTTTTAAGTAATCTGATTTTATGCCCAATAGAAATAGTGCATTTGCATCATGTATTGATAATCATTGAAGTAGCAACATTGAAGGGACAACGATTTGAACGCCAATAAAATAATCCAGATGTAGTCAAAACAAATAAACACACATGAACCAGGACACAACATAAAAAACATCCAAATAATAACATAAATAAATAAGCAACCGGGATCCTCTAAAGCTGGGGAAAGTAAAATCCGTCCTTATATCGTTAATCTGCTGACACCAAAACGTCTAAGAAAATTCTTAGCTTCCATTTTGGTTCCAATCAAAGTCTCCGAAATAAACAACATAAAAATAGTAAGAAATTTTCTTAGATTTAATAATTTTGATTGATTGATTGATTGATTGTTGGGGTTTAACGTCCGAGCAGCAATATTTCAGCTATATTCAGACGATGAACATGAAACGGATGATAAAATGAACATGAAATGATGATGAAATGGAAAACGGGATGGAACACAAGGGCAGTAGGGTCGACAAATTTTGATTGCCACTAGAAAAAGGGAGGGATGGGTAAAGTCGGGCAATTTAGCCTCCTGTGGTGGAGCACAAAGGTTCCTACTCCTATCGAATACCACAGCAGGGTTCTTTAACGTGCGAGGAACGTGGCATCTTTCCCAACACGGTGCACCATTATGGTTTGCAGTCAGGTTTTCCGTATTATAGCCTGACAACCCCAGCATGTAACACGCCAGGGGTACCCCATTCCACCACCTGGGGCACACATCCCAGTTGCTCTGTGGGCAGAGCGCCTAGCCCCCGGCTAGGTTTCTGAGCACTATTTAGTCGCCTTTTACGACAAGCTTAGCGCTGCTGCAGGCCTATTCTTTTAACACCCGGACCTGCACGGGGTTTAATAATTTTGTTACGTTTTCTGGCTTTCGGGTCGGGTTGTTTTAAAGTACAAATTGCTGGTGATTGTCGTGGAATATTTTGAGCATCTAGAACATTGCATACCGGAATATTTAAACACATACTACAAACTTGGTCATACAACAATCATCAATACGTTGTTATTGCACATTTTCGTATTAATAGCAATAGAACTCACCATTTGAAAAAAATGTATCTACACAAAGTAAAATATGAGAATTTTGTTCTACATTTTAGATCTGAAGATCAACCTTTAAAATGACAACAAAGTGTTGGAAGCGAAATTTATCTTCATTTCTTTTGTGTATCAGCGTCGTTGACAATGTCATCAAAAAAACGATGGTACGCCTTAGGCAAGCTGGACACTTTATGTTACTAACCACTTTTTTCCCTTTTCTATCTCTTTTTATTTCGTAGCCAATGTGTTATGTATAAACCTTTCCTTATTTTCAACAATACATTTTCTAGTATGTGTCTGTAAACTTTTAATCTTTTTAAGTAGCATTCCACTTAAGAATCTTTCACAATGTGATACATAGTTGGAAAGCCTACATATTTTTATTTTTGATATCTTGTTTTAAATGCTTTAGTAAACAGAAATTAACATTTGGTTTTTCATATAACCCGTGCTCATAGGAGATAAATATTGTATAGAATGCACTGTAGAATTCAAAAGTAAGGGAGATAACTATGTAAATACGATATAATCTATTGGATTTTCATTGTTGATTATCTCCTAAGAGCAGGCAGATTGGAATGAATAATAACACATTTCATGATATAGACCTATACAACAACCTAATAACAAAAATAAAAATATGTAGCCTTTTTTGGGGTGTATCATATTTTTCAGATTTCAAAGACAGCTACTTAACTATAATACTTGTCTTTCAGAACAGATATGTTTAGTTAAATAAGTGAGCTTTTTTTAGTGTAATGTTAGAATCTTTGTTATATAGTTGAAACAAAAACTAATAGTAAAGTAATATATAAGTAAGAAAAAAAGCATACTTACAAATTGAAAATCTTTTTCTCATATCTTTTCTATTAGAAATAAACTTTGGGACAATTTAAAATTGAACATTTAAAAGGTCAGTAATTTTCAAATTAACTTGCCATAAAGTGGATGAGCATTATTGGTTGTGTAAAAGTCACAGTTAGGATTTTCTCGGACTGTCTATTGACTTATGATAAACTTTATATACGGAAAAGTCGTGTTATCGTATCAATGCGTTATACAGAGATATGCATTTTATATCAAATTTAAAAATAAGAAAAATATGTAATGATGTATGCTTTATGTTGATTCTTCGTTACCTAATTCCATCTTATCTGCTTACTACATAATACGGAATGAATGGTTACGCCCTAATGTCAATACTGTTTTACACGTGTCAGTGAATTTCATTATTATTACTAGATAATTATCGGATTATACTTACTTGTAATATGGCGGGTACCTTTAGCGGAGCATGACATGCGTACCCTTCCGAAGCACCTGATCTTTCACCCTCAGTTAATTTTTGTGGATTTTCATACCGCTAGTGCTTTAGCTTTTTGTATGATGTCTTTTTATCTTCATTTTTTTTTTCAGATACTAAATCTTTTTTACTTGGTTTGCTACATTGTGTATGTAGATTGTCTTTGTTTTATGTGTTCACGTTTAGGTCATATTTTTGGTTCCTGTCGTTTTTTAATCTTCCCAATGCTTTGTCAATATTATGATACTAACGGAAGAGTGCTATACTGCTATGAAGAACACTCTTTTGGTTGAGTCCGGTTGCTTTATTTATGGAGTACTGATGACATGCTTTTGGAGTCCGATTGGCTTATTAATGCAGTCTGATTAACTTAGTTTTGAACCCGGGAGTCTTATTCGTGAATCCTTGTGTCTAAATTATGAAGTCCTGTTGGTTTATTTATTGAGTCCGGTATCCTTAGTTATGGACTCCGCATGGCTTTTCGTTAAATCCATATTTTATATAATACGTCTGATTTGCTTATTTATGGAATCGGTGTTTTTATTTTTTTTAGCCCAGTTAGCTTATTTAAGGGGACGGTTTGGCTTATTTATGCAGTTCGGTTGGCGGATAGTTAAATTCCGGGTGGATTATTATGGAATCCTGTTGGCTTATTGACGAAGCCCCTTTTGCTTAGTTAAAGAGTCCGGTTGAATTTTTTATTTAGGCTGGTTGAGCTATGCAGTCCACTACCAATTATTTCTGGAGTCCTATTTGCTTTATTATGCAATCAAGTTGGGTGGGTGATAGGTCCAATCGGCTTATTCATTGAGTCTGGATGTTTTTCTTTTTATAAAATTTGTCTTTATGGAGTCGTTTTGCTTATTTGATAAGACTGGATGGCTTATTCATAAAGTACATTTACTGATGGAATATGGATGGTTAATTTATACTGTTCGGTTATTATTATTAGTTGAGTCAATTGGCCTTGAATTGAGGCTGGTTGGCTTACTCATAGAGTCCGATTGTCTTATTTATATCGATTTGGCCATGTTGTCTGATTCGATTCAATTATTATATTGATAGTACACACATCGACGTATCATCAATGAAAACACAAACACAAAGTGTTGCAATTTTAATAGTAAAACATATAAAACTAATCATCAACAGTAATCGATCATTATTATTAAATTATTTTAATATTTCTATTTTTGAGTTTCCATTATTAAAATATTCATTTGATACATTGCATTTATATTGATAATATTTACAGACGTCCATATCGTTAGAGCTTATCATAATTGTAACTTTGTCATATTTAGTAAGGTATAAATTTTTTAATACATTTCAATCAATTCTTTTCATTTGACTTCCTTTGATTTTCTCGATATTTCTTTTTCTTGACTCTCCTGTTGCACCTAACGATTTTGGAGGAGTGATATTTATTAATAACGATTTCTAACTAAAATGTTCATTGTCACTTTTTAAGAGGGTAAATAATTGAAGTAATGGGTTGCTGCATTCCCGGTAAATTATGTCAGATGTGTACGAAAATTTCTCTTCTTTCTGCATTTTATATGTTTTAATGTTGTAGACATGGCGGCGTTACTCAAGTTGTTGTCCTTTGTTGAATGTTTCACTTTGTCTCCAAAATACCTTTCATAAATTAATAATTTTTATGGTTTTTTTTTGAAAATCAGATGACAGTTATCCTAGTGGTGAGCCATGTCCATGCTCCAAGTTTTAGTGGAGTCCGAGCTGCTCATTTACTTTTGATTTCTTGTACTTGTTATTTATTTTATTGCGTGTTCTTTGTTGTGTTTGTCTGTTTTCCCTCGCTTGTATTTATCCCTAGATTAATTTGACATGAATATCCGCTAAAATCTTGGTTCCCTTGATTACTGGTTTCCTTCAACACAGTCGCTATGAATTTTGTAAAATGTGTCCTTGTCTTGTATATTCTTGAAATTAAAGATTCAATAGAAATTTAATCCTATATGACTGTTTTCAGTAGTTGCTTCGCTAATTATTCTCTAGCATATCTGATTTGCTTTTGTTGTCGTATTTCATAGATGTAACAACATCCCATGAAGTTTCAAAAGGGAATAGATGGCAGTGACATTAAAATAGAGCAACGTACTGATACAATCAGACAAAAGTTCGTTACCAGTCTTTCAGCAGTATGAAACAAAAAGCCTTTTTATTGTTACTTTCTATAATAAGTTGCATAAATCAGATGTTCACGATTTTAACTTCAGGAATATATTACTTCTTTTTTGTCATATTATATGATATATTCAACATCAAAAGTTATAGCTCGTATAAACAATTAGATGCAATTTTGAACACGTACTTTCATGACCAATCAGTAGCTTTTTTGTTATGTCGTCAACGAATCTTTTTGTTGAAATGGTATTTCAAATTTAATTTCTAATTTAAAAGTATTATTATCATTATCATGGTAATTCATTAGGTTTTCTTTTGAAAAAATAATTTTGTTCTTATGCAGATTTGAATAAAGGGCATCATCCACGAATGAAGATTGTACCATTCACATTTTGATTTTGAAGTGTTCATATCACAGCTCGTGAAATATGCCAGAGCTTGCCGTAACTACGCAGACCTTATGTACCGTGTCAGACTTCTAACAATAGGGCTTCTTAAACAGGGTAATGTTGCTACAATATTGAGGTCATCAATACACAGGTTATCATCATAAACTCGTCGATCGTTACTATGTGTTCCCTTGATTATTCTTCGTGGAAGAGTAATCAAGGGAACCACGATTCTAGCAGAAATCAAAAGAATGTAACCCAGATACAAAAGACCAGACAAGGAAAAGAGACAAACACAACAAAGAACATAAAGTATCTAAAATAATACATACAAAATCATTGACCATCAGTCAAGATGGAGGTTTTCATCATTCTAATTTTCACTGTTTTCAAATATTAGGACATTTGCACATATACATTTTGTATCAGTATATTACAGAATCGTCCATTTAAAAATTTAATTTCAGTTTATTTGTGGTGAACATAAACGTGTCTCATATAAAACGAACATTTTACAAATGTTAGCTTACCATCACCGCATTGTAAAAATGAATATCAATACAATAATAAGAACCGGACCATTTAAGTACCAGTCTTTATAAACATCAGACAGGAGGTGATTCATGCATGTCAAAATCCCACCAAACTCAGTTTTATTTCTTGTTCAGAAACCATTATGGATAGCATAACCAGGCTATTTTTTTTCATTTGGTTATTGCGGTTTTGAGATAAAATTTATACAGATTGTACATGAAATTATAACTTTGCAACTTTTCTAAAAAAGCAGAGGACGCTTACCCTACCGGTGCACCTGGTCCATGCTCCCAGTTCTTAGTGGAGTCCGAGTTGCTCATTTACTTTTGTTACTTTGTATGTATGATTTTAGTTACTTTATTTTCTTTGTTGTGTATGTCTGTTTTCCATGTCTGGTCTTTGTCCCTGGATTACATTATTTTGATTACCGCTATAACTTGGTTCCCTTGATTACTCTTTCGTTTAGATAATGATAAACCAAATCAAGAAATTAAACTGTTGTTTTGCACTTTAATAGTGTACATGTTACTATGTTACTATGAGAAATCTTCATTACTGTTATACTGTAGTTGATTTCTAGATATCTTTGTCATTAACTTTCTGGACAATATTCTAAAGGAGTTGTCAGAGTAAAGAAGTCCATATTAGAACATTAAGTAACTAAAATAATCCATATAAAGTAACAAAAGCGAAGGAGCAACTCAAAATCCAAAAAGAAAATATTTATGTTTAAAAAATAAATTAGTGAAAATAAAATGGTGTCATTCCAATAAAAATATAAGTAAGACAAACAAGACACCAACTTCAAAGAATAGAGGGGTAAAAATCTCCATATCTACCGCCTCGTGCAGGTCTAGAGGGGTAAAAATCTCTATATCTACCGCCCCGTGCAGGTCTAGAGGGGTAAAAATCTCTATATCTACCGCCCCAGGCAGGTCTATAGGGGTGCAAATCTCCCTATCTACCGCCCCGTGCAGGTCTACAGGGGTAAAAATCTCCCTATCTACCGCCCCGTGCAGGTCTAGAGGGATAAAAATCTCCCTATCTACCGCCCCGTGCAGGTCTACTGGGGTAGAAATCTCCATATCTACCGCCCCGTGCAGGTCTAGAGGGGTAAAAATCTCCATATCTACCGCCCCAGGCAGGTCTAGAGGGGTAAAGTAAAGAAATATTTAATGTAATTTTACCATCACCTATTTATAAAACCTTCACCTTAGTGTGCCCAATTTTCACTCAATTCACCTCATGACATTAATAGACTATTTGCTTTGTAATTTTCTTTTTGTTTCCCGATACTTTTTAATACTTTCTGTGAAGTATTATACACTACTATATCGTATTGCCTTTAATATATAAACATCTCTGGAGCCTACTGTAAATCTCAATATCATGAAAGTGAACGAAATCTTATCCTTATCTTTCATCTAATAAACGTTTAATGTATGATTGTATCCCTTTACACTATCTTGATTGTTTCCCTTTAGACTATCTTGATTGTCTCCCTTTAGGCTATCTTGATTGTTTCCCTTTAGACTATCTTGATTGTTTCCTTTTACACTATCTTGATTGTTTCCCTTTAGACTATCTTGGTTGTTTCCCTTTACACTATCTTGATTGTTTCCCTTTAGACTATCTTGATTGTTTCCCTTTACACTATCTTGATTGTTTCCCTTTAGACTATCTTCATTGCTTCCCTTTACACTATCTTGATTGTTTCCCTTTAGATTATCTTGATTGTATCCCTTTAGACTATCTTGAGTGTTTCCCTTTACACTATCTTGATTGTTTCCCTTTAGACTATCTTGGTTGTTTCCCTTTACACTATCTTGATTGTTTCCCTTTAGACTATCTTGATTGTTTCCCTTTACACTATCTTGATTGTTTCCCTTTACACTATCTTGATTGTTTCCTTTTACACTATCTTGATTGTTACCCTTTAGACTATCTTGATTGTTTCCCTTTAGATCATCTTGATTGTTTCCCTTTACACTATCTTGATTGTTTCCCTTTAGACTATCTTGATTGTCTCCCTTTACACTATCTTGATTGTCTCCCTTTAGACTATCTTGATTGTCTCCCTTTAGACTATCTTGATTGTCTCCCTTTACACTATCTTGATTGTTTCCCCTTAGACTATCTTGATTGTATCCCTTTAGACTATCTTGATTGTTTCCCTTTAGACTATCTTGATTGTTTCCCTTTACACTATCTTGATTGTTTCCTTTTACACTATCTTGATTGTTACCCTTTAGACTATCTTGATTGTTTCCCTTTAGATTATCTTGATTGTTTCCCTTTAGACTATCTTGATTGTTTCCCTTTTCACTATCTTGATTGTTTCCCTTTAGACTATCTTGATTGTCTCCCTTTACACTATCTTGATTGTCTCCCTTTAGACTATCTTGATTGTCTCCCTTTAGACTATCTTGATTGTCTCCCTTTACCCTATCTTGATTGTTTCCCCTTAGACTATCTTGATTGTATCCCTTTAGACTATCTTGATTGTTTCCCTTTGGACTATCTTGATTGTCTCCCTTTACACTATCTTGAGTGTTTCCCTTTACACTATCTTGATTGTCTCCCTTTAGATTATCTTGATTGTTTCCCTTTAGACTATCTTGATTGTCTCCCTTTACACTATCTTGATTGTTTCCCTTTACACTATCTTGATTGTTTTCCTTTACACTATCTTGATTGTTTCCCTTTGGTCTCACTAACCACTTCTAACGTTTCCATTACTTTACGTGTTAAAAAAGTAATTTTCAAAGTCTCACTGTGAATTCCCAGGACAAATGACACCTTAAAGCTGCATACCGTTGCGAAGCTTGGAAAATAAGGCTTCCAAAATCATTATGCTAATGGTACGATCATAGTAGAAGTTCTTCACAAAATTTACTTGAATAAATAATACTGAAAATCCACATTTTTACCTGTTCTGCTAACTGACAGCATGGAGGCAAATTACTCACACATGTAAACAATATTCATACACTTTTGTAGTTAATTACATATATGATTTTAAAGTACACATTCTCAGCTTTATTTTGACTACTTTTAATCATAATACACACAAATAATGCACTTACAATGCATATGTCTAGGTTCAGTGTGTTTTTGGTACTACATAGGGGGATGGCCATTTGACCTGGAAGTGGTTAGTGAGACCTTTACACTATCTTGATTGTCTCCCTTTAGACTATTTTTATTGTCTCCCTTTAGACTATCTTGATTGTCTTCCTTTACACTATCTTGATTGTATCCCTTTACACTGTCTTGATTGTCTCCCTTTAGACTATCTTGATTGTTTCCCCTTAGACTATATTGATTGTCTCCCTTTAGACTATCTTGATTGTCTCCCTTTAGGCTATCTTGATTGTTTCCCTTTGGTCTCACTAACCACTTCCGGGTCAAATGGCCACCCCCTATGTAGTACCAAAAACACACTGAACCTAGACATATGCATTGGAAGTGCATTATTTGTGTGTATTATGATTAAAAGTAGTCAAAATAAAGCTGAGAATGTGTACTTTAAAATCATATATGTAATTAACTACAAAAGTGTATGAATATTGTTTACATGTGTGAGTAATTTGCCTCCATGCTGTCAGTTAGCAGAACAGGTAAAAATGTGGATTTTCAGTATTATTTATTCAAGTAAATTTTGTGAAGAATATCTACTATGATCGTACCATTAGCATAATGATTTTGGAAGCCTTATTTTCCAAGCTTCGCAACGGTATGCAGCTTTAAGATGTCATTTGTCCTGATAATTCACAGTGAGACTTTGAAAATTACTTTTTTAACATGTAAAGTAATGGAAAACGTTAGAAGTGTTTAGTGAGACCATAAATTAAATTATGGCATATTTCAGAGAAATGCATAATTTGAGGAAAATTGCCTTTCCTGGTCATTATTTCCATTTTCCCATAAAATCAGTATAGTGATATTGGTAATCTGGCTATATTTTAAGATGTGCATTGTGCAAGGTAATTTAAAAAACACCATAGCAACAAGATTTTTATCAGTAACAGTGACTCATAACTTGACGTCATCCATGAAATACACAACGTCACTGCTTGGGATATTCAAAGTACTCAAATAGTCACACAGCACAGACTAAGAATCACACAGTAATGAAATAGGTATGATATAAATTGTTGAAATCTGTTCTTTTTTCATAATGATAAATGATATTTACTATTACAACTTCTTGAATTATCATAGATATCAATTTGGTGTGACAAGTTAGTTAAAATTGTAATTTTTTAGTAATTTAGGGAAAATATCACTGAGGGGCATGATATAAAAATGACCATTTCTTTGTAGTCCTATGTCTTATTTTGATAGTTTTGGTCTTATTAGACTCACAATACCACAAGCTTTCATAAAATGTAAAAACAGAAAAACATAAAAACTCATAAAATGTTTTTAAGGTCTCACTAACCACTTCCGGGTCAAATGGCCACCCCCCTATGTAGTACCAAAAACACACTGAACCTAGACATATGCATTGTAAGTGCATTATTTGTGTGTATTATGATTAAAAGTAGTCAAAATAAAGCTGAGAATGTGTACTTTAAAATCATATATGTAATTAACTACAAAAGTGTATGAATATTGTTTACATGTGTGAGTAATTTGCCTCATTGCTGTCAGTTAGCAGAACAGGTAAAAATGTGGATTTTCAGTATTATTTATTCAAGTAAATTTTGTGAAGAATATCTACTATGATCGTACCATTAGCATAATGATTTTGGAAGCCTTATTTTCCAAGCTTCGCAACGGTATGCAGCTTTAAGATGTCATTTGTCCTGATAATTCACAGTGAGACTTTGAAAATTACTTTTTTAACATGTAAAGTAATGGAAACGTTAGAAGTGGTTAGTGAGACCTTTACACTATCTTGATTGTCTCCCTTTAGACTATCTTGATTGTCTCTCTTTAGACTATCTTGATTGTTTCCCTTTAGACTATCTTGATTGTTTCCCTTTAGACTATCTTGATTGTCTTGATTGTTTCCCTTTAGACTATCTTGATTGTTTCCCTTTAGACTATCTTGATTGTCCCCCTTTACACTATCTTGATTGTCTCCCTTTAGATTATCTTGATTGTTTCCCTATAGACTATCTTGATTGTTTCCCTTTAGACTATCTTTATTGTTTCCCTTTACACTATCTTGATTGTCTCCCTTTAGACTACCTTGATTGTTTCCCTTTGGACTATCTTGATTGTCTCCCTTTAGACTATCTTGATTGTCTCCCTTTAGACTATCTTGATTGTCTCCCTTCAGACTATCTTGATTGTTTTCCTTTAGACAATCTTTCATTTTCAGGATGATACATTTTCTGATAATTTCTTTTGTATTATTGAGTTGTCAAATGAGAACACTTGATATGAGTTGGAATCAATATTTAGTCAAGTAGAATATATCGCCTTTCGAAATAGAGAACAAATTTGACATTGAGAATGTCCAAAGGCGAATAGTTCATCGAAGTGTGTTCAAATGAATATGACCAGTTGATATGCTGTACCTACTGAATGGTTCGGGTTCTTTGGGCGATGATATAAGAATGCAGTCTTTGTCAAGGACAATTTTAACATTCAGTATATCAAACCTTTTCGATACATTTTCGCTTGTTTCGCCGGTGTTATTTGAATTTTTATTATCTTCTATTTGTTGTGATATCGATAACAGTTTGGTTTGGTTCATCGTAATGTAATGGAGTTTGTTATTATATGTTATTTTCTTTAAATTTTATTATTATTATTATTATTATTATTATTATTATTATTATATGTTTCAGGTTGTATGGATGTTGTAAGAACTTTTTTTCTGTTTCTATTTCTTTTTTATGAGACGTACAGTGATTTAAGTTTTCTTCTACACAAATATTTAATGAAAGGAATATATTAAATTGTCTATATGATTAGTCAGTGCGGAAAGGTCAAAAGGGCATCAAAAGGTCAAATAATAGGCAATCAAAGATATGTATTATAGATTATCAACAACTGTTTTCCCCAATAATTTGTTATCTATAAGATATGATGATAAGACCCAAGTATCGCTTGTCGTCATTTATACTCACAACTTTTCCATGAAGATCGTCATCAAATATCGTCATTAACTTAGTCAGACTGAATTGAATAAAAAGTAAAAAGTAAAAAGATGAATTATAAATGGATGGAAATACTGATTGTAAAATTTCCCGAAATATTTGGTTCCAATTATATATATTGTTTGAATATAAATACATCTAATTGGAAAGTAGAATGCATGATGAATTATTAATTCTGTGATAGAAAAAGTATGATATGGATATGGAAAAGGGTTCAAGATATTAAGGGTCATATAGCAAAATATACACCGGTTGGTCGGCCACAAAATTTTATTATATATCATTAATATCACAAGACATTTGTATAGCGCATTTTATAAAAGTACATTCCCTTATAGCGCTTTACATTTAAAATCGATATTAAGTACACACTTAAAACATGTGATATCTGAAAAATACTCGACATATCAATTACAAAAATGGGAAAAAAAGTAAACAAAATATTAGAAATAGTTTAAAAACTTATTTTTTAGAAACTACCTTGTTAGAATTATAGCATAAATGAGATCCTTATCACAGGAGTTTGAATAAAAACAATATGGAAAAGAAAATTTTATAAAAAAAATAAGACGTAATTACACGTATGTACACTCTAAAACATAGAAATTATGATAAGATGAGTTGAAGTATAAAACAAAACCTATGAAAAGCAATATTTACAAAAATACACAAAATGACAAACATAAAAATCAATTAATTTGTACAATAAAGATCTGACCGAAATACAATATCAAAGGGATTGTCTAAAAGTCCTTTATGAACACGTCCAGGGAATTATTACTTCGTAGTTCAGCAGGCAGATTGTTCCAAAGTGTAGACGCGGCTTTACCTAGTCGTCTTTCTCCATCAGTTTTGTTCGACTTTTTGGCACTTTCAGGAGATTACTATTTCTGAACGTAAAACTCTCAGTTGTCTATATAACGAAGCAAGTTCCCGGATGTATACTGGCGATGTTCCATGGATGGCCTTGAAAACATAGAGCAAGATTTTGTACTGACAGCGACATTTTGTCGGTAACTAATGAAATGAGATTAGAACAGGTGTTATATATTAATGTTTCTTTGTTCTTGTACCAAGTCCTGCTGTGGTATTTTGAAAACGCTGGAGTTTCGTCATTACGCTCTCATTGATACTATAGAATAATGCTTTGCCGTAGTTCAATCTAGAAGTAACCAATGAACAACCTGAAGTTTTTATAAGCCTATTTGATAAATGATAGTGACTATTTCGGATATTTTTTATAAAAACCTGGTTTGCTGATGGCACTGGCTTGATTCTCCATACTACGAATCTTGTTGAAGAAAATGCACAGGTGTTTGACACACACAACATCAGTAAGTATAGTTCAATCGAAAGAGAGACGACCAGCTGTTTAGGAGGGTCTTTTTCGGAGAATCCACAAACAGTGCCACCTTAATTTGATGAAGCTTAAGAACTTCATTCATGGGCGGGCTGATATCTGATAGACAGTTCAAGTGTAGTCGATCAGACCAGTCGTCAAGTGCTTTTATAACTTAATCGACCTATCGTCGGCGTAACAGTGTTATAACATGTTACACTCCTTGAGACGTTCACGTTTCCCATTTTAGCGCTCGTGCATCGTTTATCGTGCGCTTACACATCGTTTTGCGATCGTTTAAAGGCACGATAAATGCACGATAGTAGCGTTCGTTTAAACGCACGATTGGAGCATTCGTTAAAACGCACGATACGAGCATTCGTTTAAACACGCCATTGGAGCATTCGTTAAAACGCACGATACGAGCATGCGTTTAAACGCACGATTGGAGCGTTCGTTAAAACACACGATACGAGCATTCGTTTAAACACACGATAGAAGCGTTCATTTATTTTTGTACTTTAATTATTTCCCTGATTTTGCTCTTATTTTTATATTTTTTGCTATTATAAATTCACATAATTTCATAATTTACATAATTTATTTTCTTTTTTTTCTGTCTTCATTATATGTCAATACTATTATTTTTCGTCGTTCGTCAATCGTGCGTTTGGTGAGCGTCTAGCGTGCGTTTGGGTATTGTGCGTGGTTTGATGTAAGTGAATACAACTTAAAATCGTCATGTGTAGCCAACGTAAAAACCTAAAATGAAAATATCATGTGGTTTGACATGAATAAAAAATAAAAGAATAACTCCTTAACTAAACGGGGAAAATGGAGGGGCGTGTAAGATTAATATTTACATTACTGAGGTATATCTTCCTTCTCCTTTCATCACATGAAAACAGTGCACGCATGCTTTATGTTATTTGTCCTTGATTGTAATGTCTGATGGCAAATGACTATCTTACAATGCATCATTTTATTATTTTTTTTAACATTTTGGAAATCATATCATGCCTGTTTAATTGTAAAATACTCTCTCTGTGCGAATGTGTTATCTAAATTCATAATATAACTCAAAATATTGTTACAACATAGTAGCGGTTCCTCGACAGTTCATTGCCAACATTTGGACGTCTTTGAATTATTTTTTTCTTAGATTTTCATGTCAAAACCTAAATACTGACAGAACGGTTGGTAGATTTTTATAACCTATCTTTTTATGCAGAAAACACATCGGTCATGCTAATTTCATGCTATCAGAAATTAGCAACAGAAGCATTATTGTTGATTCCATTCGCATCAATTTATTTTATCTACTGTCATTTTTTGTTGTTGCTTGACAACATCTTTTATTTAGATTTAAGAGATCACTCCAAATATCCGGGTTACGAAGTGTGATTCGTCCGCCATTCTCCATACCCCGAATTAATACTTAAACGTCTTCCTAAACACCAAAATAATCTATGAGACTGAAAATGCATCTTTTGAGTAAAATTTTTTTTCTTTATTCATTTGTTTAGAAAAAAGCTACCTGAATTATAGTTTTCACTACCTGCCAAAAAGTATTTTTACAGTTTTAAAACAACTTGGGGTATAGATTGTAAACAATTTGAAACACCAAATTGTATACATTATTATTTTTTTTACTTCCGTGCTGTAAATTAATAAAAACATCATTTTTTATACTTTAATTAATAATAATGGCTCTTAGTCTTATAACAAATTGTGATCTACTTTGCAGTATCAAATCATTGATTGATTCTGTCTCTTCTTCACGGATAATATAATGTTAATTGTCTACGTAGAAATTGGTGGCTAAGATGTAGCTTTTAACTCATTATTGAAACAAAAATAGTTAAGTATTTCTTTTCATGTTTTTTTTTAAATGTGCTACAAAGAGCAGCAACAACTCATCCGTTTGATTAACTGTCCCTCCGCTATACATATATCTTTGATGCCGATTCTTTAATTTAATAAGCATTACAATACTTATTCAGAACTTGTTGTGACAATCAATTGATTTTCGAAACGGCCGAAACCTATATAGTCTTGTAAACATGTCATTTTGTCGTATGAGAAAAATCTAGAGTCAGAAATACAGAAGCGATCGCTAAGAACAAATGCACTTACAGCCACCAGCATAATTATATAAGTATACCTTATCAAATACAAAAAAATACCAGTCATATATATTACAAATTTCAATATGCAGCATATCTGTTTCAAGGAGTAACATCTTATCAGAAGAGCAATAGAATTAAATACATAGAAAGATCTAAATCCATAGATTAAATGCATACACGAAGAACTCTGAACCAAACCTATTGAAGTCAAGTCCATCACCGAGAGGTTCCAGCATGTGCAATGCAACAAATGAAGCCTCAGTGTTTATGGTTTTACGAAATTTATAATACAGGCGTCGGTTTTACAATGACGTCATAAACTAAAACAGCATTGTGACGTCATGATTTACGATTAATTTCCCACTTACGACTTTTTTGTGAAACCGACGCCAGGCATTTTTACAGAATATAGACATCACTTTACAATAGAAGATTTAATATTGATACAAATTTAAGGCCATAGTATCCATTTGTATTCAGGACTTTGAATATGTAATAATTGTAATTATTTTGCGCTTATCTTCGTTTTATGATACCGGTATTTAAATTTGATTTGGTATGGCTGTTGTACAGAAAAACATGTCTAAACCAAACACTGAATAATCCAAGGACCTGTCTTAACCAAACCCTGAATAATGCAAAGACCTGCCTTAACCAGAACTTTTTGAAGTCCCTTTATATAAATTTTAAAATATTTTGAACCTTAGAATGGTATTATTATTGCTGTAGGTTGTTTTGAAACTGTCTGGTGTATGTTTTTTGGTGATGCTGTAGATTTTTGTTTTGTATGCGTGTTGTTAGACGAAATGACATAAATGTTTATTGCGAGTATAATTATAGAGTGTAAAAGGTCAAATGGGCCATCAAAGGTCCAACACATGTCAACAAAAAATATTATATAGTAGTTATTTTCTACTGAATTTATTTTTTCATGATAGAAATAATGACATGAAAGTCATAAACAGAATTTGCGCGTAATTAAAAAGGCCTATTATTCTAATATTAGCTAGCTGCTTTCCCTTGGGATGGGAATAGTATTTAAAGTACAGCTAATACATCAGCGTCAGAGACCCTATCTTCTAGTTTTTTTTTATGATAAATAAGAATGGAAATATTTGTTGTAAGATCCTGGCAAAAATATTTGGTCAGTTATAATGGATGGAAATAGCTCCAAATCTAATTAAAAGGCATAACACATGATAAATTATCAATTTAGGGAGAGAATAAAATGGATGCATGGGGTATAACATTAGGTCCTTGTTGATGCTTACAGTAATATTTAGAACTACTATCAGAATAATTTTTAGTTTTCATAATTTCTAAGAACTCGTATGAGAAATAATTCATTTTAATGTTATAATCAATGCCTATACCTTTCATTTCTATCGTTTGTTTTTTAATTCTAATTTTTGCTTGATTCATTCCGATCTTCCTTATGTAGCTTTACACTGCCGAGTGTTAATGCAGCTTTGCAATGGAATTGAGAAATGGGTTAATAATCTATGATCTATCCCTTCATTTTTGAACGAACAGAAAAGAAAATCGATACCATATGCGATAAATATTTTAGTTTTCTACTGCTATTTTTATCTACCTTATATTCTAGCATGTTTAATTTGTCTCTGGACACAAACATTTGTCTTGATATAGCTACCCTGACCGACCAACATGGATATATACAGCATACCCAGTTTGTTATATGTGTATGATACATTTGCAAAGATCACCGAGGGTATTTGCATGTATCAACTCAATAGTCAGACTTTTCTTGCTTGAATTATACCATAGATTTATTTACCGATCTTTTCAGTATCAAAAATGCATTTTGATTTTCACTTATGGAAAGACAAGTGTCCAATATGATTCAATCTGATTCGAAGACCTTCAGTTTTGGCATCCCGTTCCTTTGTTAAAACTCGTTGTCTTTGTGTATCATCTGTATTCAGTTAAAATTATACCTTTTAAGTGCGTTTATGTCACAGATTCCCACTCGTTCTCCCAACATAAACCATGTTCCTATAATAAAATATTTACATTAGTATTCATGAGATTAATAGCTTGTAATTTCATTTGAAGATACTTTTTAATAAGCCCTATGAACTGTTTTGTGCTACTACATAGTGTTGCCTTAAATATATACAATTCTTTGTTACAGACCTCTGAACACCAAGCCCCGTGCAGGTCCGGGTGTCAAAAGAATAGGCCTGCAGCAGCGCTAAGCTTGTCGTAAAAGGCGACTACAAATAGTGCTCAGAACCCTAGTCGGGGGCTAGGGCGCTCTGCCCACAGAGCAACTGGGATGTGTGCCCAAGGTGGTGGAATGGGGTACTCCTGGCATGTTACATGCTGGGGTTGTCAGGCTATAATACGGAAAACCTGACCGCAGACCATAGTGGTGCACCGTATTGGGAAAGATGTCACGTTAAAGAACCCTGCTGTGGTATTTGATAGGAGTAGGAACCTTTGCGCTCCGCCATAGGAGGCTAAATTGCCCGACCTTACTCATCCCCCCTTTTTCTAGTGGCAATCAAAATTTGTCGACCCTATTATTCCTGTGTCCCATCCTTTTTTTTTATTTCATGTTCATTTTATCATCCATTTCATGTTCATAGTCTGAATATAGCTGAAATATTGCTGCTCGGACGTTAAACCCCAAACAAACAAACAAACAAAAATTTAAACACCAAGTGCGTGCAACTAATTTAATTCTTATATACGTTCATAAAGTTTATATATATATACAACGTCTCAGAATGTGACGACTCTATTCTCTACACTGCTCCATCGAATCAAATTGATACAGGGAAGATATGTAAACGTATAGAAAGGTCTGAAAAATTCCCAACGATGTTAGAACTGCCAAATTTGCGATGCAAATTTTTGGTCGTTCCCTCCGCGAAAATTTGATCTTCTATCCTACATAATAACACCTAAATGACCTGTCCCGTACTACCATACATCGTGTACTAAGTTACAACCCTAGATTAATCCTACGAGGAGGAATGACCCGGCCAGCGAAAGCTATATTTTAATATAGCCTAGCTGGCGGAGTGGTCTAGGGCGCTGAACTTCGTGCAGGCGGTGTTGCCATAGATGTCACAGGGGCACGAGTTCGAGGGAACGACCAAAAATTTGCATCGCAAATTTGACAGTTCTAACATCGTTGGGAATTTTTCAGACCTTTCTATATATATATATTTCTGTGGTGGCAATGTTTCACTTTTACATTATATTTTTCAAATATTAATACATGTCATATACAAATCCATTAATTTTCATAAGAATATATTGTAGGTCATCGGTTGAATTAGCAAGATGTACACACACACACAGACATTCCAACTATACGTGTTTTATAATTTGGAAACCTATTATTACAACAACAACAAGAAAAAAAGAAAAATAGAAAACCTATTAACAGAGTATGTAGTTTGTTCGTTTGTTTGTTTTTTTTTTCTATTTTCTATTTTTCTTTTTTCTTGTTGTTTTGTTTTGTTTTTGTTCTATTTGTTGGTTTAGCTTATTTAATTGTGTTGTGTTATTGTTGAAGGTTGTAAATTAGTTATGTCTCACTGCAAATAATTGAATTTTTTATTATGCTTTTAACCAGTCTTGAAAGGGGAAGAATGACATCAAGGGTTAAATACGATATGATATATGAAGAATCGACACTTGTTTCGCCATTATTTTGTTATCTATAAAAGCTG
The DNA here is from genome assembly GCA_037379345.1 of Perna viridis. NCBI lineage: Eukaryota > Metazoa > Mollusca > Bivalvia > Mytilida > Mytilidae > Perna > Perna viridis. Next base: position 949,700 of record CM074523.1, on the reverse strand, counting down.
ATATTTGGTGATTAGTCCCACGTATCGGCGGCCTTCATTTATACTCATAAAGATTTCCATGAAGATTGTTATCAAATTGAAAAGACAGAACCAAATAACAAATATCAATTTCAAAAGACTGAACCGAGTAACAAATATCAAATTCAAAAGACAGAACCGAGTAACAAATATTAAATTCAAAAGACAGAACCAAGTAACAAATATCAATTTCAAAAGACAGAACCAAATAACAAATATCAAATTAAAAAGACAGAACCATGTAACAAATATCTAATTGAAAAGACAGAACCAAGTAACAAATATCAATTTCAAAACTCTGTTATTGTTGTTGTTTTCCCTCTTGGGTGAAATTAAAATAAATGAAGTGGAACCGACGTCGATTATGTTAACGACCTTATCTGTTGCATTTTCCCAATAAGGTGAAAATAATCATTAATTTTAAATGCAGGAATAGAAATTAAAAGGATATATTCGCATTGTGACGTTTTCGTGAGAAAATTCAAAAATGAAATATTATGTTTATTTCACCGTTTCAATTATTGAAATTTGTTTATACAGCAAACTTTCGATAAATCACCACTATCTATACGATACAACGTCATGTACACAATGTGATCAATGAAGAAAACAGTAATCATTAGGATTAATTCATTTTTGTTTTGTTTTCAATGTTACAGATTTATTTTTGTATTAAAATATCGATGCTATTCAGGACAGTTCTGAAGGCAAAGCATTAAAGAAGAATCTGCGTAGTTATGGTAAGCTCTTGGATAACGTATGAGTTGGAATATGAAAAAAAGGGATTTTGCCACAAATGATAGAAAAGTTGACATTACGAAATGAAAAGTCATCGCTATAGTCATATAATTTGGTCAATAGTTTCCTTTACCATCGATTTTTAAGTGTAAGTCAAGTTATGAGGCTGACTTTACACTGTCTGTAGTATCCCTAATCTACAGTTATGTATCAAACCATTTAAAAGTTGTCGAGTTCTTAGGTAGATACGATGTATAAATCCTATAAACTAAGATTGTTTAACGATAATACGTCATCTTTATTGCAGGAATTGAGATAAAAGGATCTGGCTAGATTAGATTAGTCAGCCTTATAAGAGAGAGTGAAAAGGTCAGCGAGTAGAGGAACACCATTTTCTTCCCTTTGGAATGCCGACCGTTTGTTGAAAAACGCGTTCATTAGACTGGAGAAATATATTGCTGGTAAAAAATTCCAGAGTAATGTTGTGTCAGTGTTTGCATTTACTTATTTATTTATTTTGAAGTTCTGTGGTTTTAATGTATCTTTTGTCGTTTTATACTGGCAGGTGATCATTGAAAAGTAATTTTACATCTCTTTTCCATGCGAAAACTATTGCATGCTGTCCTCCTTAATTCTACATCGTTTGTTAAACAGAGGAACTTGGAGGCATTTGTGGTAATGATTGTTGAAGCAGTAGCAGTCTTTATAAAAATGAGACAGATAGTGTCTTAAACACACGAAGTTCACTATATCTTTTTTTTGCAGGATTGGTAACCGAATATATAACTAGTATTAGTTTGTCACTCGGCTGTTGCACTTTACAAATAAAAAGAATATATAGATTGTGTATGGGCACTTTGCTAGAGTTATCGTTCTTGATTTAATTTGATATGGTTGCTTTTGGTGTGAGACGAATGTATGGTTTTCTCAAAAATACAGATCTGATTACATGAAACGATTATTGTTGCAATGAACAAGAAAATTTGTAGACCAAAACATGCATTGTTTCTTCGGTGGATTTTTCACAATATTTACGTCTACCACAAGCACTGTATTGATTTTATTTGGATTGATACATAACTATGTTGGAGTTTTTTTTCTGTTCTACGACATGCGTTGCAATGCCTTTATTTTTTACTGTGTTTCAAACATGTAATGCTTCCTAGAATAGTCTGTCGTTAGATCACCACAATGTATTTTTGTTAAAAATGATATTACAGAATGAGACTCAATCAAGTATGATAACACCATACACTGAACCAGGATGTGCCAATTATAAATTAAAGCAAATGCCTTGGCCCAACGGAGCCGTTACACAACAGTAAGATAGTGCCAATGGATGACTTAAGTAGTTGTCTTTGTAAGAATCATGCAAAATCTGAAAAATGTGATACACCCCAAAAAAGGCTACATATTTTTATTTTTGTAATTAAGTTGTTTTATGAGTCTATATGATGAAATGTGTGATTATTCATTCAAATCTGCCTGCTCTTAAGAGATACTCAAAATTGAAATTCCATAGATTCTATTGTATTTGAGTGTCATTTACAGAGTTATCTCCCTTAATTTTGAAATCTATGGTTCATTCTGTATAATTTACATCTCCTAAGAAGATGGGTTATATAAAAAACTGAATATTAATTTCTGTTTACTATGGTAATTCAAAAACAATATATCAAACATAAAAATATGCGGGCTTTTACCTATGAATTACATTTTGCATGATTTCTATCTGGAGTGCTACTTACAATATTAAAAAGGAATGACCTATTAATTTATATAGGCTGTTTGTAATGAAACAAAACAGAATTGTATATGTGCTTGGCAAAGTCTACAGGGCGAAACGTTTTTGAGATGTTGTACGTGTATTTTGTGACGTGAGATAGGCTAAGTTTTGCGTGTCAATTTAATAGTCGCTTGTGTGATTTTTCGTAAAGAGCATATTTTGGTATTCTGCGTCTAGTGACTGGTTCCGTATACTTCATTCTATTTTACGTTGGCTCTATACTTCTGTGTTCCTACTGGTTGAAAGTTCTGGTTTGTAATATTGCCTGTGTTATGTTTGAAACTGATAACTGACATTTGGAATCGCTTGAAAATTATTCCGAAATATGGAAGAGTAATCAAGGGAACCAAGGTTATAGCAGTAATCAAAAGATTGTAATCCAGGGACAAAGACCAGACATGGGAAACAGACATACACAACAAAGAACATAAAGTAACTAAAATCAAACATACAAAGTAACAAAAGCAAATGAGCAACTCTGACTCCGCTAAAAACAGGGAGCATGGACCAGGTGCACCGGTAGGGGAAGCGTCCTCTGCTTTTCTAGAAACATCCGCCGAGTTGCTCATAAAAAATGAAGTTAGCTTCATATCTTGCCTACATTTAGAAATCAATGGTAAAGGAAAAACTATTGACCAAATTTTTCACAATGTCTGTAATATCCTTTATCTCAAGTTCTTTGGGGTAGATGCGATGTATCAGATCCCCGAAATTAGGATTGTTTAAAGATAATACGTCATCTACATAGCGGAAACTGGGATTAAAGGATCTAGCTAAACGATATTCTTTCTTTCGGATCAGATCAGCCATAAAGTCAGCTTCATAAGAGTGAAGGAATAGGTTAGCAAGTAAAGAAGCACATAAAGAACATACCTATAAAGAACTATATATTTGTATCTAGGTGTATCATCTTGTTTTGAAAAAACAACGATGTAAAGTTTTTTTAAGTCGGATTTTAACTGAGTATGGGGAATAGAAGTATACAGTGTTGAAAAATCATATTTTTAATGCTATTATATTCAGATAATAGTCTTGAACTGATTGTCTCCAAAAGATCTTTCGAATTTTTCAGGATCCACGTTGCATTGATACCACTACGGGAGTAACAAGTGGTGTGGTAGGACTGCAGACCCCCTCTTTGACAGTTAAATAGTATAGAAGTTAAAAGTTTTGAAAGAGGTTTGGTAGTACATTTTGCAGATCCAGCTATGAAACGTTGTTTGTATGTTTTTGCTACATCGGGGTCTTTGAAAACTGTTGTAGCCTTTGCACTCATTGACCTACATAAAACTTTTATTCGTTTCAAAATTAAAGACCTAACGGTCTTTAACCACTCTGACAGATAATCAAAGTCTTTTTGTTCTCATTTTATCTATTTTCTTGCATAGTCCTCCACGGCATCCATAAGAACTTTATAGTTATAATTCCAATTTATGGAGCGTGGTTCACGATACTTGGGAGCTTTAGAAATGACATTACGCAGAGAATGCGCATTATTTATTAATAATGTATGTTTAATTTATATATTTTCCTTTGTAATGTTTTTGGTCAATTGAGTGAAGTTTGATTCGACATACACGTTGTTTTACAATATTGGTTACTTATAGCATATTCATTTAAGGGTAGAGTTAACCTGGAAGCCCGGGTAAAATTTGCGTTCCACAAGTTTCTCTCAAATACAAACCCGGGTAACCAATGACGTCTTCTGTATTTTGATTGACTGAACAGATATGACATCAGTTTATTATTTTACGTTCTGATATTCGAATATGAAAAAAGGTTTAAATATTTCTTTCAAATTACTTATATTTCCTTTCGATGCACAATAATTCAGTTAATTTAGCTAATTTTTTCTTGGTTTTTATTTATGTTATAACCGGCAATTTACTCATATTTTGTGCATATCCATCGGATAGTGACCTGATTCTATATTATTTTAGTGATCCTATGGTGGCCTAGATATTGACCAGGGAACCAGATTAAGGATAGAGCTCGTAGGTAAAACCGGAATGAGAATATTAACGGTGTGTTTGGCTTTTGAATGTTTGTGGAATGTTTGATTTGTAATTTCTTTATAGTATTTATATATATCATATATTTAGATTATAATATAACTTTTTGTAAATGCATTATAAGTGTTTGTTTAAACCCTATATCACCTACCCTATATGTATATCGCACACCCTATATCACACCTCTAGACCTACATCGCATACTCTATATATCGCATCCCTAGACCTACATTGTATATCGCATACCCTATATCACGCCCCTCTACAGACCATACTTGAGGCTAAAATATATGATATTATGGATATGACATGTCAAAATCTGTATCGTATGCTGTATTAACCCTAGATCTATATCACCCCGCTGTCCGGTGGCCTTTCGGATGGTATAGGAGTCTCGGGTTGATACAGCATAGGATGCAGATCATTTCAGATAAAAGTTATTATTACAAGCTACATATACCTTGTTCCATATGCATTTAGGTTTTAAATACTTCCATTTAATATTTAGATATTGCAATTTATTCCAAGTTTAGATTTATAAGTATTATATTTATAAAATATTCACTTACATCTTTTTTATTGAAAGTCATTTTAGTTACAGGGAAAATTTGTTTGTTTAAAGTATTTTTGATTTTTCATTCTCATAACAGAGTTGATGTTGTTGTTGTGGTTTGTAATTTTAGGGTAACATATGCACTCAAATAAAGTATCAGAACCCTGGAGTTTGATGAATCAACTAAATCCACACTAGCAAAGCAACGCAAAAGTCAATTACTTACATTGAACAGATTGTTCATTGAGTCAACTATAACAATGCTGTGCAATATGAAACAGACTTGTGACATGAGTGACACGATAAGTGGGTGACCTCCTCTTTCTGTACTTGATGAATGGAATGACGTGACCTTTCTGTACTGGATGAATGGCTTCTATTTTGTGTTGGATTTGATTCAATTAATCAACTATAAAATATATATATTCTGTTTTTCTTTGTTTCTTTCATTTTCTTGTGACTTTAGTAAAACAAATCCCTTCAGTAAAACGTTTCATCCTCTTTATAATCCCATCACTTTCTGACATGAAAGCATATGTCACGACATCCGTTGTTTGATAGCTAGAAAATCAATTGTTTTCTTCTATCAAATACATTGAAGATATCAAGTCAGTGCAGAAAGGTTGGGTATATATAACCTATTTATTATTTATTAACGAAACGTCTTGTCACGATCAGTTTCTAATTTTATAGGTTTCTTTATTTCATCATTATCCACTGTATCTTCATTTGTGATTTCTCTTAGTGCAGTACTCTTCTAGTTCAACTGTGTTGTTAGAGGGTCGGAAGTCATCGAACCTTACTGTTACACAAGGTGTTAGTTTGTTCTCTTTCGTCAGTAAGATTATTGCTTTATTGTTTTTTTTTATTTCGTAATATGACGCTGAGTAAATCTTATAAATCGTGACCACACTGCGCCTATATAAAAAGATGTCAATTGACATTTTGAATGTTTCATAAGAAAACTCCGGATCCTATTCCAGAAAAGCCAAAGCGATTGGTTGAAAAGGTACACTAAATTATATTTGTAAAAATAGAACTGCTATAAATTTATGATATGTTTAGAAGCATGCAACATTAGAAGCCTAACACGACCGAAAATTAGTCTCGGAGCTCCCTGGTACTATCGATTCTCAGTCCAACTTTTTTTTAATATTCTTTTATGACGTCATAATATTAAGGAGGTTGGGGAAACCTCAGTGGCGGATGTAGAGGGGATTGGTAACCACCCTTTTATTAAAAATTTGTCATTTTTATGTTTAAAATTGACAAAAAGGCAAATAATGCCCTAGTACCCCCTTTTTTCTGATTGGTACCCTCCTTTGCCATGTACTTAGATTTGACGTCTCCGAGTCGTCCTCCGGTATTTTAATCGATACAAATTGAATATGTGATTAGAAACTAGAAACTATAATTTCACTAAAACAAGAGATTTTATAGACACTGTATACAACTGTACTCTTATGCAAAATCCGTACATTTCTTCTATTATTCCCTTAAAAATTTAAAGTTTTTTCTTAAAGTGCTTAGTCATTATGCAAATCTTGTCAATAGATTTCTTATTATGTCAACTTAATCTGCCAAGTGAATAAACTGAAAGTCCAATATATTGTCTTTATGTTTGTCAATAAAAATATCAAGATAAGATTAGTCAGGGTTATTTTTTTTAAATCCTGGAAGAATATGTTTGTACATTTCGAACAGCTCCATCATAGAGTATGGCACGACAAAACAATAAATTTATTCGAATTTTTCTTTAAAAAACACACACTTCGTTGTGGAACAGTCCTGTAACGCTTTATAGTGCAAATCTAGAATCAGAAAGGTCATAGAAAATTTAATTTTTTAAAATTGTTTTCCGACGTAGTCGGTATAGTTTTGCTTTTTACCCTTTGACCTTAAAGACGCTCTTCTATGGAAACGAAAGTCACCTGATCGCAATTCTGTTTCCCGATTGAGCAAAAACTGATGACTTAGTGGCGTTCGAAAAAAATGTATCGAAAATTGAAATTGCGTGCCATGTGTTATTTTCTTAAATGAAATGTAGAAAAAAATTAAGTAAAAAGATTTTACTACGTCGGCTATCATTTTTTAAAAGACAGTACTTGTTATGTTTACTCTGTATTTAAAAGAAATAGAATAAAATCAATTTGACATCTCCTTACCACGCAATCTCACCACTGCTGAGCTTGTTGAATTTAGCCGTAAATATACATATTCCGCATTTTTTTAAATTAGAATCACAAACCTGATTCGTACAAGGTCTTGACTTATTCAACGTATACATGCAAAGAAATTAGATTCATATTCTCCTGGAGATTATGGACAAAATTGATAAATATTTTATGACGTTTTATGGTCGTCATAATGAAGTCGCGGGTGGTTACGCTGTATCTATCTGCACGAAGAAACGATCTGTACAACGTGTCATAGTTTTCACTTCCTCTTTTGCCTCCCTTGGACTTGACTTTAATGAGGAACTCGAGTGTTTTTTAGAAAAGCAGAGGACGCTACCCTGCCTGTGCACCTTGTCAATGCCCCCCCCCCACCGTTTTTAAAGCAGTTCGAGTTGTTCATTTATATATACTTTTGTCGCTTTGGACGTATCATTTTGCTTATTTATGTTCTTTGTTGTGTGCTTGTGTTTTTTTTTTCTTGTCTGGTCTTTGTCCCTGGATTACAACCTTTTGATTTCCACTGGAAACTTGGTTCCACTGATTACTGTTTCAGCCATTGAACTGTTGTGATGATAAAAGAAAATCCAATTAGCAATTAATCATTCGATGATCTTCCAGATTTACGATTACACGCGTACGGACAGAAAGAGGCTGAAATATGTCAATTGCAGTGCAACGGCAAAATAACAGCGACCGATAACAAATTGATGATTTCTTTTTTTTTTAATTTTTGCTAGAAACTCTGTTTCCTTGATTACGCTTTTAAATAGAGTTACCTCTCTTTGTTCAATGAGTCAGACAAGTTACTTTTTATTTTGTATTTAATGGACATACAGCTTATGTTTCGATTTATATTAAGAAATATTTAGAGATGTGATGTACTCATTTACTATTTTTGAAATAAATTAAGAAAGCGTCTTGTCTTGATAAATTTTTTAATTAGGGAGTACATTTAGATTCTTACTGCAAGCCTATAACGTGATTAAAACAGTAATGGAATATATACATCAAACAAATCTTGCAGACAAAAAAGACAGTGTAATAGGAATAACGTAGAAATATTTGATACGGCCACTCATCTGCCCACATAAGGAAATTGTCTTTTGATATTTATAAACATATATACATGTGTGTACGTCATGTAAAATACAGCATAACATAAAATACACATGTACATGTGTGGACATCATGGACAATACAACATAACAAAAAATACACATGTACATGTGTGGACATCATGGACAATACAGCATAACATAAAATGCACATGTACATGTGTGGACATCATGGACAACACAGCATAACATGCATGTACATGTGTGGACATCATGGACAATACAACATAACAAAAAATACACATGTACAAGTATTGACAACATGGACAATACAGCATAAAATACACATGTACATGTGTGGACATCATGGACAACACAGCATAACATATACATGTACGTGTATTACATATATACTAACATTATTGATAAACAGAGAAAAACTACTATTTTCGAAGGAAAAGTAAGCACCTCTAGTTGATAGTCAAAAGAAGAATCATTAAAGACACACCACCTATAACACATACATCGAAACTGTTCGTCCGTCTGTACTTTGTATTTGAATGAATTTTAACGAGCGACAAAATAACTGATGAGAGTGATAGTCATGGATAGTTAAAAATTTACTCTAGTGATTTGAAAGCGTTAAAGAAGTAATGAAAAAGTCATTTGACCTTCAAATTGGTTTTAAAGAGCATAAGAGGCAAAACTGGAAATTGGAAAAGGTTTACGTTAACCATCGATGACCGACATTCTGTAGGTAATATGTTGGTAGAGGCCATTATTGTACTCTCAGATGTATTCGCCAATTCAATGTATTGATTTGTTGTAGTGATAGCAAGGTCAGCGGAGGTCATTGGTTAAAAGAAGGGCAGAGTTTACTGATTGCCAATGTTGAACTTAAGCTAATTAACCTCTAAAGACATTACATGAGCAAGTACAGTACATTGCACTTGAAATAGTTAACAGAAATTTGAGGAAATACCATTGTACTAAAGAAAAGACAATGAATAGCACGTGCGCAAATCTCGAATTTTGGAAAGTGGGATCCGGAATATTTTTGGTCAATTTTTTGTCCACCAAATGCATAAATAAGCCATGTGTTCAAACAAAAGGGGGTTCCGACCGCTAAAACGCAAACCTCTTACCCCTTTGATCCGCCATTAGAATATTAATTTTTTTTTCATTAATGACAGGACATTTGCACGTATTCACAACATTCACATCAACATCATATACATAACTTGTACTTCTACATACAAATGCATGTACATGTATATTTATGGGCAACTGAAGAATATGCAAATCAGTTTACCGCAGACTTGACGTTAAACTCTTATTCTCCATTACAAGTACATGCAATTTGTGTAGTGGGTATCCCAAAAAATTTTCTTCCAACTCATGTTCTGAAGCAAATAGTCTGAAATGGCCGTTGGCCTCGTGCAATAGAACACTTAATCATTCTCAGTACCTCAGGACAAATATTCTGGTCTATTGCAACCAACCCATTTAATAACTGTTTTATTACCTAATTTGTCTATGAGATATAATAAAGAATGGAAATGGGGAATACGTCAAAGAGACAACCATTCGACCAGGAATAGGAAATTGAACGCTCCATGTTTACGAATTGGCAGACAAGAGTCACATCTACGTTTTAACACACGAGTTTTTTGTGTGTAAATTCCAATTCATTGAAGCGCTTAAAAAAGTTCAACCAATCAAAAGGCTTAGATAAAGGTCATTATGGGGTCAGTGCAATAGACTCCTCAAGGAGACTATTGCACCGTGCAATAGTACATCGACAGTGCAATAGATCGCCCTGTCCTGAATAAATTTTGAAAATAGAGAAAAATATGTGTATATGTAATAAACAAGATAAAACCTTATAATTAGGTAATAATGTCCTCTATTATATAATATCCTCTATTAAATGACGTCCTCCATCATATAATGTCCTCTATTATATGATGTCCTCAATTACATGATGTCCTTTATTATATAATGTCCTCTACTATTTGATGTCCTCTAATATATAATGTCCTCTATTATATGATGCCCCCTATTAAATGATGTCCTCTGTTATATGATGTCCGCGATTATATGATGTCCTTAATTTTATAATGTCCTCTATTATATGGTGTCCTCTATTATGATGTCCTCTATTAAATGATGTCCTCTATTACATGATGTACTCTATTATGATGTCCTCTATTATATAGTGTCCTCTATTATAAAATGTTTTCTATTATATGTCCTCTATCATATAATGTCCACTATTATATGATGTCCTGAATTATATGATATCCTCTATTATATAATACCCTGTAGTATATGATGTCTTCTGTTATATAATGTCCTCTATTATATAATGTCTCCTATTAAATGATGTCCTATATTATATGATGTTCTCCATTATATGATGTCCTCTATTATATGATGTCCTCTATCGGATGATGTTATCTATCATATGATGTCCTCTATTATATGATGATCCTATTTTCTACACGGACTGTCTCTTCATATATTTAAGCTGTTGCTGTCTTCCTATGTCAAACGACCGAACAAAGGTTGCATTTTAAATGACCTTCACAGGTTTGGTGGTAATGTATTCCGAAATTTAAATATTTAGATATATATAAATGTATATTTCCTGAGGTTTTAATGTAACATTTGAAATAGCGGCCTAGAAATATTCAATTTGTGGTTTATCTGTTACAGTAATTATTACCAAGTTCTAGGCAAAGGGCATGCCAGTTATTTGACCTTCGCTTTTAAAGAACTTGTAAGCTGAAAAAAATAAATTCGAAAATGAAGAGAGTAACTATTAACGGAAACGCACAGTGTACATGACCCCCTTAAAAAAAACAAAATCAAAAACAAAACAAAACAAAAAACTGCGCAGATGACTACAACATAATTACTGTAGCTATTTAGACTGTTTAGACTGCACCAAACACAGGAAGTGTTTACCAAGTGGAACTGCTGGGTCTTCCGCATCGGTTGACCGGAGTTCATAACTATCTGAAAAAAATAACCACCTATTAAAGGAGAGATTTGATATTATTTGAACCTTTTTTGCATTGTTATTTATTTTATTTTATTATTTTACGTGTTGATTTTTTATATAACGTTTCGAACTAGTGAAAATTAAGAAAGCACGGGAAAAACCTGTATACATCTGTTCTCGGACATGCCAATAACCATTTAAGTACTTCTCCGTCTAAGAATCAGACAAAATGTATATAAGGTGTGGCACATGAAGAAAAAATACACAGACATTTCATTGCATGATCCAAGTATTTATACCTCACAACCTCAATAAATTACTGTCAAAGTGGCTGGAAAGTTTGCCTTTTTAAGACATTGACATGTCAAATTTAATTGAAATGCATTGTGGAAAAATGGAGGGAAAATTCTCCCGAACTTTTTCCTTATATAAGCAGTCAAAAATATCTACGTCACTGATGTTTCAGGATAAATTAAAATAGCTGTTAAGTTGTTTTCTAGATGTATTGAATGTATTTGAGGCAAAAAAGACCAAATTGAGAAATATGATTTGCCACCCATTGCCTGATTCTTACACAGAATGGTACTTAACCTGTTTCACTGTGGATATGAACTGCACAGATAAATTGGTGGTAACAGCAGAGATACACGGGTAAACATGTATCTACACAGGTCGATGACCAACTTGTACGTCTATGATTAATTAGTTATTTTTCATTACGATTCTATCAGAATTCCATCGGCCTTTTCGGTCAGTTACTTCTGACATTTAAACCTCTACATTACATTTACGTACATGAACATGTTTGTATCATACCACTAATGCATCATTGTTAGTATCCACTCGTTATATTGTTTATGAAAAGTTAAAAAACGATCTAAAGAAATACAATCAGTTCATGAACCACCGTATGTAAGTTCATCACTGGTGCTCATACATGAACCACTACATGTAAGTTTACCGCTGGTGCTCATAAATGTACAACTTAGTTTGTCACTGGTGCTCATACATGTACCTTAGTTTTTACTGGTGCTCATACATGTACCACTACATGTAAGTTTACCACTGGTGCTCATACATGTACCGCTAAGTTTGTCACTGGTGCTCATAAATGTACAACTTAGTTTGTCACTGGTTCTCATACATGTACCACTACATGTAAGTTTACCACTGGTGCTCATACATGTACCACTAAGTTGCCACTAAGAAAATTCTTTAAATTAAGGTATAAATATAGAATTGATAGCAATCATACAAATGCCTTAAACTTCAGTAATAATGTTCAGTTTTTCTTTTTGTTTTTTTTTTATCTTTTTTGGAGGACCGGGGGGTTAATACAGACATAACCCGTTAGACTCAATAGAAATATGAAATGTTGAAGTCTTTCAAGTACAGGCCCGTAGCCAGAAATTTTTACTGGGAGGGGGTCGGAGGGGGTTATTTAATGTCATATTTACTGTCATTATACTAGTAAAGATAATTGGGGTAGATACATGCCCAGCTGTACACCAAGGTTTTTTGGGGGTAGATACGTGCCCAATTGTACACCAATGTTTTATTTGGGGTAGATACGTGACCAACTGTACATGATTGATGATTCATAAGGTTTCCTATTACATGTATTTCTATTTTAAGCCATTTGGGTTTTACTTTTTTTCACCTTGACCATATAGTCTCTGTATTGTAATAGGTCATGATATTGATAATTTTAATTATATTAAAAGTTACATATTAGTTAAATTTCAAAGGCTGATAACATAAACTCATATAATTCCTCTTCATGTCTTCGTGTCTTGCCAGTGTAGCACTTTCATCAATGTTTGAGGGTTGTGTAAGAGTTGAACGTGCTGCTCTTTAAAAATTTAAACTCCATCCGGACGAATTGTACAAATGTAACATGCTGTAAACTTTTTCTACAGAAACGTGATGCTGTCACATCAGTAAAAATTTAATTAATATCACCTTAATATGGTCTGCCAGAGTTACATCTCAGACTGGAACATTAACGATAGCTATACACTTCTGTCTACCGTATGTCACGCCATTTCCGACTAAACCAAAGACCCAACTATTTCTCCGAGGGTCTTATTACATACAAAAATAAATTAAAATATTCGTGTAAAAGATAAAGTTTCAACACGATGTATGGAGTCAACGATGAAAGGTTTGACATATATATGCAAACTTGTGTAGTCACGTGACAGTATGCATTCCATAATAATTACATGTGCAGAGCAACTCAGATCGAATATGTCTATTAAAATTTGGATGCTTACCTTGCTGCTATATCTATTCTATACTCCAACTGTTGGTACATGCTACTGTGTTTTTTTCCTTATGTACAAATGTTTCTATAACCTGCTTGCTATTATTGCATATTCTATACTGTGTAGTTTGAGTTACCATTTTGTTGTAAACGTGGATGACATTGGTCTGATATTCACAATATTTCAACGATACCACCAAGTCTTAGTTTTGTTTTACCAAAAAAAGATATAGTAAGTTTATCGTATCACATGTATATGTTACAATTGAAATCAAGTAGGATGAAAACTCCCTGTATATATTAACGGATCGGGTAAATACATGTATAAACACAATATTCAAACTATATACAGCTCTGAATTTTGCATGATTGTGATTAAAAGTTAAAGCCAGGATAATATTTTGGACAGAATGGGAGCGGTCAAATAATGTAAATACTCGCAATAAAACTTTTAAAAAATAACATGATAAGAAACAGATAGACAAAGTATATGAATAATAAAAATGTAAAGCCTAGATCAAAGTAAACAAACAATTCACAATTTCATGGCATTTGGTGGAAGCGTTATTTATTTATTGTTTTTTTTTTAGTAAAAGTCCAATAAAATGCTTCGCGTAGCGGAACGCAGCTAAATACGACCACAGAGGTCATACACTGAACAGTTCAGGCAAATATGGGCATACAATTGAAGCTTGATACAGTTCTCATTTCAGTTATGTTTAGATATTTGACACAATCACACATGTATAAAAAATAGTAGCTTAAATTAAAAAAGTAGAAAAGAAAGTAGAAAAAAGAAAAACCAATTCCACATTTTTTTTTAAATTGTTCGAAGTGTTTTGAAATTATTGTGTAATTATTGACCCCCCTCCCCCCATTTTTATGAAGAAAAAAAACAAAAACGCAAATAAATTTATTACCAATTTAAGAGGTAGCTATAACACCAATAGTAATATAATATTTACTAAACTTTTATGAAAATGCTTGAATCAAACCACGACCGAGTTATAATCTGAAAACTGTGAAATATGAAAGGGCGCTTACATCAATAAAAACAAACACACTGAAATCGCTGCAAAGGTTTTTGATTTCTTGCCCAAAAACAGAAAATCGTCCTATTTTTTGTATATATTAATTCCCATAATTCAAAAAAAGTCTGGGATTCAAAAAATCGAAAGTCAGCTCACACTAGTTAAAAGAAACTATAAACCAATGTTCCTCAAAAATGGTAGCAGCATTGCTTAGTTATAATGCGAAGTGTAAGAGACAGATGGACGGACACCTGTATACCATAATCCATCTGTCTGAAAAGCATATAAAAATGAGTGAAGCATTTGTGGTTGCGTGTTTGCCTCAACCGCGTTTGTTCGATGCTGGGCTTTCATATTAAGGCAGACTCGGAATTTGGTAGTCGTTAATTAATGCCGATTACTAGCACATGCAGATAGAAGTATACGTGATAGCAACGACTCTTTTCTCGCCCCTGGATATTTGGATCATTGGTATTTCCATATTTGTAAGCCTGTCCTATTTAAAGCTACTGACCCTAGCGACTTTGGCGGCTTCCTGTTTCCGAATGGTTCCTATGTTGTAAAACATTCGATGAAATATTTTTGTTTTAAGTATCTGCCATGATTGATCATTGTTCTATTCATGTTTTTTTTCCTGATAATATCAACCATTAATCCTTGAGTTTTAACAAAGCGGTGATATCAATTCAGGGCCATCAGGTAACTTAAAGTTAAGCGTCTACTTGACGCCGACATCGTTTCCAAGCACCAGCTTGATAGAGCAACTTCCGAATGGCGGAAGTGGCGCTAAGAGCTATTTTCCTGTTATAAATGAAAATTATCATTAAAAGGAAACGCAATCTGGAGCGATTCTGACTGATTACACTTATTCCATCTCGACAGAAAAAGGTCAAGCTAGGGTCGCAATCGTTGTTCGTTCCATAAAAAATCAACAGTTAAAGGGAAATTAGAAAATCTAAGGAGAACGGAACGTTTTATTGGCTTCAAAAATGTATGCCTGTTTGAACTATATTTACGGAGCGTAACCTTAACCAATCAGCGAGTTGGTTTGTATTCGCTATATCTTTATGTTGAGGCTGGATAGGTTTAGTTGGCATCTGATGCAGATAAAAATACAGAATTGCATGTTTCTTTTTTGCGGGTGCCAATTGTAAAGGAGAATGCGTATACAACACAACTGTTTTTCTTAAAATTAATGGTATGACGAATTCTGCAGGAGCTTTACCATTCATAGGTTGACATGTACATTATATTATGTGCGCTATTCAATCGACAAAGTATTTGATGCAGAGAATTGTAGAAGCGATTTATATGCTTCTGTTGAACCAACTTTATGTACATGCAGCTAGAAAATGTGAAAACGCCGTTCTCGATCATTTCTGCATTGACAGAAATTTGGTGTGTATTCAGGCAATACTTGAGCAATATTCCAACTGCTTTTTTGAGATTTTTTAAAATATAAAACATCGCATGGCAATCCTACAAAATTTCGTATCTTTTTCATGTCTGTGATCAAAGTATGTCGATGTCTTCACATTACAAAGAAATAATTCAACAGAAACAGTGAAAGAACTTCCTATGCCGCCAGTTTGAATCCATTAAATATATTTTCTATCAGCGGGTATTTTAAAAAAGCGCCTAATTAATGTTTATGGAAAAGGACATATGCTCATATAATGGTTCTGGCCTATGCTCCATCAGTTGTAGCCATGAAAGATCAGATTTTCTATTAAAGTTTTCTATAAATTCTGTTTTTAATTTCTTATTGGTACACTTACCTACAATTGATAAACGTACTACATATTTTTGTTGTAAAATTTAAGAACACTGGAAGGTTTATATGCCAGTTGTTATTTGTTAACATCTGCTCCATAATCAATTTTGGAATCAAGTAACTCAAAGCCATCTCTAAATATGTGATAAAAGGATTGAAGGTTTGTATTTTGTTTCAGGACAGAGGTAATTTATTCAATATTTATGCAATTTTTATCAGTATTTATGCACACAATTAAGGTTTTAATACTGATCTCAACGCCCTGTTAATAACAAATATCCATGCATCTGAATGGTAGATTAGGTCTCCTTCTCGTGAAACCACGGAGTCACGTGACGAGACTTACACACCATATTATTATGCACATCAAGCTGTATTGAAACCGTCATGTGTATGCATAGCATGTGCATTTAGTCAATAATTTTAAATTGTTAAATGCTAATACAGTTTTGGTGCAAACTGTTCATCATAGCAACTGTCCAAAGAGATATTTTGGTGACAAGGCGACATAAAACAAAACACATCATTAGCTATAACAATAAAAATTTATTCCGTACCCATCCACACTATTTTTGTCAATCATTCACACACTTGTAAAACAACATTCATTGCGCATGCTCAAATGCGTTTGACGAGTAACATTAAAAATAAAATCTAAACATTTTAAAGACTTTCCCTGCAGATATCGTAACATTTAAACAATTAAGAACAATATATATCCCTCCAGTTCTTATAGTAGGCACAGATGCATACGGAATGCATTAAATATGGAGGATACCACGTGACTATCACATAACTACATTATTGGGTATCTACGAGATCTTGCGAGTGAGGTCAGCGCCATGACAGCACTTATTTCTTTAAGATGAATATCATCTTGATTCCTGAAAAAGAATAAAAATAACAGTTAAAATAAGAATATCAACAAAATGCATAGCATAAAATCGCAACTTGGCTTTAGTATACCCAAAAGAAGTCTTGAATTTAAGCAAACGACTTAAAGTATATATACACATTGTATTATTTATGTGTACAAATGCATAACTTCATTTTGATGAGTTTATTGAATCTGAGGTTTACTGTATGCCTATAACATTTTATTCCTGAACAAACGCGACAAAATAGGAAGAATCATCTTTAGTATTATATATAGATAGCGTCGTCCTGGCGTTCATAAATTCAAAATGCGTCTCCGTTTGACACGGAACGTCAATCAAACAGGTCTGATAATTAACATATAAAAGTATAAACAATAGGAAGTGAAAAGGTTACATGATTTTTGCGGCTGTGTTCATATTTACTTATCGATTCCACTTTCTGATCACGCTACGATATTGTAATTTCTGAGTCACCGACGGACAGCGGAAAGTTCCGGGCATACTTTGTGAATTCCCAAAGGATAGAAAGTACAAAAATGATGGATATAATTTCTATGCACATTCGATAAATGCAGATAACGTGGCTAAGTCTGGTCCATGTGATATATCATGGATAAAAGAAATAGTTATCAAGTTTTCCGAGCTTAAAAGAGAACTCGTATACTCTCAGAGACGTCAATATAAGTGAATATTTATTGTTCCAATGTTATTCAATCTTAGTTTTGGCATATCATGTACATGTAGTTACGTATTAGCTAGATACACATGTATGTGTATAAAAACCTGACTCGTAGCTTGTAATTGACTTACAAGAAACCCGGCGTTCCATTGTGGGGCATATTTTTAATTGAAAGTACACCATACTATGTACATTTTGTACATCCACATGTACAAGGTAGGTTCGGTAAACAGATGAGAGTCACTCTTGACAATATAAAACCCTAACTTTTTCTTGGACAACAAGTGTAAATGGATATCTTGATTCGCTTATTCAAGCCTTTAAGTGGGTGCAGTTAATAATGCTGCCAAATTGACAGCGTTTCGACAGGATAATTATTTCACTGACCTGCCATGAATATCCCCTGAGATGCGCCTGCGCCGAGCAGCTGACTCCAAATCATCAGCATTGTCTGAAAAAGAAACAAATAAGGTCAGTAGAGGAATATACACATCAAAACATAGTGATCTATCAATCGCAAAATAAAATAACTCATAAATAAGCCTCATAAACAACAAATACCATAAAACCTTCAAGTTTAAAAAACAGGGGAATGGTTGCTTTGGTGATACCAGTAACGAACTAATGGGGTGAGCACTATATACATGTATACATGTACATCTTCAGTTCATGTTCAAAGTCAAAATGAAACATTCATGAGCAGCTGCTTATTTATACCCGAAGGTGAATTAACGTTAACAGTATACATATTCAGCAAGATTTTTCTTTCATTCATCTCTGTTATTGCATATGTATATAATTTATAATATATAATAGGCGATGTCCATCGATCCAATGACCCTACAGCGTGCAATCTAATACTTGTGTTTTTATAAAGGATGGTACTAAAAGCCGGTCCAAATGATATAATGTTTATACTTGTCGGGACCTTTTACATAAAATCTGATACATTATACTTCAATAGAAAAAAATGCTTTGCTGTTAGCCATTCGAACTGGCACAGAAATGAAATATTGAGTAATCTAATTGATGGTAGTGTTGGTATCATTTTCCCTGAGGAACCTATCATTATTGCTGTATTTTAACAGCTTTTTACGGTCTGTTTCATCATAAAACACAACATTGCATTGCCTTCACGCAGTTTTACCAATATTAGAAATAAATCTCCATTTATAGAACTTTTCTCTTTCAACAAAAATGCTCTATTGAGCTTTGTCATTTATTTAATTAAAAATATCTTTTTTTTCTCGCATGTGTTTAAGTATCGAACTAAGCTTTTGAAAAGCCTTTCAAATCTTACATGCACGCGTCACTGACTGTGAATTTTATTCTCTCTGGTTTTCAAACGTTTTTAAATACGTCAATAGATTTCTGCACACTGAATTTTATATCATTTATTAAAAGTTATATTCCTGTGAACACAGAAGCTGACTTTTCTCAACTTAAGTGCTCGATCATTTTTATCTACTGCTTTTTATAGATACCAGGTACTTTATAGTTTTGTTATGTAAATTATTCAATTCAATTCAATTCCTTTTTGGCAGCTGCAAAATTCATTTAAAGGGTTTTGGTGTAAAAAAAATACAATGTACGCCTAAACCACTTCTATTTCACACCTTCTTTATGAAACATATGAAAAGATATTTTATTCATCAACTGAAGTGAGAAAAAGTTATCAACAATTGCTTACGGTATAATGATTAAATTTAAAAAATGATCCTCAGAGCAAAATAATCAGAAAATAAAATATGAAATCGTAAATGAATATCATTATATTCAAACAAAGTATGACTATACACTTTGAAGAGTAATTATTTACTTGGTTTTAGATATTCGAAGCTGACACCCGCCTGATTTCTACGAGTAACTGTACTTTATTTCTAATTATTGTAGAGCTATACTTCCTACGATTGTTGGGTAAAACACTATAACTTGGTGATATTAAACGCAGCAAGAAGTCTTTTCATAGTTCTATTAAATATTGATTGAGGGAAAGAGTCTTTGTTCAATTTTACGTGTCGGGAAATTGAATGAGGGTTTTATACGAACTATAAACCATCTTACATGTATAGTAAATGGGCCAGATGTACTTTACCGATTGGGAGAAATCATAAAGCAAAATTTATAAAGGTCCAATATATTAAAATGTGATAAACATTGGTGGTCAACTTGACATTTTTGCGTTTATGTGAAATCTTATAAGGATACACACTTGAAGTAACTGAAGAACAAAATGGCGTATTGCGATAACGTCAATGATGGCACTAAAGTTAAAAGAGATAGGCGGACATCGAACCTCTAAACGTTCTATGTTCCAAATTCAGTGTTCGAATTATCTTTTTTTTTATTACAGGAGTCGAATCCAAGTCAGCTCATATTAGCCTTGAATTCTAAAGTCTTCGAATCAGAATTAGAACACAAAGTATATTAAGATGACCAATTATGCCAAACGAAACAGGAAAATAACGTAAAAGAAAATAAATTCTAAATTAATTTCATACACAATGTACATGTATCTCAGATAAAAATTAAATGTTTGCTTCTTACAATAGATCCCATCGGTGAATGTACCTTAAAAATACCTTAGTATCATGTAGATATTATTCGAGGTCCGCCCTCCTGACATCAATTACAATTTACATGTTACTATAACAGGATTTGAATGCGTACCTTTAACAAGCCCACATTTCCCCCTATTGATTTTAAAGCATGGAAGATAAGAGGTACGTTTCCATTTTAAACAAACACTTGCCCATGAAAATATCCTATACTACCGTCAAGAGCATAAACGTGATAGTTTATAATAAAAATACAAACAACACAAACTTTCAGATTTAACAAAGTTGCTTTTGTTCAAATAAGTAAGGCATGGTGAAAATAATCGTGACCTTTTAATTAAATATGTGTTCATCGGTACTTTTAAATCTAAATTAAGTCTCAAATACATGAAACAGCTTTTAATTTATCAATTTTATTATAGGGTAGTGTATAATTTACCAGAAATAAAGGGTTATTCATGTTAAATGACTGAAATTCCAATAAGACTAGACACGTATTTTACAAACAGACTCTGGTACATTTTATGTAACCGGTCTAAGGCAATGTAACCAAAATCACACACTGCTTTGGGACGTAAAAGAATGTGTATGACAGTCCTGACCTGCCATCTGAATTTTACGGTATTTTAGGTCATAAAACATTAGTTACATAAATTGATACCTTACAATATACAACGTGCAACATATGTCATCTATTTCCACCCTGTGGATCGTTATAATCACATCTTTTATAATTCTATAAATTGTAAATTTGCACATCCATTTCAAGTATCGGGTTTGTCCATTATGATATTAAATTTTCTTTTTGAATGCAAAGGAAATTGTGTAATACAGTATCTATTTCAAGTTCTCGTGCGGTTTATCATATTTCATCCGTTAACAGCGATCGGCTGACGTGACTGATTGCAGAGGAAGCAACAGACATGCCCCTCTTTAAACTTTTAACATTGCTGATGTAATGAAGATAATTTATTCTCTACAGCTGATACCCATTACAGTGAATTGGTCATCTTGTTTCATGTAAGTGCAGAAGGAAAATAAAGACAGTTTCAATAGAAACACATAAATCAAAATCTGATGTGCACAATATATATCGAATAGTCAAAAAATGAATTTGCAGCGGTACGTGTAAAATTTTACTGCATGCTGATTTTGCACATAAAATAAAGAAAAAATTGCGACCAGCTCCTTACGCAGGCCTACACCTTTTTAAATATGTTCCGTTAGTGTAATTTTCTCAAGAAGACGTACTGTTTATTTTTTTCCATTAGAGAGTGGGTGGGGGCTAATAAATCAATGTAAAAAAAAAATCAGCGTACTAAACACTCACCATCGTAAAACGTATAGCTATGGCTATCATTCAGCGAAATACCCGATGACGTCGACATTTCCTCATAATCGCGTGATCCAATGGAACCGGAAGGTCGCCTCGATCTGGTTTTCGTGAAAGCCGAAACATCCATATCGAGGCTGCCAGGAGGATGTCCCGAATGGTGGCCATATGTATCACTAAGGTATCTTTGTAATATAGTCTGTTTAAATTTATTTTGAGATCTAGTTTCGTGCTGCGTTTTCATCGGCCCTAGAAAATCTGGGGGCTCAAACAAGGGGCTTCTTGTTGGCGTCTGAGATCGAGAAGGTACTACCACATCTGAAGGTTCGCTTTGTTCATCTTGGTTCTCCTTCGGTATCTGTCGGCCATCATCTAAAACAGTAAAGTAATTTTTAGGCTATGGAAAAGATCAATTATGTAGCACTCCAGCTAAGGATCATGCAAAATGTGATTCATGGGTAAAAAGCCTACATATTTTTATTTTTTTTGGATATTTTGTTTGAAATGTCATATTAAACAGACATTAACCTGTGGTTTTTCATATAACCCGTGCTCTAAGGAAATGAAAATTATATAGAATGTACCATAGATTTCAAAATTAAGGGAGACAACTCTCAAATACAATAGAATCTACTGGATTTTCAATGTGGATCATCTCCTAAGAGCAGGCAAATTCGAATGAATAATTACACATTTCATAGTATAGACCCATAAAACAACTTAATTACAAAAATAAAAATATGTAGCCTTTTTTGTAGTGTATCACATTTTTCAGACTTTGCATGATTCTTACAAAGACAGCTACTTATAACATGCAAGAAAACAATATACATATACAATATATGCATGTACTTGTACATTTATGTAATAATAACATATTCGAAAAATTATGCACAAATAAGTTCAGCAAGGTTTTTATTTAATGCAATTTTCATGTATTTGTTGCAACTCTGTAAACCTTCCTCATTGTTGCATATGCATACGTACATGTACTGTGGTTTACTATAGTTCAAAATACATTTAAATGGAAATAAACAGCCTTAAGAAGTACACTATTAGGTTTAGATGGGATAAAAAAAACTGTCCTTTTTTAAGTTTGTTTACTTCAAGTTAAATGTTGTTTTCTTTTTTTATTTTAGTAAAACGAACTGTCTAAATGAAGAAACTTTATACGAGTCCAAAGTCCAACTTAGATTGCTATCATTTTTTCAGAGACAGAAGAAGACGCCACCAAGTGGTTGGTTACATGTTCGTTAATAAAGAAAAACGAAAATATTGAGACTTTATATCTGTCCAGATGATGGATGTTCCTTGACCGGAAGGCTAATCATTCTAAATATAGACACAAGGTCGGAATGAAGGAGATTTGTAGAAAGTGGATCAAGTATGATACCTTGTGGATGTAGAGCGTTAACCAACGACAAACATGTTGTGTTTAATACCTGTTTTTAGAGATAAAACTAGTGGAAAAATCTTAATCCTATAAGTAGTCTGCAATAGTGAAGTCAACACTTGTAAACATGTGACTTGAGTACTTGTTCATTTCAAACGTCAAAGGTCAGATATTGGCAGCAATCTGTCTACTTTTTATGATAAATTAATATGTACTACATTTTAATAACTAAATTATTATTTAAAGTCATGGGTGGTCATATTGAAATGTCATACAGGGGTCAGATAACTCATTTATGTGAGGTGTCAAATTGATATTATTAATTTTGTAGAGGATTCTAAATTTACCATTTTGGTTATCGTATATTGAAGTACATGTATGTATATATCAATTGTCTACCAGTCTAGAGACGCAGACTTTCGCGATAAATAAAATGTTTTTGTTTTCATTTAAATTAGGACTGTGTTTCTCCTTTATTTCGGCTTTCATTTTCTTCTGACTTATTCGCTTCCATTTGTTTTACTTTGCAGAGCAGAAAAAGACAACAGATGCCCGTTAAGTACAAAAAGAAGACTCGAGTATTAATTATGTATTTGGCCTTTCTGCACCCCACCAGCTGACCGATTAAGAAATATATAGGGAGATTAATTGATCGAATGCACGATGGTTTATCTAGTTTACCAGAGGCAATTAGTCTTGTTTTCTTCGCGAATGAAAATTGATTATTAGAATAAGTACTGCTCACGTGGTCCTACTAAATATTTCATTCCTCCCCCTTTTGCACCCTACGTATACATTTGTATATGTAGACTACGGGCAGAGACTGAATGAAACAATTAAGTATCATTTAGATTAGATAGTCCGCAATGTTAAATGAAACAATTCATGTTGTGATAAGCATGCAACGAGTTTGTGGGAAACATTATAATTTTACCCATGATTTTTAATCAATATATGAAGATCATAAATGCACTTGTATTTTACAACTATGTAAAGGAAAATGTCAGGGTGTCAACATTCAAATCCACAATAGCTCTCAATCCTCATTACATAAATCGTCAAAATATCGATTCATCATAATTTGCAGAAAAGAATTTTGTTTACAAATATCAACTTTATTTATAATAATTACTCAAATGTCTTAACTATAAATAGATCTTAACAGCTTACTTGTCATTCTTATTCGAATAAGAACCTGCTTACCAAATATTATATGTATATTACCTAACATCAAACGTTTGCCAGAACATGACGTCAAGGTCGTTTGCGGTTTGTTCGACCTTGACACTATGAAGACTTGTTGGTGAACGCCCAATAAAACGCTATGAAACATATGGCAGAATCTCACTAGTAATCAACGACGTGAAAGTACTTCATTAAGTGGCCTAGATTTTGGACAAAGTTTTTTACACTTCTAGAACAATTTCAGAGTATTTAATATCATATACAGCTACGTGTAAGCAGTTTCGTTTTTGATAAGGTACTGTACATGTACATGTATATGTATATGTATGCAACAACCCTACATATGTTTCCGAAGTGGCGGATCCAGAATTTCCGAAATGCGCGGGGATGGGGCGCTGAGTGGCCTAAGTAGGAACTTCAGTAATTGTCATTTTTATAATATAACCAACCGAATATTTCAAGAACATAGGGCGGGCCCTCTTTGCTCCACCTATGATGCATGTGCATGAAAACAAAGATGGAATAAGATCGATCAATAATGTTTTTGATAGTTCGACTATTAAGTCACCCCTTTACCGTACTGGTCATGGGAACTACCTCAAGTCCAGTTGGAAATAAACTCGATGTTATAAAGCGTACATGCATGATAAGCAGGCGCCTACATCAGTAGATGACTGTGTGAACTTGAACCGTCCATACCGTAACACCCTCCTAAAACAATACAAAAGCTTTGACACATAAAAGCCAGCAACATCAAATCTCGCCCCACATCTCTTAGGAAATGTTAAATATTTCAAACATATCAAGTGTCACTGTTTATCTTGATGTTTAAAGGCGTATATACAAAAGACAGGTGCGAAAGATGGGGACACGAGGTCACACATCTATTGTGACGTTTTTTCTAGGCGTGTGTCAACGTTTTGATGAACGATAACATAACGAGATCTGCAGAGGGTCAAGGATAATCAGACAGCAGTTGACTGAGCATCGACAAAGCGCGAAAAAGACATAAAAGGTTGAAATTATATATGTGTAACGTGCTTAGTATACAAACTTTGTGGACAAAGACAGTACTCTCCTTTGAACAAATACTCTCTTTGATGTAATTTCAAGGTATGCTATGCCTTGTCTACTTCACTCCAAACATGTTTTAACTCGAAACCTCAGTTGGTTCTGTTTTTAAATATATTCTATATTAAACCGTAATGAAAGTGTGATCAAGTTGGAAATATTTCATTTTCGTGCAAATTTTTTATATTTTTTTTGGGGGGGGGAATGGGCAAAAAAATATCATACTTTTCTTTTTCTTGACCGTGTCAATGATTTTAGCAGTACTAACGGGTTTATTCATGATAAAGATCTGTTCAAAGATGAACATCTACAAATACGATGTTTGAACATTGATGGGATTATACATCTATGGTCGATGAAGCCTGATGAGTGCATGCTTACACCACAAAGATCGTACATGGAATTAAAATATAAATAGTCACAGAAGCATTTTTTATTTATGAATAGTTTTAGACATCAAAGGAAATGTACCAACAATTGACCTTTGACTGATACAACATCTCTACTGTATGTGTAGTCATACAAACCAAAGTGGTCAATTTAGATACAGAAATTAATTACGAAGGAAACCGCGTTCATCGCGCAATCAATTACACCAAAATTTCTCTCGTCCAAACATTTGCTAACGTAATTAAATGAATGTTTGCAGAGAAATGTGTAACGGTTGCTGAGACAAGTATCACTCCGTGCAAAAATCTGGTATGGAATATCTGCCCATACTGTATTAAAATTTATTAAATTTACATTTACATGTATGCCACAGAAAAACGTAACGTTGACGGTTGATTAAGAAAAGTATTACTTTTTTTAATTCAATACACAATATACACACTGTATTTTAAGATTCCCGCTATCGGTAGCCATTGGTAAAGCAAACTCCTTGAAGCTTGCAATTTTATGAGATCTACGTGCGCATGCGTAACATCCAATAGTATCCTGAATGAAATACTTGCCAACCGGAAAATAATAAACATCAAATTTAATCAGGGGATATTCTATAATAGTCAAATGTTTTCCATGGCTACAAAATTGTTTCAACTCTCAACCACATACGAGGGTTTTCTTTAGGGGCACTATAAAGAAGTGGAGTTTGATGTTTTTTTTTTCGTTGGGTAAAGAGTTCAAAGTGTTAGTGTTAACGATTCGGATAGTTTATGATGTGACATGTTACCCAGGATGCTTTTAGATATTAGTTAGTATCCAGGATGGGTTTTTTAATTTTAATGTTCATCCGGGACGTTCATTCGGATACTGTAATGTCTTATACATGTTTCGTAGAAAGGGCTGTATCTAAGAACCTGGACTTTCAGGAATCAATATTTAGCTGCATGATTGTTACATCAACTGTTACAATGCTTAGTGAAATCAAATATTGATGAACACAATTTACTATAACGATTCTTAGAATTGAGCCACGGTCGCAAAACAAACACAACGAACTAATCACTGTTACCCTGAAATCAATTCACCGTAGACCATAAATGGCAATTAAACCTTAACATTAAGCGACCATTTCAGCAAATTGACAGCCATTGAGAACAAAAATGGTTCATTATTCCAAACAGAACGTCCGATAAATGGTTTAACAGGATATCAAAATATCAATATGTGATATTTATATAAATATCTTCCTATTATACATGACAACAATGTGCCAAATATTGACTTGACAGTGTAATTGAAACGCATCCGGAATGTGTATGTTTCCATTGCTGACGCAGATTGTGATGGGCATTTCCGTTCAATGACCATATTAAATACAACGATAGCTCTTCGACTTGATGAGTGGAAATTGCAAACCTGATACATGTACAATGTACATGCACAGTGTATAAATAGAACCGAAAGAAAACAGACAATGTATTCTGCACTCAAACTAATATAACCAATCAGTCTGTAGTTTTACCGTTACGTGGATTCTACATATAAGTAATAGTGACTAAATCCTCCGTCACTCAGACAGGTACGGACCGCCTAGCAATAAAAGCTTTAGATTAAATTTAGATGTAATTCAGTATGCATGCCATGTGTTACTCAATTCTTCGTTCATCAAGTACATACACTCTTATATAATAATAAAGTACCGCCTTGAACCTAAATAATAAAAAAAACTTGTAATTAGCTAGGACGAATGACAGTACATGTACTACTTGTCTTGGGTTGGCATTTATTGGGATTTTCCCTTTGAACTGTTGCTTCATAAATAACGTCTGAACGAGCAAAGCTTATATGCCCGTGTGAATATCTTTCTATAAATACGGTCGTTACTGTTCTTTTTGGTACAGTTTGTTATTTGTCATTAGTCGGATCCTTGGGGTTAAACGTGTCCTAAATGTCTTTATTATTAACATGTTTAATAACTCAACGAGTTGGAACCTTCACCTTAAAAACATGTAGATGTGTAACTGGGATATTAAAGACATGTACATGTGAAACTGGGATATTCAACAATAGAAAATTCCAACATAATCCATGATATCACACAAGGGATCGATATTTAAAGTAAGGGACGAATCGAGTTCTAAAATGGGGTTTTGGATGGAGACGAACTATCTTAGTAGGTGCCAGCTTCAGCGATTTCCAGTGATTTATATACATTAACATGTACAATAACAATTTTTTAGCATAACTTATAAGTTGGTGGGTTGTGGTGGGGGTCTCTTCGACCCCTCCAGTTCTGGTTAACGTATCACCGAATAGGACAAAGTAAATTCTCACGGTTCTGTAAATGAAGTTTTAACAAGCTAGATACAAGTAAAACTAGATGTACATGTACATGTAGGATTTTCTAATACTACTATTATAGCGTTCAGGAGGGTAAATAAACTGTACCACCGCCATTTTTTTTATCTTGTGGCCTTAAAACAAACTTGAAATTTAGAGATACAAAGCTAGATTTTATTGCAATTATTCTTTTAGCACAAACTTAACATCAAAATCACTTTAAATTTTACATAAAATTTTTATTTTTAAAGTTCTATTGTAGGCAATATCGATTAAATATTACACTTCCCTACACCTGGCGTTTTATGTTTGCTGCTTTAGAAAATGCTTACACATCCGTTTTAAAATGTCAACTCCGTGTCAGTTTGAGAGTTGAAACAAATTACTGAAGACAAGTATTTTGACAGGAACAGAATATTCTAATGGCATAATCAATTAAAGGAGTGGATTCATTAATTGGAGAATTGGACTAAATTAGCTTGTAATCGGTCATGATATTTAAGAACGAGAAAATTCGAAAAAAGAAAGAATTTTTCATCTAAAAAACGATTTGAGGAAATTTCGTAAGTCATGCAAGTAAAGTATTTTTTCAGCATTCAAAATTTTGGGGCTTAATGATTTATAGGGCATAATAACAAAATGCAGCTATTTGGAATAGCATGCCTATTGACGTTGATCCCAGTGAATAAGGAAAAAAACAAGAATATGTTTTTCATGTTGATCCAAATTACCAGTTCATAACTCCATCTAATGTTTTAGTAATTTTTCGTCACATGATATAGGAGGTTTACGTAATAATCTATTACGTTAGCAGAATTCTTTCTTGGAATATGTTTAAACACTTAATGATTTTACAATTCATTTGAACTTCGTTCCTCGAAACACGTATACTGCTATAAATAGTATAATTGCTAAAACAAGCATTAGGTTTAACTTTAAGGCGT
Source organism: Perna viridis (assembly GCA_037379345.1). Classification (NCBI taxonomy): domain Eukaryota; kingdom Metazoa; phylum Mollusca; class Bivalvia; order Mytilida; family Mytilidae; genus Perna; species Perna viridis. The sequence continues at coordinate 920,518 of CM074523.1, read as the reverse complement.
CTCGGTTACCTTAATTGGAGCTATCTACGTACCATGAACTTCCCTTTTTCATTACAATTCAAGACAGCACAACCATTTTCTATTCCGTAAAATGTACCATGGGTTAGTATTTATTGCAGAATTGCATTATGATTCACGTTTATGTGTCATTACTGTATGTAATTGTATTAGTATACATGTACATGTAGACAAACCAAAAATATGACGACTGAGCGAGACATCACTCAACCATCTCTTCTGAATCATAGAGATTTATAATTTATCAAGTACAAAACACTAACCATATCAAAGAGAATCCCGGGTCAATCAAGCTGGGACACGGTCAGTTTTTGCAGAGTTTTGTCACTTTCGTATATATAATTATAAGTTCCTTTACAATCTCAGAAGGAATTCATGCATCCTATTTCGTGGAAACGGATTCTTATTTGTAGATTTTAGAAAGAATACAAACCTGTATTATCATCGGAATCAAAAATACTGTCATCCGAACTTATACTCAGCAACTCAGCATTTCCTTCCACGTGGCTGTTGTACAATTTAACACGTGACGACCAACTGAAGTCCTCTCCCTTGACGGTGCTCTTCAGCCTCCGTCGAGCGTTTGCAAACCAGTTAGAGACTTGTGTTAGAGACATGTTCGATAAACTACATAGGATTTCCTTGTCGTGTTTTGTCGGATATGGATTGTGTCTATTTATACATAACCATTGCTTCAAGGGTTTAGTCATATTCTGCATAGTTTGTCGTTTTTGCCTCACTTTGATTGGATACACTTTCCTGAAAAGAGATTAAAACGAATACTTAAATGGAAGAGGTAAATAAGTCATAAATAACGGTCAAAGACTGTCCTTTGTAAAAAGGACGTCCTTTTATTTAATGCCCTTAATATTATTGTTGGGGTAAAAGGGAAATGAATTGCAATGTAAGCTCACAAAAGACATGTTTATATTCCAGTATGGTTACCAATAAGATAACTCGTTTACCGTGGGAATTACATAGTACATGTTTATATTCATTAGTGACGATGCATATCAACTGTAGCTACAAATATAGGTATGTACACCGTCTCGAATGTAGCTAACACATCTTGATATAAGGTATTTTCCTACTAAGAAGTATTTCCACTCTTACAATCGCGGAATTGTCGGAAGAGTTGGTTCTAGAACTGTTAAATGAAACTTTTAGAACTATCCTATAGTTAACTCTAAACAAAAACAGACTAACAAACAAATCAAGCAGCAATCAAATAGTAATTAACTATTATTTCAATCTCTACCTTCACACCACTAATCATTATAACAGGTAATCGAAGACGACGAAGGGACCAGGATTTGGCAAAAGTAGTATACTACATAACAGAATAGCCTGGCCTTAATTTTGGTCTGGCTTGTCCTGCTCGGGTTGAGTAAATTACATATGTATTAATACAAATGTTAATGGACATCAACACATGGTAAAGTCGTTAATATAGAAAACATATCGGCAGCTTGATAACCCTTCAAGTATCTACAAAACCCATACTGAATCCACTCCATCTACTGGTGGAGTCATTTAGAAGGTAACATTCAGACAAACAATGTTTAAGGACCATGGGTTATTGTATACTTCCCTACTATCATTAATAATATAAATCGCCAACACACAGGGGAACAACAGTTATTAATATGTCGTATCACTTTCACCCAAGAGGGATAAATATTTACAGACAATGATGTTCTTTTTCGTCGGTGTGTAAAATAACATACGATTGTTTACGATTTAACACTTATTTCATAAAAATGCTTATTCAGCAAAAATACATTCACCTTTACATGAACCTGTGTCGCATATATATTAAAACTAAATGGCAGAAATGTTTTATTTTTCTTTTTGCACGTGTTGCTAAGTCAATGACCCAAACAGAAGATTTATAGAAGGGTTATGCAGATTTGATGCGACGCATAATAATGAATTTCACACTGTTTCTGGTTAACGTTATGTAAATTGATAGAAATTTAATATCTCTTGTAGGCCGAACAAAGAAAAAGTATTTAACGTACCCGACACAACTGGCTGCAGGGGAACAATAGATATAATTGGTTAAAACCGTCCTGTGAATGTTTATATAAATGTAAAATTAGTGCAACAGAGATTTAAATTAATTCTTTGGCAAGTGATGATTTAGCAAGATTATTGAATCATAAGGCAAGAAGTGCCACGAGTTTCTTAAAAAATCTAAGAAAGGGGTTAGAGTCTTCTCCCCTTAATAGAAGAAAAAATAAGCCAACTTAAAATCATTTAGAAATGGGAAAACATTAATAGTGAAGTTACATAGAACCTTCGCTCAACCCTTCGCACTCGTTTTGTTAGGAAGAAGCCCGGTAATTTGTAAACGAGCCAAAAACTAATTATCTGATTTTCTCGATGCTTTACCTCATAAATTCCCAGTAACTCTGCGACCATCTGCTACTTGGTTCACAAAGGTCATGTTTCGGCATAGCCGATTCATAATTGGATTAATTAACCACCGAAATACAATTACAGTCAACATTTAGATGTCAATAATTGGATTCTAACACCTCAACTGATGAAAATATTATCAGCACCCGTAAAGCTGACGTCAGGAGATCCAATGTAGGTATAACAGGGTTAACACTTCATACAGTCCTAGTTATAGGCCATTCTAAAACTGGTTTACAGCCAGCCCGCCTGAGATTGCCCTGCGTCATCTTAAAACTGGTCTAGTCTACAACCAGTCCGCCTGAGGTTACCCTGCGTAATCCTAAAATTGGTCTAGCCTACAGCCAATCCGCTAGAGGTTACATTGTGTCATCCTAAAACTGGTCTACAACCAGTTCGCCTGAGGTTACCCTGCGTCATCCTAAAACTGGTTTACAACCAGTCCGCTTGAGGTTAACACTTTAAACTTCACCATCCCCGCCTTAGGGTGATACCTGACACTGCCATAGGCCATTCTTAAACTAGCCTAAAGCCAGCCCACCTGAGGTTGACAGTTCATACTGCCAAAGACCATTATAAAACTAGTGTACTACAAGCCCGCTTAGGGTGATACTTGATAATGCCCTAGGCCATTCTTAAACTGCATGGTTTACAGCAAGTCCGCCTGAGGGTGATACTTTTAAATTAGTTTATACTGACTATGACCATTTCCAACAAGCCATGTTAATTACTGACAGGAAACTGTCCATGACAATTTTGCACTTCATGGATACATATTGCCTATGGCAATATTTTGTTTGCAACTCATCTGCTCGAAGTTAATAATAAATGCCATTGACCATTCTATAGTCACATGTACATGGAGCCCCCTTTCAATCATTATGTTACATTGTACATTATGAATGTATAACGAAATACATTGGAGTTTAATGTACATGTACAATTAAATACTTAACACAATACAAATGTATAGAAGTATATAAAGGTGAAGCTACAGAGCTATCGTTTGACCTATATTAGGAAAATGTCAATGATTATTGAACATTTATATCTACTAATACAATAATACGTCAGCACTATGCGACAGGATGACATTTCAAGATATCGATTTGGTTTCAGACAAATGAAATGTGGTGATACAGCCAGAACTATTATCTCCACTTATCCGATATCAAGGAACATGTATATTAAACATGGAGATTTTTCTCTAACGACCTTTTGCAATTTTTTTCTGGGTTTGGTTGACTACATGTAAATATTGAATATCCACGAATAAGGTTGGTAGTATAATTTGGAAACAAAACGGTAATTTCCCAGTTATTCCTTAAAAAGTATATAAATTCCTCGTCATCTTTGTATATTGAGTGTTGATGTTATACAGATATTTTGGTAACTTTATAATCGTGGCGTAAAGTTCTTACAGTTATAATCAACGTTTTGAAAAACGTCAAAGATTTGATTATTTCTGTCATATCATCATAAAGTACAAGACAATGAAACCTGTCTATACCTACCTCCACTGGGACTGAAAGATTTAAACGCTTTAGAAAGGTGTTTGGTTTAATCGGGTTCAAAATATATTGAAATTGTTTTAATGAGAACAAAATGAACGAATATGGTATGAACCAGTGAGAACCTCTTGTTTGGAGAGGGTTCCAGTTTATCCAGGGTTCTGTTTAGGCAGGTTTTACTGTATAAAATGAATGATACACAGTATGCATACATGTACACTGAACAATTGTAACTGACAAATTCAGATATTGATATTAAGACAACTTTCATAGTACCGTAGCTAACTCCTGACATGAATTTACTGTGTAATTGTATTGTAATGCTATAGAATGTAAGACGAAATCTTTCATATATCTATCAGTACAGGTAATTAAACCTTACGATAAAATACCTGGGTTTCAATCATTCGAAAGTGTGATTACAATCAAAATGTAAGTACTGCAAAACTAAACGAGATCCGTTTTTACACATGGGCTGTTGAATTTCAATGCTTTTCAAAAGAGCTCGTAATTTTACAGGTCTTTGGTTATGTCAAGGACAATGATTCGGGTGATAATGCGATACAAGTCATATTTTGACATTGGGAACTGGATAGAACATGTTCTATTGTGTCGAACAGACAAAAACATGCTGACTGGACCGATCTTAGGCCAAAACACAGACAAAAACTTGTTGACTAAACCGATCGTAGTGTGACCATGTTCCGAGGTTAAATACAGTTCATTGTAAATGTTATAATATTGGAACGCTCATATCTCTGTTCCAGATTACTTTTGTGACATATAATGGTTCCTTATGTCCTAGGAAAAGTACGGATTCTTATCTGCTCTGTTCACTACCAGAGACTAAAGCAGTTTTATAGACATAATAATTCAGTGGAAGATTTCCTATCTTCATTATTACATTCCACCGCCAACACAATCGTACCTAACCGAGCTTCATCTCTGCTTACAAGACTTGATTCCATTATTAGTCAGAATCTCATTCATTCTTGATAGGGCTGTAATCCATTAAGCCAATCAAATTGTCTGTTTTGATTGATTTTATGCAAACATAGCGATTGGATTTTTTTCCTCTTTTTAATAATGTCTACCATCATCTCAGTAAAATTAAAAAAATTATCTTCAAATGACTTGCAACTGAATACAAATAACAGACAAAAGCTAATTAACAATGACCTATAATGTAATCATTAGCACAACCTTTTTGCCAAAGGAAATTGGAAAAAGCCTTAAACGCACTTGACCGAAATAAATGGATCTTCTAAGCTCTATAGAAACCAGAAAACTACCATATCATGTCATCATTGCAACGAGAATACACCCCAATAAATAATCCGCTCATCTCTGCCAAGGGTTGAATCCATCAATCGAGGAATTTCAATGTATCGAGTTTTTCTGAAAATATGATAACAATGTAGCGGTCAGTATGAACCTGGAAGAAATATCCTCTAGTCCATACACAGTACATGCATGTTTTCGAAAATTAATGGAAAACCGCAAAAATAGATTAGTATCCGACCTTCACCCTATCAAATTGTGTTAAGGATTGCTGACTTGGCAGCTTGTGTCTGACGTCATTTGTATTGATCGGAGCTAGCATTGATTTTACAGCCGGATGTAAAACCACTTTGATAGAGAACTATAAAGTCAATGATTTCCTTATTCTATTCCTATTTCAAAAATACACTGTTATTAAATTTATTTCTACGGCTAATTATCCAAATTGCATTTGATGCTTATCAGATATTTGAAAATTAAAGAATAAATTGCGTGTTTTTTGTTGTTTTTTGCATTTGCGTGTCGTCAAATTGGTTTTTTGTACCGACCATTATTAATGCATAAGTATTCTACGTCTCGGAAACAGAATAATATCGAATACTAATGACCTCATTAACAAGTCAAACATGAAAATTGGGCTGTCAATGCTTACATTTATTAATAAATGTTGTTTTATATGAGTTAATGCAGAATGGTTTTCCTTTGTCATGAGAAGTCGTATGTCAGTAAACTATTATGTTTTAATACAGATGGCGCTTCTTTTTTCAAAAAAATGTCCCCAAAAAAGGTTGAACATTTCTATCAGTCGTCCCTTACAGTGGAGATAATTTATATGTGGTCTTGAATGACGTTGTCAGGAGACATTGCAGTGAAAAATGTGAAAAAAAATCAAATATAATTCAAATTTTTTTATGACTAAACACTTCATTTTATTGTGGACAGGAGCGTACATGTAAGTCTGAAAGTGGATCAAATACATGTATGAAGGAATATCTACCATGTTTGGTTTAAAGAATTGAACATTACATATAAAGATATAAACAGGTGCCCGGTTTATTTAATGAATGTCTTCAGAAACACCACTGAAACACTTAAAACTAAAGCCGCGTTTGACAAATTATACAGTGGGCGAACAAAAGCACCCTGCATCCAATATATAGATACATACAGATTTCTACATACACTGTATATACATTAGTACACACCCTGTATATAGCCCGGGGATGCAGATTTTTTTTTTTTCTTTTTTTTTTTTGTACACGCGGAATTTCGTATTAGAATCGCATTTCGCTAGATAATGTACGATGCTGCCCATTAATAGCTGATAACATACAGAAATTATTAGGTGTCTGTAGGCTATCATTAGAGCTTCGCAACTAAAGCGACTGTTGGTGAATTTAATTAAAAATTGAAACCATAACAAATAAATTTAGTGCATGTGTACATATAAAGTTGCTGATATAGAACGAGGCAAGACAAATGGCTTCATGACCAGGCTTTATAATTAGTTAACTTATTTTAACAGAATGAATTTGTCACTATTTATGGCTATATATACAGAAGAACAAAGACTAAGTATATAAAGCTTTATATAAAGGACTTTGTAAGTTATTCCAAACACAAAGGGAAGGTTTACGGTTTTATGGGTTTAATCATTAATACTTATTGACATTTTGGAAAAAGAAAAAATGTCATGTAAACATGTCGGGGACCTCAAGAATAAAAGGTCATTTTTTATTATCAGATACCATGTACAGAGGGCTTGATGGTGATAATTATTACATTTTTTGTGTGTATTAGTTTCTTTTCCAAAGACAATGGTGCTGACACACAAAAAGGACATATGAGTCTAAGCCAAGGGTCGTTCTCAAGGTCAATAGAAATGTAATCCCTTCTGTGCCTCAAATATCATATTCATAAAGTTATGAACCATTTAAATGGGAATCCGAGGGGACTTTTAAACAAAGGTAATCATATACAATTGTCGAATAATTAAACAAAACGATAAAATTAACTGATGCGTGAGGAATTTTTAATTAATAGCAATACATTGTTCAATAATACACAGTCTTCTGCAAAATTTATCGGGCTAAAGGGGAAGCTTCCCTGGTCGAGCAGCGGACTTTGTCGGGCTATCACAGGGGAGGCTTTCCTGCTATCCAGCGTTGATGCTATGTCAAGAACAGTTCTGCAATGGTAACCACAAAAATGTACATGCATATGTAATTGTATCACAATGCCCAAATAATCAGTAATATCTTTATACAGTGTATGTACAAGTCTTCTTCCTGATTTTGAATATTTTGCAAAATCGTGTGTGAAATTTTATACTTTCAAAACACCAACACTCTAAAAGGTCACAAAGCAGTAACAGATCCAAAATTGTGGAATGGGAAAAAAAAGGGGGGGTAGTTTCATGTAAAATGTGCATCAAAGCCCCTTTTCCCAAAATCTCTGGATCTTACTTTACTTTACTTTATTCTCATAAACTATAAACAGTTACAGAGAAAATATAAGGATCCATGACTGCAAAGTAACATGAATAGAGTGTTAAATCCCAATTGCATTACAACTGTACACATGTGCACACCAATGAAATACATTTACAGTATGTACAACATTTAACATGCATCATTCACAATGATTTTTTTTTAAATGTGCATTAACGACAGTTTAATGTAATTCGGAGACATAACAAGATAATGACCCAGTTTAAAGGTCTTCTTTTGTTGGCATCCATTTATCTATATACATGTATAATGTATATTTCCTATATGAGATATACAATTTATACATTGTGGTTTCAATGCACATGATTATGTTTGGTTGACTGGGAAATTATCTGGTAATTATATAATACATGAATAAATAAACAGTTAATAATGAAGAGGTTTCAGGTAATGTTAAATAAACACGCATTGTGTAAAACGATGAGGATAATTTACAGAATGCCGAACGATGGGGCTGATTTTGATGCAACTTAATTGTTCGACTTGTTTCAAGTCCCTATCAAAGAATAAATGAACTGTTTATTGATCGCATGCACATGTATCCCTCTGATAACAAATCTACTAATTATTGCGGGAAAGAGTGAGTTGTATAACGGATATACATGTTTGTTACTAGTAAGTTGCGAAGGTGGAGAAATACATATGTAACACCAAACACAAAATAGCTCCAGCAGATGGAAAATTTAATTCATAACTATTTTCTGTCTTTACAAATGCATAATAGCAATTCTGAAATAAACAAACCCCGAAAGGCATCACTTGTATAATAAAAAAAAATATCAGTGACACATATGACACACCATCTTTCCATTTTAAAATCTGCTGGAAATGATTTGATATGTATCCGATTTATATTGTTTTTTAGATTTAAACAGGTGCTGTGACAAAAATTCAAGGTTTCGGTGTAGCAAATTGCATCATATGTTTTCATAGAACCCAATTTCATTTTCACGGGATTTACAAGGATTGCTAATCAATTGCAATCATCAATCTTTACAGGAATTTCCACGAAACAATTAGTGTGTAGCATTACCTCAGAGATATCATGAATCATGTAAGATTAATGATAAACTATTGTTCCTGAAAAATGTATTGTCTTGAACAATTCACATTATGTGCGTTTATGTGCATTACGCAATACTCTAGATTAAAAAAAAAACAAAAAAAACTCTAAGCCATGACGCCCTCAACTGTTAATATCAGAGCCATCGATATTGAATTGTTGGGAAATCATTGACTTTGTGGGCATGTCTAATGATTATGTACCGATATAACCTTACTCGTCTATTGTTTATACACGATCAAAAAGACAAATATATTCATACAGTGTGACAATGCGTTTTGTAGAGAAATACATCGTGTGGTGAGAGGCATGTTAATGCAAGTGGAGTAATTTAAGATAAGTGGTGTAAGGACTTGTTTTAACATTCCAGCACCCCTCTCAGCGTACGTGTAAAGTCTTGTAGATAAAAATATCACTGTACATGAACATTTGATGTACGTGTATGTAGAACTAACTTGACGTCAAATTCTGACCATCGATAGTAAATTTAACAGTAAGTAGTTCTTCACTCAAGTTGTATTGGATGAATAGCTTGGGTAACTAGTATAAAGTAAACATTGTCATACATGTACATGTATTACAACTGATACCTGAATGGAATGATATATTAAGGGTAACTTGATAAATCCTATCAAACATAAAATGATGACTAACCAAAAGTTCTCACCTAGACATTTTTTTTGTAATTATTTCCGAAACTACCTATAACCTGTAACCTACGTTTAAAACCACCTAATGCATTCAAACAATATTTAAAATTTGTCGATGTTAGTGACTCATCATGTGATATAGAATTAACAAAATAGTCAGTACATTTAAAGTATTTCCTTTTATATTTATTTTAGTTCACTTACGAAATATGTTCCTACTTAATCTTTATTTATCACCACATCAGATAGAGGTCAAAGCTCGAGGTCGATATACTATGGATAAGGACATGTACCTATTACATCAGACGTATGTTTAAATATTACATGTTTGTTGTACATGTACATGTACACTATAACTAAACTGTTTGATTAGTAATTACTACAAGTACATGTCAATTACATGTATCTAATAAAGGAAACACCTAACTTATGTGTACGTTTACAGGAAATGAAAATTTGCAACAACATGAACTATGAGAAGAGTGATCTGTTGAGGCGGACCCCAAAAAGGGGAGGGCGAAACTCAAAAAGAAATGAAATGTTCTATTCTGATATTTAAACATCAAAATTTTACTGGCAAAGTAATACAGTTCAACAAATTATCATGCCAATCCGTTTTAAACCTTGTATTATACCTACACAAGTAAATGTAAGACATATTTTGTCATATTATCTTACGAAAAAAAATGGGCCCATGACTAGGGTAATCTTCTTTTGTAAATCTCTGGTCTGTTTCATAAAATACAATATTAATTAAGTTCCATCTTGCTGGTACTGCATTAATTTTCATTACACATATAAACACATTACCTATAAGAGTTGGACGGACATAAAATTTAGCAGGTGCCCTCAGAAAAATCACCGGAAATACATATAAATAACGGAAACACGAAAAACACATTGTATATTGAAATGCTTATGTAAAAATCGCTGGATTAAAGTACATGTAAGTTGTAATACGTAACATATGTCAGGTAAAGAACAAGTTGGGAAAAGTGTCCTATATAACAAAGTAACAGATGGAACAGCGTTGTCCTAAAAAAACTCATAGTAAAGAAAAAGCTTCTCCAATAGGTTAAAGGTCGTATAAAAAATGCCTCTAAAATGGAAAAATAGAATGATGCCCGCTTTTGTTTTGAATAAATCACATTATCCAAGGGCTATTGTAATGTTTTAGTGAACTTTGTGTTGTTTTAAAGGTTTCTACATGACATTTACTTGGTTTTTCCAGAAGAGGTAATTACACGATACAGAATGACGTAAAGGCGGGAAATTATCAATAAAACCTGCAGTTCCGAACTGACACTTAAGACTTCTATTATTTTGTGTTAAGTGAATAATAGCTCGTACTCTTTTTTTAATCCAATGGAAGTATATGGTGTACAGTGAATGGTAAATCATTTACGTCTTATCTACAAGCATTGGATGTACATTGTATTAAACAGCTCGTCATAAAGTATATGTTAATAGGGAGTAGCCATTTGATTACTTGATGAAGTTAAATTATTTATTTTCTTTTTCTTTTTTTTTATTTCATTAGTTTGGTCTTTGTTTTTTCGGACCTAATATTATTTCATTAAATGCCTTTTGTAACAGTAGCACGTCCTAAACTATCTTCACCCTAAGTCCAGTCATGCATTTTAATTTCTAGTTTAATCTGGTTCCAACCCCTTAAAATGCGCTACAAATAAAAGGAACACATTGGATACATTTTACATTTGCACGGTACATTTATTTTGCATGTATTTTTATTCATACATGTATCACATTCTACCAAATGTTCAATATCAAATTCTCCTAACCATAACCTGAAGCCACATGTGGATTTTCCAAATTATTAAATATGGAACGTTTTATCATTACAGCCTGTATCTAAAATTCGACACACGCTACAATGTTTGCGTAATTCTCAGTAAAAAGATGCGGGACAATGGCATATCGAGTGATATGTCAACCTAGGTTATCTCATTACATCGATGTGCACGTTGCAGGCTTGTAAAACGACACAATGGCTATTAAAATACTTGAAAACAAGACATGATCCTATAAACATATATCTGCACGTAACAAAAGGATGTCCTGCAACATTTATAGATAACTGAAAAAGAGATTATAGTGCAATGACCGACTAGTTATACCGTGGTGTCATTAAACTCTGGTCACTCAAACGTTTTTGTAAATCTAGTCTATTAGGCCAAAATACACGAATGGCCATCTACCTTGATCAGCAAAATGGCCATCTACCTTGATCAGCAAAATGGCCATCTACCTTGATCAGCAAAATGGCCATCTACCTTGATCAGCAAAATGGCCATCTACCTTGATCAGCAAAATGGCCATCTACCTTGATCAGCAAAATGGCCATTTACCTTGATCAGCAAAATGGCCATCTACCTTGATCAGCAAAATGGCCATCTATCTTGATCAGCAAAATGCCCCGTGTAAGTGGGAATTAAAGGAATACATTCAATACATTCACAGTGATGGTTTCAAATGATCCATTTCTTTTCCTTATGCTTTCGGACCATCTCTGATAGTTCTACATGACCACACCAAAAGAAACATCATGCGATTGCTGCTTCAGTAAATGACTGAACTGAACAAAAGGAAAGGTGAAAAAAAGAACCTTAGCAATAATCGTACGTCTGAACTTGTTAAAATTCCACTCATTTATTTCTTTCTAAATTTCCATTAAAGTACCAAATGGTTCCCATTGCCAAACCATCATAAAATTTATCAAATAAAAAACCCACATAAAGAGCTGTTATCTAGAAGAGCGTGACCTTCACAAGAATTTGTCACAAATTTCGGACAAGGCCTAATATTTAAGATAGTACCTAAGGTCGCTGTATTTGTGTAACATGTTTTACATCGTACAATGGACTCTTGTTTAACTTTCATAATGTCTCTATTTGAATAACGTGTTTTAAGCATATCTATATATATATATCTTTATGGCGATGTTTGCTGTTTGTATGTAATGTAAACTGTGCATGACAGGAAAGGTTAGTCCATGGACCAGTGACCTGGAGCGGTGATAGGCGATTTCATAAGTAATAATAAAAATGCATGTTTGTATGCCACGTATAATGTAGTATTTTTTGTCATTTATAATCTTACGTGGTTTTAGAATTTATCTTAAGTTTAATTTCGACAGGGTGTGACATAGAAATTGCCGGCTCAACTAATAGAGAATATAGTGTAGTGAGAATTATTTAATCAAGGTCCATAATCTTTCTGTAAAACGGAATATGCAAAAAATTAAAACAATTTTCTCTTCTGTGTAAACATTCGCTTCCATCTAAACGCTTATATTTACAAAGAAAAGAATCCAAACCAGTAAATTATGAAGTAAAACTTACATCAATCAATGACTGATCAAAGGGGCTCCGCGGTCGGAATCTCCCATATGTTGACTCCATCTTAAGGTATTCGAAATTTCTGAAACCACCGCTGTATCAACCATTATAAAGTAATAGCCGCTACCCACAATAGTCATTTACATTTACACATAATTCACTAATTGCAGCTACCATCACAGTTTAACAACCTGTGATATTATAAGTGATTAGTATGTTTACTCGTTGACAAACAACCTTTAAACCAATCAAGCCCTCCACTGCACTAACATATCTCTGGAGCAATTATTCACCGCAGAGACACACCACATGCATTCAATGAATGACCCATTACAAGTAGTTAATGTCCTGATGTTTGTTGCTCGATCGAAAGAACACACACTCAAATAATTAAAACGAATTCTCAACTATTATTTAATTTGTACTCAAAGAAAAATAACTAATTTTCATTTTTCTATTATTTTAAATTTTCAGTTCCCTACTAACGCATTCCCTAAAATCATATGTAAGAATGCCGAAATTTATTCACAATGACCGAAACCTGACAACACTTCCTACAAAATGATATTTGCAATTGTAGAATGTGCTTTGCTGTTTAAGGTAAATTGATTATGCTATTAACACTGCAATTATGACAGAATAACCTGGTGTCCACGTCAAATACACCAATAATTCAGTATGCCACTGAATCCTCCTATACTTCTCTACAACCGGTACTTAGATTTCTATGGCAGTCATTGAAATCTGACCTAAATAAAACTTGGCCCTATTTTTCTTCACTTACCGGGGTTCAAGCTAAAATAATTACACCTTTACGTTAAATATTTTCTTACAATGTTTATCATAAATTTTTATTATATGAATAAATCGGATTTTAACAGTACGGGACGAAATAAAATGTTAGGCAATGGTTTAAAGATGGCTTTTCCTTCACAATGACCGTATTACAAGTTAATATGTGTATACGGTTGTATTTAATAGAACCATGAAATGTCAATGCATTGACGACGTTAGTCATACATGTACACATTTATAATATGGGAATAGTTTCTATGCAAACAATGATTTTGTCAGTGATTTGCTAGATTTATTTTTAATGTCAGCTAAAAACGCTGAACTTATTAAGTGTACATGATCTCCTTCAGATGTATGTCATGGTCTATAGAAAAATAGTACGTGAACATAGATGTATCAACACAACCGTGTACTGCATAGCACCTTACATGTACCTGAACCCTGAGAAAACAACAATATCCACATGTGATAACATGGAGACTGCTTAAAAATGGGACTTACTTAGCTGAACTGAGAAATTCAAAATAACTACGGAAACATCCTACCTTTGTGATCTAGCCCGCAGATTTCTGGCGGGAGCAGTAAAATCCGAATTATTTTCTATATTCCCCATGTTTTGGTTAAATCCATATTTGAGATCACTTTCGCACTTGTTTTGTAATATATCCCTGCATTTAATTTCAGATCGATCCATTTTTAACACGTAGCAGACATTAAAATATTCTGCACAGCTATAGCATGAAATAATCTACAAAATTTTAAAGAAACATTGTATAAATTGTATATATTTTATCCTCCTAAGTGTTTTCGCGTATATATCTACATTCAGAGCTAACCGGCGTACTGAAGCATGTGGTAGTTTAAATATAGATTACAGAAATATTTCTCGCCAATCAATAGCCACGTATTCGCTGAGTTTGGTTCAGAACAAAGAGAAAACCACAGCTCTTTAAAACGATCCTTTCGGTTGGTCAGAATTTTCTCCTTGCACGCGTCATGCGTCAAATACACAAATGTTGGTGTAAACAAAGTTGACCTTGACACTGGGAATACACATTGAACATGTTTTCTTGGTCGTGGTTGATAATGATAACTGTTTGATAACGGTGAAAAATCGATGAATAAACAGTCGATATGATGCAAAATATTAAATTTGGTTAGTAAAGAAAGATAATGACAGATCCATTGATGCATTGGGGAAACCCTTACACGTGGAAGCATTGCATCTGCTTGTTTAAATGATCTTTAGTTGTGCACTGATAATCGGTTTCGAATGGTGACAGCATGTGATGGATCCATAAGCCATTTGTAACATCAGTGTCTCATTCAGATATACATTACTGATAATTGTCATTATTTATACCTATTTTAGGTATATCATCATATTAATGGGTTTAAAAGTAATAAGCAATTTCACAACATGCATCATTTTTTTCATCGCTACTAGGAATAAGTTTTGTACGTTTTTGTCGAATATTAGAATTATCATGACAGATGTGGTCATAATGCCGAACAGACATACATTTATGGAGTGCCTTAGTCCATCTTGATAATATTGTCATTATTTTCTGACTGTCATCTGCTGCAATTATATTTGATCTCGGAGTAAATTACATATGATGTAACTCAGTGCAAAATTGTTAGCATTTCTATCTAAGCTTTATGTAGATAATATTACCGATTTCATGGCCTATGTTGGGACAGATAGTAATTTCTTTATTTAACTTCTGCGTTTTTTTGTTTGTTTTGTTTGTTTGTTTGTTGTTTTTTATTTCCGTTAGTGTACAAAAATACTAGTGGTGACACAGACCAAAATGATGTGCTATGTCTTTTAAATAAGAATTGTTCTTCCTTTACGGGTTCCATATCTATAGTAGTTTTCAGACAAAGAGCTCTTTGGGACTACTGCCCCTACCTCTACATTTCGTGGTGTGTTAAGGCCGCTGCCCCTCACTCGACATTTTGTGGTGTGTTGGGACTACTGCCCCTCATTCTGCATTGTGTGGTGCCTTATGACCACTGCCTCTCACTCTACATTATGTGGTGCATTGGCTACTTTCCGTCCTTCTACATGGCGTGGTGCATTAGGACTACTGTCCGTCCAAATTCTATATTGTGTGGTGCGTTAGGACTAATACCTGTACCTCTATATTGAGAGGTGCGTTAGCACTAGTGCCCGTCCATCTACATTATATGGTGCTTTAGGACTACATGTACTGCCCATCCTTCTACATTATATGGTGCGTTAGGACTACTGTCCATCCTTCTAAAATGTGTGGTGCGTTAGAACTGACAACTGTCCGTCCTTCTACATAGTGTTGAGCGTTAGGACTACTGTCTGTCCCTCAACATTGTGTGGTGCGTTAGGACTACTGGCCGTCTCTTTACACCATGTTGGGCCTTAGGACTACTACCCGTCCCTCTAATTGTATGGTGCATTAGGATTTCTACCCGTCCCTTTATATTTGTGATGAGTTAGGACTTCTGACCGTCCCTCTACGTTATTTGATGCGTTAGGACTGACAACTGCCCGTCCTTCTACATTGTGTGGTGCGATAGGACTACTGACTGCCCCTCTACATTATTTTGTGCGTTAGGACTACTGCCACTCCTTCTACATTATGTGGTGCTTTAGGACTACTCTCTGAGTTCCACATTGTGCGATGCGTTAGGACAACTGCCCGTCCCTCTATATTATGTAGTGCGTTGTCCGTCACCTCTACATTATGTGGTGCGTTAAGACAACTGTCCGTCACCTCTACATTATGTGGTGCGTTAGGACAACTGCTCGTCTCTCTACATTATGATGTGCGTTAGGACAACTGCTGGTCACCTCTATATTATGAGGTGCGTTAGGACAACTGCCCGTCACCTCTACATTATGTGGTGCCTTAGGACAACTGCCCGTCATCTCTACATTATGTGGTGCGGTAGGACTACTGCTTCTCCTTCTACATTATGTGGTGCGGTTGGACTACTGCTTCTCCTACATTATGTGGTGCGGTAGGACTACTGCCACTCCCTGTACATTATGTGGTGCGTTCTGCCTCTTCCTTCTTCGTTATGACGTTTCCATTTGTTTGTTTATGCTATTTCTGTGCAAATGAATATCAAATGTTTCATTTATGCAAGAGACATTTGCATTTACATGTATATGCTTGTATTGAATACACGTACATGCATGACCACGTCGTATATTCATGTACCTCAAATACCATTTTTTGTACTAAGAATACATAATTAGGGAAGAGTAATCAAGGGAACCAAGATTCTAGCGGAAGATCAAACATTAAAAAAAAACAGACACATACAACAAAAAACATAAAATAATCAAAATAATACATACAAAGTAACAAAAATCTAGTACATGTAGAATGCATGTGCGTTTACAGTGTACCATTTCCAATGCCCAAATGTAATTGCTACTTGTTTACCTCCATCTGTTTTGTTGTGTACATATTGAAATGTGATGACGACTTATTATTTCCTGGCATAAAAGAGTACATGTACATCTATAAAATATCATGTATGATTTGTTTCAATACCAACAGGAATTATTATGTTAAGGATGATCCTGTGTCTGACTTGTGTCCGGAAACAATCATTGAATGCTGTGAAGATCACGTTTCCATCATATTCGACTATGCACATGCACCAACGTTCGCTTGATTATTTCTTTTGGGAAAGCCAACTGGTTGTTGTATGCGGTAATGAGTTAAGTGTAAGTTTTTGTAAGAATCATGCTAAATGGGAAAATCAGAAACATGCATGTTAAAACCCCACTGATCTGACAATGTAATATCACTCCAGGATGCTTTCTTGATTTGAAAAGACTATTATTTGATCCCTGCATCGCTGGCTTTACTCAGAAATGTTTCAATAGAATGTTAGAAAAATGAGGTTTTTGACAGAGTTATCCGCCCTTGAAACGTTCATTTTAGTGCATTTCAATGAATTTTTAACTCAATGGTCCAGCATGATATGGAAAATCATGCCTGTTTTCCTTGATTCTGATGGTGAAAATTGTCAAATGAAACTATCAAAATGATGTTTTTTCCATACCGTGTTTCACCTACTGCTCTTATTCTTACAGATACTGACACTTAAAAATATCTTTGTTTTGCAATATAGAAGGACAATTCAGGGGCATCATAATCCTATATAAAATAGGAAATGTGATGATTGGCAATGAGGCAGTCATCACCCAGAAACCAAGCAACGAACAATTTCTACAGGTCACCACACGGTCTTCAATGATGGGCAAAACCCATGCCATAAAGCTAGCTGTAAAATGAAGTGAAACTGTTTATAAAATACGAAAATCGACCTAATCCAATGACATGACTAAAACTAAAAGAGGTGATCAAAGTACAAACAATATAGGTAGCAGACCTCAATAACGTTTCATATTAAAACTGAATAGAAGAAAAAATACATTACACAAACAAAACTATTGATATAAACCGAAAGTTGACACTGTGGCTCTAGAAGTGTTAGCTCTTCTGGTGTAAGTTCACTATTGGTCTTTCAGTCTGCACTATAATGATTACGGTTCATTTATTTTGTATTCAATCTTGCTTTTCAATAATTCAAATTTAACCTATATCTGTAACCCTATCGTAAGATAAAGTACATGGCTGCTGACGTACCTATAGTAACTATTTAGAATTCAGGGAACTAACAATTTGAATGTTGTTCAAAATTTGTGTGATGGAGATGTTCAGTATAGAAACTGTATATTAGTAATATGTACAGAACATGTATGTACTATGTACAGTACATGTGTTTAATATGTACAGTACATGTATTTTATATGTACAGTACATGTATTTGATATATACAGTACATGTATTTAATATGTACATTACATGTATGTTATATGTACCAACCCTAATGATTAACTGTTTACACGTGTTATTAAAATCAAACAATAGAAAAAGTACGCGGAAAATCATAGACTGGTTATAGGCCCACATATTTTTGTCTCGCATTTATGCAAAAGTTTTTCGAATTCCATTCCAACCCATAGTCTAATCAGGTAAGTAAACATGTTGAATTGTCCATAGGGAGGAAACTGAGAATATTTTGTTATTGAATATTTATTTACATTATATAGATATTTCATTTATTGGTTTTTGACTGTTTTTGGACAGACACGCCCTGATCCGATCGATCCCTCTTAGTCATTAGAAATAGGAAAATAAATAAACTTAATGGTACAAACCTCTATAATCAATAAAATGGCAATTAATATAACTAAATGACAAAATGCAAGATAAGGCAGATACACGTCATTAATTTAACTACTTAACGAGTCATACCGCTACAGAATTATGATTTCTGTCAAGATTATCAAGTTCAAGATCTTAAAATGCAACTATTTAAATTTAAAGTTTTACAATTCATCCCTGATCCTTTCATGATAATTTCAATCAATTTTTGATGATTAAATAAAGCTCCCTGCCGAGACATAATCGACAGAGGGATTTACAATGTAATTATTTAATGCAAAATCAGGAAAAATTGAACTGAAAAAAAGTGATTTAGTTTAATGGGCCCAAGAAGGGTGAAATTTATTACTTGTTCGCATAACTATACCATATGACTGTCGATCTTTCGTATTGGGACATGTTCTCTTCAAAATATTATGTTTTATGTTTTCTTTGCTTTTTGTCCATGTTTTTGTTTGTGAGTTGTGTGGAACATTTGGTGAAAAAAAAAAAAAAAGAACGGATATTGTTTACCAGTATTAGATTTAAAACCAAAAATAGTTAACATTTCAGAAATCACTAACTGTTTCATAGTGGTATATATGTATGTGTAATTTTAAAAAATGGAAATAAATCGTGCAGTTCACTAACACGTTTAAAATATCAAAGTGGTATCTTTAGGAACAGTACATGTATTTTGGTAGCAGAGGTTTTAATAAAAGGATATGGGTTAATCCAAAGATACAAAAAGGGGGAGGTTAAAAAAAAAAGAGGATACTAGGCTCTACATGTAACGTTTATGCTAAATTTTGACAAATTTAGAATAATATTGACAATATTTTCCAATAAAAGGGGGTTCCGATTCCACTTACTAGTAGATGTAGTGAAGCATTACATGTACATATAGCACTCAATTAAGGTTTTGTTTCGCTCACCCTCTAGATCGGTTGGGCAATTTTTGTCCTAAGAGCACACAGAGCATTTTTTTTTTGCGTTTCACCATATCCGTTTTTTTCTAATGTAAGACATGTTCATGCACATGAAGGGCATAACACTGGTACGAAATTTTCACCTTGATCCTTAGGTTTAGCAAACGTCAATGTCCCTTATGTGCCCTTCAATATAAAGCCATTGACTCTGCGAATGGCCCCAAGAGTAAAGTGGATCAAATTGGTCGTTAGAGCAGTATAAACGGCATAAAATAAAATTACTCTATCAACGAATAAACATTTAAATTGGCATAAGGAAAGGAAAAAAATCTTCTAAATTGATAGCTTGGATCGATTCACCAAACAGTCTAGTTGAGCTCACCAAGGTCAACTTGATTACAGGGCCCAGATACAGCGAATTGCAAGTTTTATATTTAGAAAACTTTAACTTATTATATCTGTTTTGTATGGTTAGGTTGTTGATTAGTTATCGCAGTGAGATGGTGGTTTACAATTGATTCTTCGTTATTCAGGGAAAATGTGCTGACTTCAATGTTCCGAGAGGTTTCGTAATTTGATTGAACGTTGGATGAAAGTAAAGAAGCATTGTTAAGAATATTCCTGCTGACAGGCGATTATACACGTGTACATGTATGGTAACTGGTATCTCGGGGAGTGTTGTAAATATCAATGCACACGATTTTGAAAAGGGAGATTTAAAAGAAAAAAAAGTGAAACCAAGCTATTATTTGCTCATTATTGCCAAGATTTTGCACCAAATTAACACCCCTCCCCCCCAAAAAAAAGGTTTCACCCCCCCCCCCGCGCTGTCATGAATCCGTCAATGTATGTACATTTCAACTTGTAGTTGTATTTCATAGTGCAAATGTACTTCTATAGAGGAAGTTACTGCTATTGAAACGATGTAACATGTACGTGTCCATAAAACGACTACGAACTGGATGAGTGTATTTTGGATGGCTCGGGAACGGAATCTTTAATTCGTACGTGTACACGTACATGTATTATCGATGAGTAAATCTAAATTAGAACTAGTTTCCAAGAAAATACTAGGATTAAATATATAAACAACTGATATATCATACTTAGGTCATAGAAAACATAGTATCAGTTGTACGATGGAACATGAATACTATTTTTGTTTCTATAAATGTAACTTAGTTTATATGACATTTTAGAATATACATTTGAACCAATGGCTGATGAATGTTACATGTTATGGATATGTTTTAAGAAATTAAAAAAAATGTCATCGCAGTAATAACGATGTAAGTTCTTGTAAATATGATGTATGAATATAAACAAGCAAGACAGAATCATGTCCGAATAGGCCTGCAGCAGCGCTAAGCTTGTCGTAAAAAGCGACTAAATAGTGCTCAGAACCCTAGCCGGGGGCTAGGGCGCTTTGCCCATAGAGCAACTGGGTTGTGTACCCCAGGTGGTGGAATGGGGTACACCTGGCGTGTCACATGCTGGGGTTGTCAGGCTATAATACGGAAAACCTGACCGCAGACCATAGTGGTGCACCGTGTTGGGAAAGATGCCACGTTAAAAAACCCTACTGTGGTATTCTCCCGGAGTAGAAACCATAGGGCTGCGCCACAGGAGGCTAAATTGCCCGACCCTACCCACTTCTCTCTATTTCCAGTGGCAATCAAAATTTCGCGACCTCATTGTCCTTGTGCTCCGCCACAGGAGGCTAAATTGCCCGACCCTACCCACTTCTCTCTATTTCCAGTGGCAATCAAAATTTCGCGACCTCATTGTCCTTGTGTCCCGTCCCATTTTTCATTTCATCATCATTTCATGCTCATTTTATCATCCACTTAATGTTCATCGCCTGAATATAGCTGAAATATTGCTGCTCGGGCGTTAAACCCCAACAAACAAACAAAGAATCATGTCCGCCTCTGTTATAGACACTTCCGGTGTCGATCCTAAGATTATAGGTAAGATCATTCACATGTATGTACATGTATATGTATATGTACATGTATATGTACGCAGGAAGAGCAAAATGTTACTGCTGCTAACAACAAGACACATGTAATTTGTAATCATAGGCCATGGAAAAAATTTGTTCAGTCTCTATCTCTTCCCCTGTATATTCTTGCATTAGTTTACAAATGTACTTTAAATTTAAAGTGTTCCGAAATATGTTGTTTTTCGTGTTGATGTGTTTTCAAATGATTTTGTACGTTTCATCTGTTGTCTATGGTTTTGACTCAGACCCGTTTCGCGCCAATTTGTACCGTCACTTTGTAGGTTTGAAACTTGTGTACACTGTGTATGACATAAATCTATTTGTCATGTATGGTACACTTACAAGATTTAAAACAACTATCATTCTGTTGTATCATTGTTGTATTAAACACATCACACCTGTTGGGAGAAATGAAGCGAAAAACGAAGAACTAGTCAAAATAAGGTACGGGAAGGGAAGTAAGAACGCAAGAAGCGATTTCATCATTAAATGCAGTTAGCGACAGACAAAGGACTATACTAGCAAGTGCCTACAGTACTGTATCCTCTTGCATAGTTGCAGAATTGGCGTTTTTTTTCTTGGTTTTTTCTTGGGTTTTTTTTATTTTGCTTTTTTTGTTTTTTGTTTTTTTTTTTGCATTCTGCTAACTTTGTGAGTCTATCAAATGATATATATGTTACTTCTTTGACTATCAATTTGTATGCTTCTTTCAACAACATGGACATACGTCATGTATGAACAAAATGTATCTGTTCTGGTACCAACGCAGTTAAGTAAACTTTCTTGTGAGATAAATTTAAATGAGTTCAGATGCTCTCATCTTTCTTAATCACACGCACAAGACCCCGAGTCACAATATAGGTCAATCTAACATGATCTTCAATGGTCTTTAATAGCACAATTATAAAGCAACAAAACTTCGTCAACACATGATAATGATCTATCATTGCCTCTATACAAAGTTATATTGAGATGTTTTAATTGGGCATGGAAATCACGAAGATATTAAACGCTACATCATATAAAATTACATGCTGCAGGAACAGCATATGTTTGACCTACAAGTAAAATCCAGGTCACCTTACTTGTAACAGATGTTACCTTTTCTGTGGTACATTTTCACCTGATTTTCTAGGTATACATTAATATACTGTACCCTTTTATATCTTATTACTTATTTACAGCCGTTCTAGAAGTGGTCTTATTGCTTTCTATTTCGCTTGACTTTCTAGCCTTCAGAGCCCTATTAGGTGTGAATTGTTCGTATATAAATGATTATCTTATATAACCCAGATTGTGACCGTTCCATGTGCATTGTGTACAAACATTTATAATCGGAAGTTCGTCTTATAAGCACAAAATAAAGTGTTTAGGGATTTTCCTATAGTGTAGATGTATAATGTATTATTGCTTGTTACTGGAATTGTATATGTGGAAGAGAAATACACGCTCAAACCATTAAGAAACCTTTCATTTAAACGGAGTGGTATATGTTTTACAATGCTGATTCAGCATGATCTTGTAGGTAGAAATGTAAACTGATTTATGATAAATATGTATCTATTTAATTTATATTTACGTACCTGGCGGCCAGGGTTTAATATTAAGGTCAAACAAGTTGTTCTTCCATGTCTACTTGTTATGATAGTCAATTACGGGGGTTTAGAAGAGACAAAGATGTCGATGGCGGGCGCCTTGTTAATCAAATCCTTGTTTCTACCAGGCTGTATGGTTATCTATGAAACTTTAATTTTGTTTACACATGTTTTTTTTCAAAGTCCGAGGCTTTCTTCCTTGTATTTGCACTTTGTAGAACTTAATATATGTGCTGGACTTGGCTTCCTATTCCGATAATTTTGGATTTGAGTACATAATGTACTTATTGTATACAGCTTTGGTTTGGGTTTAGATCTTCTGGTGTACATGTATGTGGTCCTAAAACTACCAATTAGAGGCAATTCCTTGAAATTCGTGTCCCATGTACCGAGTTTATCAATATGTACATGCATTTTAATTGAGCTTGATCAGGGTGACCAGATGTATCTTTCTGCTTTCGTTTCTCTGTTGTTTCTTTGTTTCTTTGTTTTTTGTTTTGTTTTGTTTTGTTTTGTTTCGTTTTTTTTTGTTTTTTTTTGTTTTTTTGTTTTTTTTTGGGGGGGGGGCAAAGACCAGACCCCATGTTTTCAACTTAAATACTTTGTTTTCTAATTAATATACATGTATATGTATCGATCGGTTTATTTGAATATTAACTTCTATCCAGATTAAATCGGTTTAAATCACGTTCTATTCTGGGGCAAATAAATCTGATACCCACTAATCGCATAACCATCACGTAAAAAGATTCGAACAAAAGTGACCTTCCCCTTTATTAGGGTATAACAATTATTATCGAGCCGTAACATGCCTTCGGCGAAATAAAGTTCGTCCTGGTTTGAAGACATTATTAACTTTTAAATCTGATTTTAGAACATTCGCAATACAATAACACTGTTGTGCAAATCTGTTGTGCAAATACACCAGACGGTTTAATAGATCTATACATGGTCTTATACAGAATATGTTACTTTCGAAAATTTCTGTTACAGTATGGATGAAGCTTGTAAATGTACATGCTCACTACAAACAGAAATCATTTATATCGGACATGGACAGATATAGTTTACCATAGTGGTGCAATATATAATAAAATAGGAACAGCAACTGCAAATAACAAAATAAATCAAAGACGACTCCAGGCCCGAATCTCTTATTTTCGGAGAAAATGGCTGAAATGATAGAAAATCACTCAGGCTGACGGTGCGCGCCCCATCTAAGGTCAAACATTGCGCCTACCGTATCCGCTCCTAAAAATCAGGAGAAAACGGTAATATTAGAATGAACAGCAAGAGAAGTGTTCCAATTAAGTTTCACAGGCCTTTTCAAGTTTCTTGTATTACAGGACTACCTCTGCGGAAAAAAAAACTTCATATTTTGTTTTTGTTTCGTTGTATTCATCTATAAATATATATCAAATTGAAGTCTCAAATAGAATTTTAAGATTTTTCAGCACATTTATTGTAACTAAGTAGTTATTAAAAAATGTTCGGTATTGAGCACTATAACAATTACAGCATATTCTACATTAAACCTACAGTGTATTAAAAGTTTGGAAGGAACCAATAGCTCTCAATGAGAGGAGAGACCAACATTGTGTATATGGTTCGACAACTTATTAAAATCAAAGTACTCATATACTGAATCAATTTATATCGACGGTTTAAATTTTTACGCCTCAAATAATCGTCAAATTGTAAAAATATGGTATGAAAGCAGGGATAAAAAGAAAGCGCAGCGATAGAATTCAAACGTTTCTAAACACAAGCTTATTATTGTAAATAGTTAATATTGAAAGAATATTCCAATTCATCAACAAAATTCGGGGAGTGTAAAAAACAACATACATCATTTATACAAATAATTCCATCAGGCTGAAATTCGAATTTTATCTGTATTTCATGATTCTAAATGTTATCATCTATTTAGACAGACGAATGGAAGGAACTCTGATTTATTTTTAAATTCACTATTCTGATTACCAAGGACATTTAATAAACACACAACAAAATTCGACATGCATCGTACCATGCATTGCGCCAGTTTGCGAAACATTCAGGATCGATGTTGGTTTACATGGAAAACCTACATGAATTAACACAAAACATCCAACATACTGCACAACTGAACTAGAAACTACTATTTCCCAATTTGTAAATTTTCAAGTCGAAATTCAATTTAATGATCTCCAGGTTGGAATTGTCAGTCAACTCATTCAATTTTTAGTCACAATCAAAGAAATAAAGCATGCACTTAGATACGTGTATATGTCCCTCTCAACTAACTACATTTCTCATTTGATAAGCTATATTTCTCAAATCATACAAATTATCGCATAGATACCTGTGTATCATGTAAAAAACGCTTAATTCTTGGCACCTAGTTCCAGAGACACGTACATGTACATTGACATAAAAGCAAAAGTCTTAGAATAAAATTTCAACAATTACGTTTGTCTGGTGAAGGAAACACTCGCCAAGTACTTTTAAGGTCCTGAATCACCTACAGCGCTATCATTATAACACATGGTCAAATAGACTTTTCATTGCACAAAGCAATATCACCATACCACAGACTGAAACCATTCATGAGAAATGCATTATCGAAATTCCTATGGCATTGTCTATAAGCAGTTTCATTTTTGTTTGTCATCTCCGGGCTTCCGATGTCACGAGGCGGTAACCGTAATAAAATGCACGATACAGTGGGTAATAGATCAGGATGGCTTCGGAGGTTGTGCTTACTTTTGTTAAAAGTCAAATAAAATTATAGCAAAAAAGAGGGGCAAATATTAGCCTGGAACATGAAGTGTAGTCCCTGTCTGGAACCTCTTTATTTATGTAAGATTCTTAATCGGAACCACTGCCCTTTTTGTAAATACTAGTTAATCGATCCGCCAGACCCTGCATGAAATATCCGAAGACAGCTCTTTCAATTGGCACTGAGTATTGCTCTTTTTCATTTCTATGAACGATGAATATTTATAATCTCTAAGGGTTTTCATTTCTAGCTAAACATCAAATGGTTAATTACGCCTCTAAGAATATTGCATTTGTAGGAAACTTAAATATATCAACATATGCTATAATAAACGATTGGTTTATCCGAGTAAATGCTTAGAAATAAACAGGTACTGGTGAGGTTAGAGGTCAACTTTTTTTAATTGGATCGTTGTTAATACAAACCAAATTAATCATCATATTTAATTTGCAGTATAGAAGTTGTTTATTGGGTTTGTTTATTTGGGTACATAGCAAATAATTAAATATGGTATATTAGAAATACCTAGAAGTGAAACTAACTATCTGCATTTGAACCTTAATGGGAAATGCCAGTGGGACTATTTTTCTGTGGTAGTTACTTTCCGGTGCTAACAGGCTTTACAAATTTAAAGGCTCTGGCGACTGCTATATCACTTCTGATCTTCGATCTAAATTGATAAAAACAGCTAGGGCCAGGCTCATAATAAAACAATGCAGGAAAAGCAGTTGTATCAGCTAATAAGAAGAAACCTGTGGAACGTTATGATATATCCATCTGCATCATGAGAACATATTTGTTCAACGTGTCAGTGTTTTCCTTTCCTCTTCTAGAATCAGGCAAAATCCACAAAATCATAAATATGTATTTCAAACGCCCACCGATCTGACCAACCATATTCACTAAAAGTGGCGTTCATTAATTGAAACGACCACTATACTTCATATCTACAGAATTGCAGAATGATTTCAAAAAGTATGTTAGAAAAAAAATTGAATTTTGACATACATGTAATTGCATGTAGGTGTATGTATAGCCCTAAATTATTCATTTGTAGTCTTAGTGTTTTCAAATGGAATCGTTATTCATTTTTCATAGACAATATTGTAAGTCTGGTCTATACTCCTTAGTTCTGATAATATACAGATACATATACACTGCAACTACTCTGTAAAGTGCTGCACGGTTTCTTATGTACTTTGTTTCAAAGTCTGATTTTTCTTAAAGTAGTTAAATCCCGTTTTATGTCATTGCTTGGCACTTTGTGTATTGGGTGGGATGCACAAAGAACACAAAGACATTACTTATTCATCAGATACAGTTCAAACCAGGCTATGTCACTACCTGTCATATTTGTTGCCGTCAAAAGTTTTTACAAGGGCTTTTATTTGCTCATTTGTGTCCAAATTTGTACGAAATTAACAAAATATTAGAAAAGGTACGGCAACCCCAGAGAAGATAACAAACGAAGACCTGTTAAGAATGTGTAAATGCCATTCCTTTGCAACAGACCTAAAAAGAGACGCTTCAGATGGCTAGGCCACGTGTTCAGAATGCCAAATGACCGCCTGCCAAAAAATTGACCTACGATGGACACCACCTGGGAAGAGGAAACCGGGCAGACCTCGCACCACCTGGAGGAGAACAGTACTGGCAGAGCTAGAAGAACTTGGTTACAGCCTTGGCGAAGCTCAACACTTGGCCCAGGACAGAGACAAATGGCGGGATCTTGTAATGGCCTTATGTCCCACTGGGAATGAAGAGGATAGGTGAGGTGAACCCCTGAACCCTCTCCGTGAATCCGCCAATGCAGACTATTAATGTAACCTTTCGCTCATGTTACTTAATGTACTATTTACTTAAGTTCGAGATCTTATCATCACATCCTATTATTCTCCTCAGTTAGAGGTACGATTAGTCCTGACTTGACGACATATTTTCTTACCTACTAACTTTTCGTTTTCTATGCATGACTCAACAATCTTTAAGGATTTAAAGTATTCTGCCTGGGTATTATCAAACCTAGTTGACAATCTGTCCTCAAGGCTAATGGATATTTATCATATTGTTATTGTGTGGAAAGCATTTACTTCTTCTGAAATCGACAATTTAATGCTTTATTTATCTTGATGGTATGGGTTAAGGCTGTAAGCATGATATCAGAATTTCACAAGAAACAAAGAAAGGTCGGAATATGGAGTACGGGTATACAAATCTAGCTATATTTTCACTACATGTATACGCGTTCATATCTATAATGTATCAGTTAGTAACATATGTTTAACAAATAATTTTACGACGATTAATAAATGCACTGAATTCGTAAATGGATCAAGGTTTTTGATATGTTGCTTGGACAATCCTTCCAATAGTAAATAGTATGATATACCCAATATCTTACAGCATGTTTAAAAATAACAATCCAAACATCCACCCATAACACCCAAATATAAAACAACAACAAAAGAAATCGTTTTGCTCAACATTCAATATGCGGTGCATACATCCAAACAGTCTACATTTTATCTGAATTGAAAATTGGTTAACTTAGGCCAAATGAAATTATATCTCTTTTTACTGTTACCCGACCGATTCATGCCTTGACCCACGACTGATATATTTTCTACTTAACAAACAACAAAAATACTATCAAACGACCCGACATTTAACAGATCACGGTTTTCAAATTTCGGTTTCCGCAACGTCCGTGTGGTTTATAAGATTTTGTAAAGTTGTTTTCTATGAAATTAGGGGGGGGGGGGGTAAGTTAATAAAATTAAAAAATCCCAACTTATCGACCCATCTTTGTGGCATTTAACAGGAAACAGAAGTATAATTTTATTTGACCTAAGCTAAACAATATAATATTTATACACAAATTTACAACATACTATACAATCAAACTGAGTGTCCGGTACATGCACACATTAAATTTCCATGTCCATTCAGCAAATATCACATTGTCATTCTGTTGGCATGCAATACTTACAATAAATTACCAAACTAATTACCATTTTGTATACAGTTCTCACAATGGACACAAACACCGAATTACGCAACTGTAAAAATCGAGCAACCCTTTGATGAGCGTCCTTTGTGCAAAGTGTTATTTCGTTACGCCCAATATTATCACAATTGCTTGTGGTTGTGGTTTCCCTTTAACACTGCCGTAAATTTGAGGATAATTATTATTATGTAATTTTGTGAAGTAATGTGATATTAATTTCCGTTCTTGGTCGCTCGTCCATGTAATAAGTCGTCCTACTATTGTCAAGGCAAGGGCAGATAATTACGTGTGAATCTGGAACGTTTATAATTTGTACTTAAACGAGGTCAAGGTCGTTTGACAAAAAACGACGACTGAACCCACGTGTATTATCCATGTTACAAACGTTACATAATTGATAAACAAAAGATGCACTGAGTGATTGTTTGTAAACACATAAAATCGAATTACTCACGTTTTGATTTTTTTCATCCATCTTTACATGTTGAATCTTGCGTAATGTTTCACGTTTTCTGCACACCGTTTGTAACATGCATGCATTAACCATTTTTTGATGACGCACTTATAACTGAATCGTACATGTAGCTTGGCATTTGGATACAATATATGTGGCACTGGCGAATCCAGGGGCAGGGTGTAGGAACATTCCCATTTTTGTCGGGAAATTGTGTCAATTTCGTGCATGAAATGAGCACACTCCTTCTTAAAATCTCTTCATCTAGTAGCTAGTATGAAATTTTTATTATGCGAAAATATAGGTCTTGCCTTTTTTCTTTTTGGTATCTGAACAATAATGACAAAACATTATATTTTCATGACATACAGTTAGGTTTTATGTGTTCAAATTACTTATAATTTTCCTTGCTTCGTATTTTTGTTTTTTGTATAATTCCCAACAATGTCATAGATTTCTAAACGTTTGTGTTCCATGACAACCGTTTTACATCTAGGTGCAGACATACCAACCCTTCACATTTCCGTTTGTTCTATCAAACGAATTAAAATTAACGATGAATTAATATTGCTCACGTATTTAATGCTCACGTTCTAGCTGTGTCATGAACAAACGATGAAAAGCGAAATCTATTTTTTGCTTTAGTGATAAAAGCCGGTTTTCGTTAATCTGTCTATACACTCAAGAATAAATATATAATTAAATTCATGTGGGTGCTTTACGGCAATGCTTTATTTATGCTATGTTTTATCACTGTTCCATCGGTGTTTGATCATTTGATTGTGTATTTAAAGGTCAAGGCCGTGTTAACCTGGCTTCGAAAGGCAGCGCCAGGACTATAGTATGGAACGGGACAAAGAACTAGGAAAAAGTGATAGATATTTGGATCTGTGGTCGAACTCACGAAATGATTTAAATATGAAATAAGACATTAAACATTACGTTAAAACATGAAGCAATTTACATCACTTCTTTTGTGAAATTGACCACAAAAACTGTCCTTGATGGTAATATTTTTCATGACATATGAACAATAGTCTTTTTTAACGGTTGACGCTTAACTGTGTTAATTTGCACAAAGAGACTAAAAAGGTAGATCGACTGGTAAAATGTACTGTTCGGAGTATATTACACGTAATCCAAGCCATTGATGGATTACAATAGTTGAAGCATCCATTTTGAGAACATGAACCAGTGTGACGGGAGTCATTTGAAGCATATAGTACGTTTTAAAACATGCAATAACTTATAACGTCACAATGTCTGCAGTTGCATTTTTTTCTTATGGTTTGAAATTTACTCGATACCAGTTTGCGGAACCACACCATTTTTTAGCCTCTCCGATCAGAGATTTGAGTGATTAACATTATTAAGGTCGCAACAGATGTTTTAACGGGATTCTTTAATGGCTGCATGCTCCTCGACCGTGAATAAAATACAAATAAATATGAACAAATAATTAAATTATGATTTCAACCAGTGTTTGATTGATTTTCCCATAGGTACTATAATACCCTAAGCGTTTGGGCAGCTTTGATGTTTAAAATTATGATGAATAATTAACTGATATGGTGGGTCAAGGTCATCATAGTGTCAACCAAGGTTCAAAAAGTTAGTTTTTGTTTATTGAATATGGTATTCGCAGTACGGTGTTCATGTTACCACGGGTCAACAGATGGTCCAAGTAGAATTTGTACCTGCGGACCAGTCACAATCAGGCGTCATATGATATCAGTTTTAATTTGAGCGGTGCCTCTACGACATATAGGTGCAACGCGTACATTTTGACCGTCAATCTGTTTGAATGTCCATCGCAGTATTTTTTGCGAATGCTTACATTTAAAGAAATATTTTAATTTTTTAAATTTTTTAAGCGCAGATTTACATTGTTGTCTAAAACACTATCCGTAGCAGATTTAATTGAAACTTGGAATAGAAAACAGGTTACCCAAGATAATCATGTTTCGAAAGTACATGTAGAAACATTCATATTTTGTAACTTAGTTCAAAATAAAAGTAATAGGAAAACCATCCTGGTTCCCGGGACTACATGTAATCCCTTTTTTTTTAAGAGAAGCATGTTGTCATAAAAACCACAAAATAAAGTAGATTATTTTCGGTGTCTCAGAGGAAGTTAGTTTAATTACAAATTCTGGAAATAAGAATGTATACTAAATTTTATTTTGAAGTTTTTATTATAACCTAACCAAGCAATTTGACAAACAAATTGAACGTACATACCCACATGTGCACATTATTATATTTAGTACTTAGGTAAATATAAGTTTCTCGGACTGAAATACTATAAATGCCTTGTTTGTTTCAACTAGTGTCAAAAGATGATTTTTTTGTAGATAACTCGGATCCAATTAACGTTCTTCTCTGTTGACTTATTGTTATGGTGGTAGCTATAATTGACGTGACCATGAGATTTATACTGCGGACATAACAATCTGCATACTACAAGTGCTCATGCACCAATATGCACTTTATGTACTTGTACGTAGACGAATGCGTACAGATTGGATACACTGAAACGCGGAAGTATTTGTCCTTTTAGTGAGAATGAAAGTGAACAGATCTCCTATGTAGAGATAAAAGCTTTTACACAACTGCCACACTCAGTGCTCAAGCCACTTCTTTATGAAACATATTTCCGTCTGTTCACCTGGAAGCTCTTCGCGGATTCGGTAAATATATTAATTGATTGTTAATCTTTTTTACTCTGGCTGTACACGAAAAATCCAATATTGTTTTTTTAGTTTTAATTTACTTAAATAATACGTCGACTTTCACATTGGCCGGAAGTTTTTACGGTTTTATAATAGACAAAGCCAGGAATTGGTTAATTTATATGTTTTACATTGACTGTGTTTTCTCATATCCCGGGCTACAATAAATGTTTCTTATTTCCGTTCATTCGTTATACCCTGGGATATGGAACATTTTTCTCCTTGTTTCAGTTCATTCTCCGAGTTATAATTCTAACAGTAGATTTATCACCTTGTTATTTCCGTTCATTTGTGTTACCTTGCTGAGTTAACATGTATACCGTTGGCTACGATGCATTTTCTTCTTATTTCCGTCCTTGTGACCCATCCTTTTTTTATCATTTCATGTTCACTTTATCATCCATTTCATGTTCATTGTCTGAATATAGCTGAAATATTGCTGCTCGGACGTTAAACCCCAACAAACAAACAAACAAACAATATTTCCGTTACTTCTCCACAACTGGACTTTTACCGTAAACAATCAAAGTTGTGTAACTCTCCAAATCGCATTTACGAAGTATACAAAAATTTAGCTGTCATGATGCTATTTTTAAGCTCCTGAATGACAGTGCAAATCGGATGAAGGACACATTAATTTTCCTTTCATGGTTTGTAAGTTTGGGTATTTTACCTTGCTATTATTTTGTTTGCAATATACACATGTAGAGTCTTTTCTAAATATCTTAACTTATTTGTATTCGCTGATGACATATAAACATGTAATTATTAATAAGATATTTAAAATATACCATAAAAACAATTAGCACCTATATAAATACATGTATAGCCTATTGTCAACATAATATACAAGATATCATGTAGCATCATAACAGCTCCATCCATTTTTGTATACTTCGTAAATGCGATTGAGAGAGTTACACAACTTTGATTGTTTACGGTATAAGTAGTAGTTTTATTTATTTTTGTTTCTATTGTACCTGTTATTTCATGTTCTTTGTTTTATGTGTCTTCTTTCCATGTCTAGTCTTTATCGCTGGACAACATTACTTTGATTTCCACTAGAATCTTGGTTCCCTAGCTTTCACACACTACTTGAATATTTTGCTGTAATTCCTGATATTCAGTGTTGTTTCCGTGTGTGTATTTTTAGGCATTTTCTTGTTTGTTCACGTATATTTGCTATTTGATTTTCCCGATATTGTCTTGTCCAAAGATTTCCCTTCGTCTGACTATTCTCTACTCTTAGTCTTTACATTAAACATTAGTGTAGAACGAGCTGAAAATCAGTGCACACTCCCCAGACAAGTGAAGCTACTTCACGTCCTTTAAAAGTAACCTTGGACATGAATTGAACTTTAATTAAATCTGTTTTTATGGCGATCACAGCTGTATTTGTATCATTTTTATATGGAACGACTTCTTTATATTGGTTTTCAATACATAATGAAAACATGTTTTTAAAGTTTTCATCTTTCACCGAGATTTAAATCACTGAAATACA
Source organism: Perna viridis (assembly GCA_037379345.1). Lineage (NCBI taxonomy): Eukaryota > Metazoa > Mollusca > Bivalvia > Mytilida > Mytilidae > Perna > Perna viridis. The sequence continues at coordinate 886,713 of CM074523.1, read as the reverse complement.
CAATATATGGTCCACCAATGTATAAATACCATTAATATATGAATTTCATGCAAACAGAAAAGTATAATGTATTTTTATTTTATCTACATTTTATTTCGTACATTGACAAGTTTTGGTACTGTGTCCGTCTGTCTGTTCACGTAGTTGAAGATAAGGATAACAGCAAAAATACCGAACATTTGTAAGTTTCATAATCAAGTTAAGTCCAAAGTAGATCTGGCAAAATAGATGTTACGCCACCAGAGCAGCTGGTACCACAATGGTCCTGACTTTGTACAGGCATTTCAAACGAATGAGAGAAATGGTACTTTAAAATTATACAAAAAAGTTGAAAAAAAAGAAAATATACCGGTAAAATGCCCTTTTATTTTGAACAAAAAAGTAATTTGCAATTGTTGTGCATTTGTAAGTTATAGAGATCACTCTATTGCTCTGGATTTAAGAATAACCGTGTTAAAGGCTGGTCATTGGTTTACACCATGATTTATGTACGAAAAGTGTAATGACCATTGTCCAGGGATCAGTTTTTATTCCAGATTTCTTGGATCAATGGTCCTTTGACATTTGTTAACGATGGACCAAAGAGAAAATACCAAGAAAAATGGTCTTATATGTAAACCATAAAAATAAACAGATTTTATGGATTTGTCTTCCTTTTATGTGCCAAGTTGACTGACTCATTTGCAGTTTCTATGAGTCATTTTTATCGATTAAAATCTAAGATCAGAATTGATATAGCAATCGCCAGAGCCATGAGATTTGTTACATGTAGCATCTGCAATTATCTAACACTACAGCAGGAAAATAGTCCCAATGGCATACTCCATTAGGGCTGAAATGCAGATAGTTAAGTCCACTTTGGTAGGTATTTCTTATAAATCATATTGAATTCGATGTAATTTACGCCAATATACAAAACCCAATAAGCAATTTTATTACAAACTAAATATGATTTGGTTTAATGTGTACATTTGTATTGACAACGATTCAATTAAAAGTAGTGGACATCTTACCCCTTATCAGTACGCTTATTTCTATGCGTTTAGCCGAATAAACCAATCCTTCGCTGTCGATATATTCAAGATGCTTTACTCTTAGCTGTAGACGCCTAACAAACCATTTGATATTTTACTAGAAATGAAAACCCTGCGAGATTGTAAATAGCCATCGATCATAGAAATAAAATGTGAAGAGGAATGCTGAGTACCAATGGGAAGCGCTGTCTTAAAGTGTCTTCATATATTTCATGCAGGCCCTGGCGGATCTATATATTTACAAAAGTGGGGCAGTGGTTCCAATCAAGAAACGTATAAAAATATAGAGGTTCCAGGCAGGGACTACTGTATCGTGTGTATTTATTACGGTTACTGCCTTGTGATATCGGAAACCCGGAGATGACAAATAAAAATGAAACTTTGCTTAGACGATGACATAGAAATTTTGGAAATGCATTTCTCGGAATTGGTGTCAATCTGTGGTTTAGTGATATTGCGTTTTGTAATAATCATTCCATTCGGCTATTTTTATCCATGTGTTACATGTAAGATAATAGAGATGTACGTGCTCCAGGGCCTTACAAGTGTATGGCTGGCGATTTCTGCACTAGACATAATTGTTGAAATTATATTCAAAGACGTTGATGTTTATATTAATGTATGTGTCTCTGAGATAAGTTCCCAGAAACCAAAGCGTTTTTACATGACCCATAGGCGTCTATGCAAAAAGTTGCAGCTCTTGAGCTATAAAGCGTAGCAACTGAGAAATGTAGCTAGTTAGGAGGAACATGCATCTTAGGACGTATTTATTTCAATGAATGTTTTGACAGACAGTTTCGACCAGGAGGTCGATAAATTGAATATCTACTTAAAATTTATAGATTGGGAAAGGTCAACTAGAAGTTAGTGCTGTAATACCACTATTTCGGGAACCAGTCGACTGCACATATAAGAAAGTAGTTCGAAATGACACGAAGTAGTCCTAATATTGCACTATGTGATGTAGATGTATCATCTAAAAGTTGATTGAATTAGCAGTAGTTTTAAAACTCCAGTTTCTTTTCTAAGTGTAGGCTTGCATAATTCTGAACAAAAATATACGCCCTTGATATGGCTAAATTTTAAACGAAAGTAGTAATTTCTGTACCTGGATACTTTCATTTTACGATTCTTTCTTAGAAGGCTCATAAGGTATGTTGATATTTTTTGTTCGAGTTAATGTAAAGGGTGTCCATCATTATGAAACCCCTCCAGCACCATGTGTACTCATGTAAACTTTGTTATGAGCCTTATAAATAGCTGCATTTAACATAGAAAGTATTGGAGCTATTACAACTTGTTGCTCAATTATGTCGGAGAGTTAATTATCCATCATAGTGTTCCATGTAAACCGATATCAAACCTGAACTTTACGCATACTTACACACTGCTACGATGCATCATGAATTTCAGTGTTTTTATAATGCCCTTCTAGGCAGAATGGTTAATTTGAAAATAAATCAAAGAGTTCAAAATATTATTAACCATTTACAACAATAAGCTTGTGTTGAGATACGTTTAAATTCGATATCCGACCTGTCCTTATAATGGGAACAAATTGTGCTCCTTTACTTGCTGACCTATTCCTTCACTCTTATGAGGCTGACTTGCTGATCTGATCCGAAAGAAAGAATATCGTTTAGCTAGATCCTGTAATCTCAGTTTTCGCTATATAGATGACGTATTATCTTTAAAAAATGGTAAAGGAAAACTATTGACCAAACTTTACGACAAACGTAATGAGATTTCATTCAAAATTGTCAACTTTCCTTTCATCTGTTTCAACATCCCTTCGGCAACTGCGTATGGAGTGTTCATATCACAACTCAAACGTTATGCCAGAGCTTGCCGAAACTACACAGACTTTTTGTATAGCGCTAGAACTCTAACAAATAGGCTTCTGGAACAGGCAGGGTTATGTTGCTACAAGATTGAAGTCATCACTACAGAAGTTTTATGGTCGTCATCATGAACTCGTGGATCGTTATTGTGTATCAATCTGCACCATGAAAACTGATTTATTCAACGGGTCAGTGTTTCCTTTTCTCGTATGTCTACCCCGGACTTGACTTTTTTATGAGCAACTCGGCGGGTGTTTCTAGAAAAGCAGAGGACGCATACCCTACCGGTGCACCCGGTCCATGCTCCCAGTTTTTAGTGGAGTCCGACTTGCTCATTTGATTTTGTTACTTTGTATGTATGATTTTAGTTACTTTATGTTCTTTGTTGTGTGTGTCTGTCTTCCATGTCTGGTCTTTGTCCCTGGATTACATTCTTTTGATTACCGCTATAACCTTGGTTACTTGATTACTCTTTGCAATTTTTTGAGGCTTAAGAATGCAAACGATCGATATAAATTGATTTAGTACATGATGGATTGACGCAGTCATGATAACTGCATATCTATATATTTCAAAAGCATTTTCTGTTACACTATATTCATCCTTAGTAAGATTTTGTCGTATGTTCAACAGCAGAAGTATTCACGGCGTTGTTTGTAATGGTTTAAGTACATGTACAGAAGAAGAACTAAGAAGAAAATGATGAAATTTAAGGACCTCATATGAGGCATGGTTGGCAGTATACAAGCATGATTCCTACAAAATACTGTTACTTTATGCAAAACACAAAGTACAAGTCACTAAAATTTGAAATGATGACATTTAACGAGGTCTACGTCCTGGTAACAACTGGAACGCAATGACTTAACCCCTACATTTGCCTCAAACTCAGGAGACTATAATTTAATAAAAATCCAATGTCACTGAAGTACAAATTGTGCCAAGGCACGATATGGAGGCTCGAGGCATATTGAATGTTTCTTTCATATTAAGGTATTGAATAAATATTTACATGTATTTATGTATATGTCTTTTTATCATGTATTTAAGTAGATATTTTTTTTTATACATGTACTATATGATCCTCCCTGTCAATCAATTCTGTATTATGGTTAACGAACTCGGCATTCATTTTCATCTTGTTGACGTTTTACATCTGATTCTGTCGCGTAATTGGTACAATTTAATCCGATAATTACTCATTATAGATTTAAAAAAATATTGCACACAATTTGGGTTTACTATTGACGACTGTTGTAGTAGACGATGTTTCGTCTCTGGGAAGGACGGCATGGGGGTAGGGGGAGGATGCACGAGCCCAATAAATAATTGAATTGAATACATATATGTTTAGAACTTTATCCATAATAGATCAGTATATGGTCTTGTTAACCCATGTACATGTATAGTTATATTATATACTGCACTTCCATTAATTTATCCGGCCAGGACATACATGTATTGTGCATATGTAAGGCACCAACGAGCTTTTTCTGTTGGTCTCTGTCCTTGCCATGTGAATGGTCTCCCTTTGATCGTACTGTCCATGTGAATGGTCTCCCTTTGATCGTACGTGTATATAAGTTCTTATAATGTTTTGATTGCCCGTCCGTGCGTCTCATAAGAGGTATGGCCGAAAATGTTACTTTACCCCCTTTTGTTATTTTTTTTTAGTTTTGACAGTTCTTAGCCAGGTGGTAAAAGATCTACCTCGTTACCCTTTCCTGGGTTGTTTCAAGTTAAATATTTTTTTTGTTCGTTTCACTTTTTGGGTATTTTATCTCTTGTTATTCTCAGCACTAAAAATACACTACTGTTTGGCGTATTAGTATTTGTATATGATATTCAGTGTTCGGTAACTAAAACACCATAGCACTGGATATAATTCGCCAATAGCCAAAAGCGTAAATGTACATACTCTTTATATTTTATTTCTCAAACTTTAATGCAAAATGTTATATAATAAATTCAACCTATTCTGAATACTTCAAAATCTACCCCTTAACCTTCTACAGTTAAGCATTCAATGGGGCAGACACTTTGAAAAGGAGGGGTCCCAGACGGGGTTCCTCAGAAAAAAAATGGGTTGCTAAGATATTATTTGCCAATTTTAGTCAATTTTACTCATGAAAATAACAATTTTGTCAATAAAAAAGGGGTGTGTGTGTTGCCCTTTGCCCTCCCTCTAGATCCGCAACTGGCATATGACTATGATGTCACTACTTTGTTGTTACCACATAAAAGGCCAACAATGGCCGCCGAGTCCTCTATATAACTTTTCAATTTCTTTCAAATCAAGCCCAAAGCTACACCACTTCTCCACAGGACTCCTGTACTTATCATTTTTCAATACATATTCCTATTCATGAGATGGCCTTGGTATAATTCTATCTGGATCTGTTGTTGAGCCAGAAATTCTCCTTTACAACTGCCAGCAGCTGTGTTTCATTTTGATATAAAGGCCACTAGTATCTGATGTTCAATAGATCTTTCTGCCGCCCTTAATCATTAAATAGAAAACCGTTTAGTCTTTATCTAGTAGGATCACGATAAAAGTCCTACAAAAGAATGATGAAAACAGTACTTGAAATATGGAATGCTTTTATGGAATCAAAATTGTTCATGATTACAGAGTATGTAACTCATGTGTACTGGAACAAGACAACTCGGCCCTTGGATAAGTCGGACCAGGACCGCGCTTGCAGTCAAGTGACAGTGTCGTGTGGTCTTGTATTCGTAATGTAATGATAGTTGGGAGATAAGCGAGATGAGTTGTAGAATTGGAAATGGATATTTATGTATCATAACATGTACATGTACAAATGTACGCTAGTAGAATGCCAATTCATTATGTGTTGTCGTTATTTACACCGCGCAGTTTCTTATATGAATGTGAAGTTAGTTAAAGGTTTTGTACGTCTAAAGGTTTACACAGGTCCAGTCTCAGTATCCATCACATGTTTTCTGTTACACCCGTAAAACATATCTTTACCCTAATAATCAAACCAGAAGTAATACACAGCATCATAAACCGTTACAGATAACATGTATTAAATATGCATTAGAAACGGAGTCGGTTCACCAATCGACACGTTCTCAATTTGTGATAAGATGCTTACTGATACAATGTAGATTCCATACTTCAGTACTGAATCTAATGACCAATGAGCAGACCAACTTTTAACACGAATGATGTTTGAAATACAACAATGTGTCTTATTTCATTTTGTTAGTTTCCGTTTTGATAGATGCGCGACCATATTTTGATAGATGCGCGACCATGTTTATAGTATGTATTTAGATCATAAAAATAATCTACATGTACAACTTATCATAAGGTCAAAGGCAGATCAAAATCTCGGTTCCCTTACGAAATTACATTTTTTTAATTAAAAAATTATTGTGTGTGTTATCACAAAAAAATATATATATTCAAGGATAGAAGTTTTATTAACGGAGTAATACGTTCATTTGATGTAAATAAATAAATAGTTACTATAAATGTATCTTGATTACACTCGAATAAACAGACTGTCAGAATTTTCTGTGGTCAACCTTATTGATCAGGTACAGTACTGACCGGATGTTTATCTGTATTTCGCAATATTAAAAATAAATATAAACACATTTTTGTTAGTTCTACTTTAAACAGAAAAAAGATAGTTATTACAGACCATGCCACTTGTATTGAAAATATGTACAAAGACATTTGTCTACTACATGTTAAAACACTTTAGTTTGGTGGAGCAACCAAAACCACCATGTTCAGGTTGCCGCAAAAGATGTAAGATGTTGAGAATTTATTTCCCCTCCGACCGAAACTGCTAGGCAAGGGATTCTGTAGAATGACATTCTGACAGATTATATACGTTTGTACATGTGGTGCTAAGTTGTGTTAGCGATTGTTTTTTCTCTTTTCAGAGTAAAATATGATTCTGTACTATGATATGAAGAGAAGTAAAGGAAACCAGTATTTGAACGCCAATCAAAAGCATACAATCCAAGGAAAATAAGCAGACGAGAAAAAACACCACACGCAAAGAAAAAAAACAAAAACAAACAAACAAAAAACAAAAACAAGCAAACAAAAACAAAAGAAAAAGAACAAAAATAACACAACAATAAACAAAAAAGCAAAAACAAGATAAAAAAAAAACAAAAAAAAAAACGTAACAAATTAAACAGAAAAAAAATCAAAAATAAAAGATAAAAAGCACATTCAAAGAAATAAATTTATTTTGTTAAAAAATATAAAAATAAGCAGAATTCACTTTAAAGGGTCAAGGTCGTGCCTTAAATACGATTATATGCACGCATTGTTTCCTTGAAACATCTCGTCTGTGTTGTAATGAATCAAATTGGTTATAATTGAATTTGTTTCTCCTCTGTTTTGTTAAAAGCTTTTCCATGTAGCTGAGAGAATATAATTACTCGTATCGTTTTTTAGATCTGTATAAGTCTATTCTGTAGGATAGATATACGTCCCACATCATATATACGATAGCAGTTAGTGTAAATATAACAGCAAAATAAATAGAGGAGCCAAATATAAGAGTGTAAAACAAATCCCATTGACGTAGAAAACATGAAAGATATACGTATCATTTGTCAAAAGTCTGTTATTGATAGCGGATTCGGCATTAATCATCTTTAAGTATAAAATTATACTTTATATAGTTACTGACTCTCTAAGCAGGTTGTACATGTATATATGTATTGTTACTGACTGTCTAGGCAGGTTATACATGTGCAGTTACTGACTGTCTAGGCAGGTTATACATGTACAGTTACTGGCTCTCTAGGCAGGTTATACATGTACAGTTACTGATGCTCTAGGCAGGTTATTCATGAATAGTTACTGACACTCTAGGCAGGTTATACATGTACTATTACTGACTCTCTAGAAAGGATATACATGTATTGTTGTTTTCCTTATTAATGACATCAGGGCTTGCCTTGCCTTTACTTTAATTTCACATTTGATTTTAATACATGTAAATGCTATACGCAATCAAGTCATCAAATATCAGCTACAAAAATGTCAATGTAGATTGAGAGACATCAAGATCCAGATTAAAGTACATGTACAATGTACATCACCAATCCCTGATACAGGGTAAGGAAAGAACTCTACATGTCAGTGTTGAGTATTGGGTTATCCTTACGTTCTAAATGTCATCGGTCCATTTAATATAATATCCGATTTCAGTCCATGCAGGCAAAATTCATTAACATTTAATTATTAATACATGTACATGTCCTAAAACTTAGAATACACAATCCGCTGTTGTTTCCTTCTGGTTCCCTTACATTTGCGAACAGCATTTATGTCATACATATAATTAAATTCAATAAATTCTCTTTTTTCTCAACTGTGGAATACATGTCATACATGTAGTACGTTAGTAGATAAACACACTCATGACGTATTTAATTTAGGTAGGGGTTTGGGTAGAATTTGTATGATACGACGGGAAATTAAGGTATTCGGGATTCATGTTAAAACAAAAGAATATATTCTAAGTATAAAGATCATGTAGACAGGAAAAACAAACGCACGAAATAACCAAAATAAATCGTACAATTGTACAAAGAAATATAAATATAAATATATAAACAACCCAGACTGGTCTAAAATAGGTGCATGTACAATGCACCAGGTGAACCAGGCAAGCGTCCTCCTTTTCAAGAAACACCCACCGAGTTGTCCATAACATGTCACGTCAAGTGTAGACGAAAAAGAAAAGGAAAACTATGACACAGTAAACAAATCTGTTTTTTTTTGTTCAGATGGATACATAATAGCTATCCTCGAGCTCGCGATGGCGACCATTATTCTTTTGTACTTTGACTTCAGTCTTGAAGCAACCTATAACCCTATTTCCGGAGCCTAATAGTTAGAAGTCTAGGACGGTACAAAATGTTTATATAGTCTCGGTAAGCTCTTGCATAACGTATATATGTAAATGTATGGATTGTAATATGAAAACTCTATACGCATGTGTTGAAGGGACGAAACCACAGATGAAAGGAAAGTTGACAACACAGAACGAGAAATCATTGCGTTTGTCGAATAGTTTGGTCATGAGTTTTATTTTTCTACTCGAAGCAGTCAAATTAATTTTTAATTTCAACCCACGAGCTTCAGCGAGTGGATTATATCTAAAATTAACTATCAAGGGTGAATGGAGAAATCTTTTAATCCCCGTGAGCATCGGAGAAAAATCTGTTTCTCCTTTGAAATCTGTAAAAAAAAATTGTAGTTAAAAAAAAAATTGTGTTTAATACAGGTTTGCGTTTTCTATTGGAGACACAAACAAACCTGTACCGCTACATGTACACCAGGAGTATTGCCTGCTTGATATTTCAACATTTGTAGTCTGTTCATGGCTGGTAAAGATTCCAAATCAAATAAAAGCAAGGTCATTATCTATTTTTACAAGATGTTTCATCACAATCGGCTTAGTAGACTGATTTAATCATTAGTTTTAAAAGCATTTCTATGTTGCGTTCGATTGAAAGTACTTCTTACCTATCATCAGCCTTGGATGATTGTCGATCGAACGCAACATTTGTTCTTAACATATAATTAAAATGTTCATGTACAGAAATTCTGACTGCAATTAATCTCATTATCGTTCCTTCAGTTATAAAGGAAACAAAACTTGATGTCCTTGATCAATTAGTTAAAACCTAAAAAAATGATCAATATCCGAATTTGAAATTCCATTTTAAGTTTTAGTTTTAGTGTGAAAATTCCAATTATTAAATGAAAATCTAGCGAGATATCTGAAAACAAATAGAAAATTAGAAATAATGCTACTTTTTGGGACATGTTTATATTTACATATACATGTATCACAACATATTTTGAGTATTACATGTATCTTCAATCAAGTATGCGTCAGTACTCACAGCTACATTGTACATGTACTTGTATATATATGATTATTAGAGGACAATTTTCGTAAAATCTTCCACTTTCTATTACGTAAGTACTATACAACATTAAGACGACATGGAGTATAAAATAATTAAAAGATAAAAAGCACTTAAAACATAAAGGAAACTTTGTCCTGGGCTAGTGTACTGCTTTGAGGAGACCATGACGTTTGAAGTCGAAGTACCTTTTTGACCTTAAAAAACAGGAAAATATGAACTTCCGATCCCGATACGAAGACAGACAGCTACACATGATTCATGTACACAATTTTACGTATGTTTGTACGAGACATCACTTCTGACATGGATTTCTGGATTTGTTTTTTCCACGTTGTACATATTTATATGACTTAGTACTTGAACAACCCCTACTGTACTGTATGTACATTGTTCACTGTGTATCGGTACATGCGGTTGAATACGTATATATGACGTTTGACGGTTGTTTAATTCTTTGCTATTATATTTTTACAGTCGTGAACAATTTAAAAGTGTTCAATACAAAAATGATACTGTGTGGTCTACAACTGTACATATATATATTTGAATAATTTTGCCCTCCCCCTTAATTGATAATGAAGGTAAAAACACATGTTTGTTTTTTCTGGTAAAGGGAGAAATCATTGATTTTTTTCTTAAGGGCCTCTGATCCAAAATTTTATCCTGGTTTTTCTTTTTTTTTTGTACAGACTATACATGTACTTGTAATTTGTGCATGAACTCGTTAAACCAGTCTTAGCAAAAACATTCCATTTGCTAATACCATTTCACTGGGCTTATGATAACTAATTTCAGTTTGAAATAAAACTTCAAGATTCGTATGTTCACAAAATGCTTTCCAGGGACGCGCAGATCCAAGAACGGGTGTGCCGGGTGTACGTCCCTTTCCCCAAATAAAATGGAAAACATTTTTTAAAAATAAAATCTTGATTTTTCACAAATTTCACCACCGAAAATTGTTTGCTATTGAATCATATTAACACCCCAAACAGTGATATAATTCTGATCCTGAATTCTGAACCTACCTTTTAATTTCAAAATTGATCTTAGTGACTTTAAAAGGGGCTTTGATGCCAACTGACAAAGGTTAAGTTCATATAAGGTCAAAGAAGTATATGATTAAAGTACACCATCAATACATCATCAATATTAATATTTCACTTATACTCTTCTGGTGATTTTCACGCCCAAATCACATGCTTATATAACCATAAATTCGTAGTAATAGTAACCAATTCCCTTATCTCAAGAACACAATTATCCTTTAATCATTAATATTTGAACATCTCTGATTATATTAGCCAGAATTTAAGTCGACAATTGCATTGAATTTCCGTATTAGAGCGAATAATCTGACGTTTTCCATCACAAATGTCGTAGTTTAATTTTTCTATGTACAAAAGAAGTTCACGGAAAGGTCGGTGGTATCAGTTGTATAAATATTACACGAGGACATAGACTCAAAATTAAATCAAAAACTAAAATTTAAGCGTCCAGTTATCGTGAACGTCAACGATCTAACCAATGATGATTAGTAAGTTAAATATCTATGATAGTCCTATATGGGACGTAACAGAAACTACGTCAGGGTATGTATTCCATGTAACAGGGTGTATTCGTGGTAGCTTCTGTTACGTCCCTAGAAGTCAGGGTATGTATTCCATGTAACAGGTTGTATTCATGGTAGCTTCTGTTACGTCCCTAGAAGTCAGGGTATGTATCCCATGTAACAGGATGTATTCATGGTAGCTTCTGTTACGTCCCTAGAAGTCAGGGTATGTATTCCATGTAACAGGTTGTATTCATGGTAGCTTCTGTTACGTCCCTAGAAGTCAGGGTATGTATTCCATGTAACAGAGTGTATTCATGGAAGCTTCTGTTACGTCCCTATAAGTCAGGGTATGTATCCCATGTAACAGGGTGTATTCATGGTAGGTTCTGTTACGTCCCTATAAGTCAGGGTATGTATCCCATGTAACAGGGTGTATTCATGGTAGGTTGTTACGTCCCTAGAAGTCAGAGTATGTATTCCATGTAACAGGGTGTATTTATGGTAGCTTTTTTTAGTCCCTAGAAGTCAGGGTCTGTATTCCGTGTAACAGGGCGTACACGTATTTATGGAAGCTTCTGTTACGTCCTTAGAAGTCAGGGTATGTATCCCATGTTAACATAGTGAATATTTACTCATGGTAGGTTGTGTGTATGTCCTCCGTTGTGGTATATACATTTGTACATGTACCAGCTTGTGTCGCTAGGCTACAGCGTAGTTCCTCTGTACATGCATGTCTTATGTCCGCGTAACTAAGTATGTTAATGGATTGTGTTCTAGCTACTTTTGTACTTAGTATGGGTATATAATTGAAATTGAAAGAGTGTGTGTGTTTCAGGTTTATTTCTGTGAAATTCTGTTAGGGTACTTAACCAGGTTTATACTTTCGTTTTTCTAGTATCTGTATCCTAAGATACATGTAGGTCATTCTGTAAACTCAAGTGAAGGTTCAAACCTCTTATCTATTTAAACAGTACACCAAGATCATTTTGTAAAATTGATATATCGTATTACTGTCATATCTGTGAATCATTAAGTTTTAGGGATATATCCCCAAACCCAAAATACAATACGTACGTGTAGTAACCAAACCAGAGCAGCAGAGAGACAGAGAATAAAGGACGGCCAGACGGACGTTGGACCTTAACATATACAATCAATATCACTTCTTGCTAAAATAATGCCTATACTGACCATGAACAGTCAAAATATAACTGAAGCAAACACATAATGTCTGCTTAAACGCTCATTGTGTTTTACTCGGTTATATTATGCATGACAATATCAACACTTAAAAGACAAATTGTCTACCTCACCACAACTTAAAACATCAGAGCAACTCCAGTGTTGACTAGGACACTAAATGTCTTATTAAATGTTTTTTTTTTGACTAACAACCATTGACATAGCCAAAAAATGTCTTATTTAAAGCATTGTTGTTTGTTTAGACAAAAATTGACCGATTCAACACTATTTTTTTTACTTATATGGTAGAGAAATTGTATTTCTTACAGGAAGATAAAGCATTGGTTGAGACGTTGTGCCTGTATCAGTCATAAAATGACTGTGAATTGTCATATCAGTCATGTTTAATGTCATCTCACATTTTTTCCAAGCTGCGCCTTATTCACTATCCGTAAAAGTAAAATGTATTTCAGTGCAAACAAATTAAATTGTTTATTTCCATAAGTTTCCATTATGATTATATGGCTTAAGCACCGATTAATTAACATTATATTCACACGCCACTTAGTATTAAAAGGGAGGAGAAAAACAACAATAATGGTCGAATTATGAGTTATGATAATTTGAATAACCATCGCTTATGATACAATATAACGAGTCTAGACGACCGTTTAAGATTCAGATGAGACAAAACAAATCCTAGTCTGAATACAGGACGGTTTTCATTTTAAATGATAAATTTAGTTTATTAAAACAGAGCCCTGGTTTGTTTAATCCTTTGACACCCATTACAGTATATATGTCGCCATTTCAATAAACTTATATTATGTTCAGTTTTCTGAGTCTCTCTAATAATTCCTGTGTCTGACGTCGATGTTTATGCCTCCGTCTATGAGTATTACATTTTAAACTGGTTGATTTAAAGATGGCTTTCCTTGACTTTTTTTGTACATGTAAATCGGATTAACGGACAGATAAATCGATTCTTGAACTTTCTTCAAAGGTCACGACCTCAATATATGTGTTTCGACATGCGCATACACAAAAACTTTGTTCACTAACGCTAAACAAAAAAGTAGGGGTGTTTATTTCAGTCAATTCAAAAAGAATAGAAGGTACATACATATGTATATTTGAGATTAATAGCAGGTTACTGTAGAGTGTACACGTACATGATAACCCCCTCCCCCACACACCCCACCCACCCCGGCCCACTAGCACTGAATAGCCACTTTGTTGTTGTAGGAGTTATATCATAATTAGTGGAAACTCTTCTGCTCATTACCTTTACAAAGAGGTAATGGCAATTCCATAAATAAAATAATATTGAAAAAATAACCCGGACGCTGAAGAAATATCGATATGGTGGTGGTTTAAAGGGACGGGGAGATATGTTTCTCAGTACAAAACAAATTATCTTTTATGTGCGCCTTTTTTAAACTCTTTATGAACGTTGGGATATCGTCAACACCTGTAAAATACAGCAGTCGACAACAAAAATTACAGTAAGACAGTGCATGATTCAGCGATGGACGGTATTGGTGTGTTGTTTCATTTTGAGCTGCTACATATATAATTTTCATCCTCTTTGATTAAGTTTGTCTACCCGTTTAATCTTATTCTAGGATAATATAAACACTTGATTAGAACACCTGCTTTAATGGCGACAGACCACAAGCTATTTCAACAAACAACCCGGTTGCCAAGAGAAATAACAGGTGGCAATGTAAATCTAAAGCTGATGATGGAAACCGAAGAATAGCTCCATCTATGCCAAATCTCAGTAAAATTCATTATTTACAAGAACAGCCTTTGGCAAACCATTGCTTTTTCAGAAAATACATACATCCAGTTGGTTGTTGCTTATCTAAATGATTATTTTTCATCTCTTTCATCAAAATCATGTCAAGGTCTTGTTTTGCGATGTAGAAACGATTTTAAAACGAAGAGATTAGTTTCGACACGGGAATCTCATTTTCGATTTGTTCTGAGTATTAAATCAAAGTAAGAAAAAATGAATGATAAATTACTCTTTCATTTAAAAAAATGTAGTTTTTCATTTATTTTACGGTAGATTTGACTGGTTACATTTTGTCATGTTTGTTTCTACATCGATGACGGTAATCATTCATCAAAATTCTCATTACAGACCAACATTAGTGTAGCATTTCAAGGCTATCGTGAATAAAAGGCAAAGAGGTTGGAAAATGGTTAAATTGGGAGTACTTACTTGAGAAAAACAAAGGCCAATGACAATTGTGAAATGTCATTAGATTAAACAATGTTCTGGATTACATGTGAAATGCAGGTTTGAAACGCGTTTTAATGAAGTATAGAAAATATATTAAGAATATCATTACGTTCATACAGTACATTAACAACTGATCTAAATCAGTAAGAGTTACTATACATATCTTGGTATTAAAATCAACAATACTACTCAATGGCCTCCAACTATCTGTAATTCGTAAAGAGATCTATTTTTTCTTAGTTTAGAGATTTTTTTTCGAGTTAAAGATGCTTTTTATCTTTTTTGCAGTATGTTTTCCCTACAGAGTTTGTCTTCAGACTCCAATAGCGAATGTAACCATAGGCAAAATAACTGCGTCAGAACATATCTTATATTTATTCTTTCCTATAGAAAAAAAATAATGGAATGGTGAAACGTAAAATAAAAAAAACATCAGCGTATAACCTAATTGCTAAATAATAAATACTAAATATATTCGATTTTGCAGAACTTATCATTGACTTAAGGTCGTCTGTATATAAGTACTCAGTTATGAAGTTACTATGAAAGTGATAGATTGGAAGTTCTCCCGGACATACAGCTTATGCTATACGTTAAACTGCTTACATTTGTCCAAAATTAGTAGCTGGTTGTAGTTATTACTTTCTATATAAAAGCAGCAAGATAAAAGACAGATGAATTGGGAGAAAAATATTAACTGACTTATTAATATCTCGCTTAAAAAGCAATACATACAAAACAAACAAAACAAAACAAAAACAAAAACAAAAAACAAACAAAAAACAAAACAAAACAACAAAAAACAGAAACAAAAAAGGAAAAAAAAAACCAACCACCCCCCCCCCCCAAAAAAAAAAAAAAAACAACAACAACAAAAAAACAAAAAAACAAAAAACGCCAAAAATTCAATTATTTACATTTTATTTATAGAATAATATCAAGTCTTTCTTTCAGTCACTAACTCCGTAAAAAGTAATTAAGAATAAAGAAAAACTAAAATTTCAGTGTAATTTGGCGTTGAAAATCAACTTGGTTCTGCTCACTGCTGTCTGAGGGCTGTACTGGGTTGTGATATCTGCTGTCTGAGGGCTGTACTGGGTTGTGATATCTGCTGACTGAGGGATGTAATACATTCCTATTTGCCTAAGAATATATAGAATATATTAAACAAATAGAAGATCTACAACAAAAAGTCACCTGATCGGCAAAATATCAATAAGTGGCAAACATCTGATATACATTTTTTTAGTAAGAAGAGACCAAAGATACTGACAAAAAAGGGATGAAAGACGGAGATGTTTTGAGAACTAATGCGCCAGAAGGCACGGAAGACATTTCAATATCAATTAACTATTAGGTTAACAACGAATTTGGGATATGCATAAAATGCTAATTTTTCAAACAACATAAGACAGCTAAAATTTATCTCATTAGGAAAAATACATTTATCGATAGTTGACTTCGCGGCAATCAATCCCTTTGCTCAGAGCACTTATACAGTGTAGCAAACAAGCGCAACATGCACGAAGCCAACACTTGTTTTCTCAATACACTCAAATAGGACCGTTGTGAACTGGTCTTTTGACTCTATATTTTCTACGCACAAATGTCAAATAAAGTGTTGTAATTGAATATAAACGGATTGTAAGGACTGAATGACATTTTTATCGTAACTTACTTACCAACAAAATTCCCCTATATTTCAAAGACAAATCCGTACCAATTATTTCATATTCCTATACTTCACCCATTGCATCCAACATTTTCAATTATAAAAGACTATTGCAGAACCTCGAGATTGAGGACTTCAAGGCTAAACCAACTGACTGTTCTTGCAAAACCTCTCCATTCAAATATGGCCCTTCTGGTCACGTCGTTACGGGAGATTTAACCATTATCGAAAACGATCCCTGCGTAATATCCTTTCTGAAGGTCCCAAGTACCGTGAACCACGCTCCATAAATTGGAATTATAACTTGAAAGTTCTTATGGATGCCGTCGAGGACTATGGAAGAATATAGATAAAACGAGAGCAAGAAGACATTGATTCTCTGTCAGAGTGGTCAAAGGTCGTGAGGTCTTTAATTTTGAAACGAATGAAAGTTTTAAGTAGGTCAATGAGTGCCAAGCCTACATCAGTTTTCAAAGACCCCGATGTAGCAAAAACATCATCTATTGTACATGACAAATATGTTGTCTTACCAGCAGACAAAGCCCAAAACAAGATTGTTTTTATCTGCAAAACGTTTTATATCCAATGTTTATTATCAGAGGTAGACGTAGAAAATAATAGCATTGATAAGACCTACACTGCTACCACTCTCTCCAAAGAAGAGATTGTGGAAAACCATAAATCAGTGCTTTCCTCTTTTGGTCTCTCTACCAAGGACGATTTGTGATTTACCGTCTATGTACTGGATTCCTAAACTTCACAAGAATCCATACAAACAACGTTTCATAGCTGGATCTGCAAAATGTACCACCAAACCTCTTTCAAAACTTTTAACTTCTATACTCACAACTGTCAAGGAGGGTCTGCAGTCCTACCACAACATTTGTTACTCCCGTAGTGGTATTAATTCAATGTGGATCCTGAAAAATTCGAAAGATCTTTTGGAGACAATCAGTTCAAGACTATTATCTGAATATAATAGCATTAAAACCTATGATTTTTCAACACTGTATACTTCTATTCCCCCTACTCAGTTAAAATCCCGACTAAAAAACATTATACATCGTTGTTTTTCCAAAAAAGATGGTACACCTAGATACAAATATATAGTTCTTGGTAGAGATTCCTCATATTTGTAAGAAATAATTCAAAATCATCTTCTTAATATACAGAGGAAGATGTTTACAAAATGCTTGAATTTTTAATCGACAACGTATTTGTCCAGTGTGGTGGACGTGTTTTTTTTAACAAACGGTCGGCATTCCAATGGGAACAAATTGTGCTCCTTTACTTGCTGACCTATTCCTTCACTCTTATGAGGCTGATTTTATAGCTGATCTGATCAGGAAGAAAGAATATTGTTTGGCTAGATCCTTCAATCCCAGTTTCCGCTATATAGATGACGTATTATCTTTGAACAATCATAATTTCGGGGATTTGACACATTGCATCTACCCAAAAGAACTTGAGATAAAGGATACTACAGACACTGTGAAGTCAGCCTCATATCTTGACCTACACTTAGAAATCGATGAATTGTCAACTTTCCTTTCATCTGTGGCAACATCCCTTCGGCTCCTGCGTATGGAGTGTTCATATCACAACTCATACGTTATGCCAGAGCTTGCCGAAACTACGCAGACTTTTTGTATCGCACTAGAACTCTAACAAATAGGCTTCTGGAACAGGGTTATGTTGCTACAAGATTGAACTCATCACTACAGAAGTTTTATGGTCGTCATTATGAACTCGTGGATCGTTATTGTGTATCCATCAGCACCATGAAAACTGATTTATTCAACGGGTCATAGTTTTCCTTTCCTCGTTTGTTTACCCCGGACTTGACTTTTTATGAGCAACTCGGCGGGTGTTTCTAGAAAAGTAGAGGACGCTTACCCTACCGGTGCACCCGGTCCATGCTCCCAGTTTTTAGTGGAGTCCGAGTTGCTCATTTACTTTTGTTACTTTGTATGTATGATTTTAGTTACTTTATGTTCTTTGTTGTGTACGTCTGTTTTCCACGTCTGGTCTTTGTCCCTCGATTACCTTCTTTTGATTACCGCTATGACCTTGGTTCCCTTGATTACTCTTACATGTTAGGACCACGGGGTATGGACGCACACATGTAAATGTACTTTTATGGCATTACAATCAATACGTGATATATGTATACATGTAAGTGAATCTAAGGGGTAGTGTTGGGATAGGGGCCGGTCCGGGTATAATGCCCGAAAAATTGGTTGATTATTTAGAAACAACTGGATATTGTTTGAGGACCTCACCCATTAGACCAATCAGGGACTCCCTCTTTTCGGAAATTTGTGGATACGCCACTGCATATACCTGCTTATGTTAGTGATAAATATATTTGAACATTTGTGTGTGAGTGTTTTTTGTTAAACATTTTCCTTCTTTCAATAAATGTCAGCGAGCACTGTTTTACCTTTATGTACTAAAGTAATTTTCTTCCATTGTAAACGTGTTATACTAATGAATCGAAGGTAAACGCCTGTGGTGTCCTGTTTCAACTAATGTCTCTACCATACCCAGTACATTATTCCCTGCTGCGAGCTTTGCGTCAGAGGAAAAAAAAAGACATGTAAAAATCAATCTTCATTATGATATAAATTCAATCCTTTTCGGTATCAACTCAGTTTCCTTTGGCTTTAATGTTTTCATTTTCCTTTAATGAAAATATATTGAAAATACATTTACGCAAATGTTTGGAAATCTTTAATCATTTCAATTAATAATCGCCTATCGTGAATATAATAACTTATCCTTTCTAGTTACAAGCACTCGCGCGAACAAGGTATAGATCACCGAGACGCTTTTATATCTAAATTGATGCGTTCGAAAAAGAAAATGGGACAGCTATGAAATAAATAAGCTCTTGAAGCGGAAGAATCTGATATAATGAGAATTTTCTAAGTAGGATTATAGAACGCGACGAGTTAATGAGAAAGAAATGATACAAAACGTGTTCGTACATTGCCAGTATCTACCAAGTGGTAAACAAGAAATTTAATTTTTTACACGAGAGACAAAGTAAACAGGTCAAAACATCGTTTTCTTGTGTATTGTACTTTGATTTTAAAGTTTGTACTTGATAAACTGCATTTATCCACACCTTATAAATATTGGTAACAAGTACAACACTTTTACAACAGTATTATAACAGCTACGAAAACAAACAATACAAAACAATAACAATAGCAGTCTCCCCAAAAAAATATAACGACATAAAACAGGATAACAATAGCAGCCCCCAAAAATATAACAACAACAAAAGCAAAAGAAAAAAAAAACAACAACAACAAAAAAAAAAAAAAAAAACAAAACAAAACAAAACAAAACAACAACAACAACAAAATCATAAATGATAATTTTATTACTGTTGAAAGGACAAAGACAACGGAGTGTCTAAAACTGAAAACGATCAGATTCAAGCTGGGTTTTTAGTATGACTTTGAGTTGTGGACAATTAACTTTTACAATATTCTGCTTCGAGCCCTTTAGATTGGTCGATTGTACAGAAAGTTGTAAGAATAAAATTGATCTAAAGTAATGACGTCACAACTGTGTTGCCCATTATGACATCACAAGTTACAATTCACAATTTTCTTGTGATTCTGTCTACTGTAACACGATATGTTTACTGAGCGTCCCTAATATATAAACAGTATATAGCTGTATTACTTCCTATTTGAGGCGTGTGCAACTTTAAACGCCCCAACTAAAAGTTTCAACAACAGTTGCAACTGTTCATGGTACTTTATGCCTTTGGCCCTACGTTCCACAAACTCGCTTCCATCTGGCATAATTTGTGGGGCCCATAGTATGTCAGAGTAAAGGTAGTAATTTAACCAAAGTTTTACATACCAGTTAGTTTTATTTGGGAATATATCGTTTCCATTTTTAAAAAGAAAATTATCGACAAAAAATTTTATCGATTCGTATACTGCACACCTTGTCTAATGGTTGATGTTATTCACAGACGGAGGATTATAAGCATGTTTTGCGCTTTGACCAGTGGGGTGAAATAAATCTGCTCGTGTCATCACAGCATATATAATGTTGTAATCCTCATATGCTAGATTGAACGATCTCTCAACGTATAAATAAAGAGATTAAAGCATGTCTTAACATGATCTTTAATTAACATCAGCAACAAGTTTAGTGTCATTGGTATGATACGTTGGACGAATGATAAGCGACACAATAGGCCGTAAATAAACGTATATAGATAAGAAATGAAAAGAATAAAAACTAATTAAAAAAAAAGAAAAAAAAGGGGGTTATGGTACATATGGATATCAGATATATGGTTCTATAATCAATGTAATTCCAATTCAGAAAAAAAAAATAG
This sequence comes from Perna viridis, assembly GCA_037379345.1. Lineage (NCBI taxonomy): Eukaryota > Metazoa > Mollusca > Bivalvia > Mytilida > Mytilidae > Perna > Perna viridis. Next base: position 865,870 of record CM074523.1, on the reverse strand, counting down.
TACGGGAGATAATGGAAGAAAATGGACCAATATGAACACATCGCTAAGTATATTCAATTTATGGTTTTATCAATCGATGTAAATACAATGAACAAAGTACTATCAAACTAAATTACAATCCTTAGTAAAAAATGGTAGAAAAAAGTTATGATTTGAACAAACACTTGAGAACCTTAAACTTATTTTGAACCCCAATCGTCACGTAAACATGGGAAACGAACTGCTGTTAAGGTTTAAATAGCTCACTCTCCTCAGAATAAAACCAATCATAATTGGTACTTCTCAATAAAATGAAAAACTAAATATTGAATTGTATAAAGTAATAACGGGTACTTCACGTTAGATTGTATTGACTTTGGATTTTGGAGAGAATAAATCTATTACAATCTACACACTTGAGATTACAATTGATTTTTCCAATTTTGGCTGTATCAGCTAACTAACAGAACTGGCGATGACTAATGCAAGTAACCAATCTTTGATGAAAGTTGTAAATACGCATTAATTTCATCGATAAAAATATGTAATCATGTTAATTTAAGTAGTAGTCTTTCTAAAAATCAGACAGATGGGAATTCATGCATGTCGAAAACCCATCGAATTCAATTTTATTTCTTGTTCAGGGACAGATACCAGTCTTAGTTTTTCACTTGGTTGTTGCACTTTTGAATTAAAATTCATATAGATTGTGCATGATATTAGCACTTTGTAAGAGTTATCATTCTTGATTTGGTTTGTTTGGTTGATTTTAGTGGAAGGTTAAAGTGAAGTTTTCTCAAAAGTACAGATCTAAATACAGAAAGGTCTATTATCACATGCTATTACATATTTCAACGAAAACATTAACCAACATTAAATGGCATTGGTATATTTTGTTAAAAGTACTTTACCTTCGCTTATTTTCACCCCACCCCCCAAGTAATGAATTCAGTAAGTAAAAAAAAAGAAAGAAAAAGAAAACAAACAAGTCGCCTTTCTTTCTTTTTTAATAGGTTAAAATATCAGCTCAAGGCAACCCATTGGTCGCCAGTAAATGACGGGGAAACCCTCACACCACAGGGCAGGCTTCAGCTGCCCCCAAAAAAACAACACTATACACAGGTACGGAAAAATAGTTGTTCCATATACTCCAGCAACATCAAAGTAAACTGAAAGTGTAAACGAAACACTACATACAGAGGCCAGAACTTCCTAACTTGGGACAGGCTAAAAATGCGTGATAGTTAACACGCTTAGCTGTCACAAATTTTATTGATTGTTTACATTGTTCATTTTTTTTAGTTTTTAGTTGAGTTTTTTTCATGTGACGTCTTGTTTTTCTTATCTTCAGTTTATATGTGTCACCATTCAGTCCGCTACATTGTATATGTAGATCGTCATTTCTTCATGTGTACACATTTAAGGCATGTTTTTGCATTGTGACGTATTTGAATCATCCTACTTCTGACGACGTCGGTATTTTTTGGTGATATTTTGTGGATATAAAAAGAGTAGTCACAATCATGTATTTATTCAAGTATAATCAATTTCTGTTTGAAATATTCCCCTCTTAATATTACTTTCAATCTAACCAGTTGATAATCCCCCCAAAAAAAGAAAAAAAAATCTTTTTGTGTATCTTGTGGTACAAAACACAAGAAATGTTTAAATATACTTGAAATATCCCACTCGATAAAAATACAGCAAGATAAAACTCAACCTTAAATAATTTTGTTATTAACTTCATAGAACTTGTAGTTTAAATCAGTTGTTTTTTGGTGAACAGACATACTGATTTTAGTGTCAGTATCAACAATATTAACACCATACAGTGTCACTTTGAAAAATATAAGATGTGACTATTTATTTATAATATGTTTAAAAACAACATTAAGTGCTTTTAAGGATAATTAGTCATGGCAATTCCCACAATATGTTACCTAAGATGCATGCTGTCTCCATGATGGTCTTCTTCCTTTCATACAGTAACCTCTTCGATTTCATCACATTCGAACTAAACTCTATATTATACCTTGCTCTCTACTACACTTCCTTTGCAAAACAAGTCTTGGCGCTCCTGTTCCTGAACCTACCTCATAATTATACTGACTTGTTGCCATCATTTTGGATATTTTTTCCAAGCCTCTTTTAACCAGTTTGTGTAAAAGATCAAGATGAAGAAAAAATATACTACAGTTTGTCAACAAAGGTATAGATGCATTTAATTTATATAGCATCCATGAAACTGATTTGTTCAACGTGTCATAGATTTTCATTCATCTTCCGTCTACCCTGGACTTGATTTTTTATTTGCAACTCGGTAGGTGTTTCTAGAACGGCAAAGGACGCACACCCTACCAGTACACCTGGTCCATTCTCCCAATTTTTGGCGGAGTCCGAGTTGCTCATTTACTTTTGTTACTTTGTGTGTATTATTTTGGTTATTTCATGTTCTTTGTTATAAAAGCACTTTAAAAGAAGAAAGCAATAAACTGATAGGGGGCCCCTAATTAAAACCAGTTACGTTAAGATCATGTACAGGGACACATTCATACATGGTAAAATATACGTGTCAGGGCGTGCTTTAAACTTCCTTTGCGTTGAAGGACATTCCGTTTGACATTGCATATGGAAGGATTAATCTATTACTTTGTACAATAGTTAAATTGATCCACGAATCTGAAACCACCATTTGACTCGTGTCATCTCAAGGACGTTCGATATCATTATTACAATGCTTTCAGATTGCGATGCATGATGCAATTATCAAACCAAACACATGGATGACAGAAAAAAACGTTAATTGTAATTTTTAAAATAAATATCATATTCAGCAGAATGATATTTATACAAAACTGTCATTTAAAAAAAATCATTGTATTTACTGAGTTTACTGAGTTACTGAACAATAATTCCCTTTTAAATAAACGTGTTAAAAAAAATTCTTGGAGAAGGTCGAGGTTTTACATAGAATGACATATTTGTTTTGGGGTTTCTTTTACTTTTATTTCTATTTCGACTCGATTCCATCCGCTCGAGACAAATATTCCAAAATACAAATTATGACACTCATTATATATATTTTTTCCATTTACTAACCTTTTTCTTTCAAAAATATTCTATATTTTAATTTCTAGATTGCCCATCTACTTGAATAAGGATCTGGACAGTCAAATGGTTAATCCATAAATATCTATTTTGACAGTGATACAATTGATGAAAGTAAATTCAAATTCTGCGTCACTATGAATATATGCACATGTAACGTTTCATACTACCACAATGCTTGCGCGTCTTTTATATATATATATATTTTTTTTTCACTTTATAAAATGAAATTTACATTTGCACCCTCTGCAATCGTACATCATTTCCCCTTGCCCATATTTACCATACTGTACGATATACAGCTATGTATGGAATAATCTTCCCGCTTATACCATATACCATCCCCTCATTCCCTATTGAAAAATCCCCATCAACCATACAATGCCCATGGCGTATTTCTTTGAAGTATATACATATTCAAATAAAATTTTATATTTTATATTCTTCACATGGTCCATGCTCCCACTTTTTAATGAAGTCCGGGTTGCTCATTTACTTTTGTTACTTTGTATGTATAATTTAGTAACTTTATGTTCTTTGTTGTGTTTGTCTATTTTCCATGTTTGGTCCGTGTCCCCGGATTACATTCGTTTGATTTCAGCATTGATTTGAACATAAAATAACCAAAATAATACATACAAAGTAACAAAAGTAAATGAGCAACTCGAAGCATAGACCAGATGCACCCGTGGCATAATCACCCTCTGCTTTTATAGAAATACCCGCCGAGTTGCTTATAAAAATCAAGACCAGGGCAGACGAAATAGGAAAGTAAAACTGTGACATGTTGAACAAATCAGTTTTCAGGGTGCACCGGTACGATCCACGAGTTCATTATGACGACCTAAAAACTTCTGTAATGATGACTTCAGTCTTGTAGCAACATAACCCTTTTCCAGAAGCCTAATTGTAAGAAGCCTAGAAAGAGTTTTCTGCAGGTGAGATATATAATTACTAAAGGGGTTAAGTTTCAATTTAATAAAGAATGGAAATTTTGGAGTATAGCCATAAAGTTACCGAAGAGAATTAAGCTAACGGTTTCGAAGTCTTAAACAGTAAGGGATCAGGAAACGGTTTCTTTTATAACAAAATCATATTAAGACTATTGCTATACATCTTTGATTTGAGTTATCGAATTTGTCAACATTTTAGTTTAAAAAGATGTCGAAAAACATTTTACACGTGGATTTTAAAATCTGCACCAATGATCATGTATATAAAAAATCATGACAGTATCGAGATACTCCATTGTTACCCACATCAATATTTTCCCAAACGTTTTTGCAATAGGAAGTATTGAAAGTCGTTAATTTCAATTAGATTATATGAAATGTCATTCTCAGTAAGAATCAGGCAGTGTGATATATGGTTTGAAAAATCCCACAATTTTGAATATTTAATTTAACTTTTTCAAAATCAAGAATAAAATACAAGATTTTCCATATCAGTTTGGTAAATTGAGTTATAATTTCATTCAAATGCACAGAAAATAAATATTTCAAGTGAAGATAACTTTGTCGAAAACCTCATTTTCTAACATTCAATTGAAAATGCAGTGATGCAGAGATAAAATACGCTAATGTTTTTTTAATGAGATTCCTCATACTTTTTAAGAAAGAGTAATCAAGGGAACCAAGGCTATAGCGGTAATCAAAAGAATGTAATCCAGGGACAAAGACCAGATACGGAAAACAGACATACACAAAAAGAACATAAAGTAACTAAAATCATACATACAAAGTAACAAAAGTAAATGAGCAACTCGGACTCCACTAAAACTGGGAGCATGGACTAGGTGCACCGGTAGGGTAAGCGTCCTGTGCTTTTCTAGAAACACCCGCCGAGTTGCTCATAAAAAGTCAAGTCCGGGGTAGACAAGCGAGGAAAGGTGAACTATGACCCTGTGAATACATCATTAAATAGAGAAAGCATCCTTGAGTAAAATTACATTGTCAGGTCAGTGGGGTTTTAACATGCATGTTTCTGATTTTTCCCATTTTGCATGTTTCTTACAAAAACATACACTTAATAGATATATTCCATGTTTTAATCATAGACTTCGGTCGGAATACACCACATTGAATTTAACGACACTATTATGAATAAATTAATCACATTTATTACCAGTTTTATTTCTGACAATTAAAGATTTTGCTAAATATTTAATTTCGTGTTCGTTTGCATGAATCCTAATGGACAAATATAAACTCCAATTGTTGTGTTATGAAATTAACATTTTATAAAACAATATCATCGTATTCATAAATTGCATGTCTGTAAAGATGATTCTATTCAGGAAACCGATAACGCATGGCAACTATAAAACTGCGCTTTGTGCTGATCTAGGTACTTAAAATTCTTGTCTTTATCGAATTCCTTGGATGATGATTACACAAACCCGATAAATACCATGATACATTGTAGTGGACATGCAATATTAAGTATGTGGTTATCCTTCCCTTTGAAGATTTTACTTGATCATGAGAGTAATTCGATTGTTACATTATACAAAATGTTATGTGCCCTTTCTCTACATCACGAACCTTTGGAAAGGTTATATAATGCATGACTTTTCACTAAATGATTTAATACAAAGGCCTCTTGAACATCAAGGGCCTGTCCTTAGTCAAAATATTCAGAAAAAAGTGGTCAAGAGCATTCTCACTAGAGGCTTGATTAATCATGATAAATCAAACAAGGTTTGTCTTTGAATCAAGGAGCAAGTACTATAGTCAATAGACTTCAAATAAATATTCGTTTTGTGATGTTAAAATCATCGCCTACATGTTTCTAACATATGTGTTGTTTGATTATATGATCGTATAGTGATGTGTAGAAGATAACCTAGTGTATGGTTAACGTTCGTCATTCTAGTGCTCCCGTAATTGTCAGGTTTCATTTATCTTTTTTTACAGTGACGTTTGACATGTGGTCATGTACATACAGTAAAAGAGACTCAAATCAAACCAATATTACATGTAGACTATATAATTTGACTATTCGGTTTACCCAGGTTCGAAACACTTGACGACTGAAATGACAAGCTTTCAAAGATTGTTTTGTTTAGACAAGTTTTCTGTTTCTGCAGGGTTCAGGTTTTCTATTTATGCAGGATTAAGTTTTTCTAATTCTACAGCGTTAGATTTTCTGTTTCTGCAGGGTTTAAATTAAAACTTGTGTCACTGTAATTTTCTTATGCAGCCCATCGGAGGTTTAGAAGGCATGTATGTATCTGATGACCTTTACCGGTATGCTTAAAGATATGTGGTTATCTTTATAATGATTGGTTGTAACTTGAATGACAAGTTGCATCATTCAAATATTTTTGTTTTTAAGATATAGAGTTACGGAATTTTAAAACTGTAATTAATTGTACTTAAGTATCCAGATGCCGTAAAGTCGTAAAGTTCCGTCAATAGTTTTCCTTTACCATCGATTTCTAAGTGTGGGTCAAGATATGAGGCTGACTTCACAGAAAGACATGCCACACCCATTCAGACATCTTTTCTATGTAAAATCAATTTTTTCGTTAATAAAATCACATGAAACAGAAACAAAAAAATATACATGACGTTCACGTTCCGCCCTAAAACGAAGTGATCAACTATGACAATTATCATATAAAATACAACCGAAGTGACCAACTGTATAAAACTAATGCTAATAGCCATATTTTTAATTCACTTATTGCATGATGAGTAAATACACATGCTTACTAAGTGCGACCTTGTATCAGAAGTAGCCATACTTATGATTGGTATCCGGATAAAATAGTTTTAAAAAGTGCTCCTCCTTGTAATATGATTACTCATAATAAATGAAACATTGCTCCGGACTCCAGATGAAGACCATTGTTATCAATCATAAAGGAAATGTATTGACTGAATATGATGTGTAGGTTTGAAAGATTCGAGTACTTAAGTACCAGTCCATGTAAATTTCAGACACTGCCAATGGTAAAGTGACTCATGGTGTAGAAAAACCCAGCAAACAAACGATGCTTTTTCAGTCTATACATGCCATACTTTCACATAACAATAATCATTTCTGCATTCTGATCTGCACTTTTTGGAAAATCAGAAAATTATCTACCACTAAAATCAACCAAATGAAACCAAATCAAGAACGATGACTCGTGCAAAATGCCAATTTCATGTACAGTCTATATAATTTTTTTCTCAAAAGCGCAACAACCAAATGAAAAACTAAGACTGGTTATGTGATCTAATCCCACTGAAACAATGCTCTCTGGGAAGATTTGATACTTACACATAACTCGAGCCTGTTTTCGAATAAGCTCTACGTAGCGGCAGTCGTTCGTTTTTTCTCTTACTAACCGCTGCAGACAGGCTTTTTTAAGTTCTCTGACACTATTCAAGTCATTCGTCATTGTACAAGCGGATAACTTCGTGTACACTCATTCTATTTTTCTGGACTTTGAAAGATTCTTGCATTTTTTTGAGAGAGCTGACCACAGCGTCTGTAGTGGACGCTGTTTTGGAGCTTGGCTTGCTAACTGAAACTCTACCCACCCCACCACTGTTGCACGATTTGTAATAAAATCAAGCAAATATCCGAAGGGAATATTCGCTACTTCCCATACATAGCTCTTAACCAATATTAAACATCAGGTTGCAAGGTATAAAATTAAAAAAAGTAATTAAAAGCAAATATATGTAAGTGAAAATGGTAACCTGGCCTTATCAGAAAGAAAATTCATGTCTTCGTTATGCGTTTAATTTGAGTTATGATGTCACCACAAAATACACATTCACATTGAAACTAAATATTGAACACAGTTATAACGGCCCCATCTGAGCTTTCAAGATTAATGTTTATTCAGGAGTATAAATTATAAATACTCAAAAGCATCATAAGCGTTTTATTAGGCAAGTTTCATTTCTTAAATTAAGAAATAAACTCTAGCGCAAACAAATATCTTAGACATTATCTTAGACTTACAATATGGTATCTCAAAAATTTTGTTTTAATATCATGGTAACCGCAATAAAGTTTAAAATTATTTGCCCACAGTATTATTATGATAACCATTCACGTATAATGTTTTTGGTTTCGACAAGGCATGTTGTATCCGTGTAATGTAACCACGATAGTATTTGTTTCATGTTGTCTGGTTACATAAAATAGAATCCAGCAGACTTATTAAAGTTAAAAACGTTCAAGGACAAAAGTGTAACTTAAGACCTTTCAAGCCAACCTATAAATAAAGCGGCGAGAAACATTTGAAAAATAATAGATGCGTATGTAATGTTTTGAAATCTTACAACCATTGAAAAGAATTGAAAACACAGCAAACACAGCAAAGAACAAGATATAACAAAATATCATGTACAAAGAAACAAAGTAAATGAGCAACCCGGGTTCTACTAAAAACGGCGAAATCATTACATTGTGATGGTTTTAAAGCAGTTCCTTAAAAATATCTTTTATTACATCAGATTTGTATTTAGATGTTTAAGAGTAATCAAGGGAACCAAGATTCTAGCGGAAATCAAAAGAATGTAATCCAGGGACAAAGACCAGATGAGAAAAACAGACAAAGACGACAAAGAACACAAAGCAACCAAAAAAAATATATATATATAAACACACATACACAGCAACATCAGTAAATGAGCAACCCAGACGCCACTAAAAACTGGGGGCATGGACCACGTGCACCGGTAGGGAAAATATCCTCTGCTTTTCTAGAAACATCAGCCGAGTTGCTCATAAAAAGTCAAGTTCAAGGTAGAGGAACGAGCAAAGGAAAACTATGACACGTTGAACAAATCAGTTTTCATGGTGCTAATAGATACACCGTAACGTGTATTTAAAACAGGTTTGTCCGATACTGTTCCTGGATGTATTTTTGTAGACAGTACGGTTCTACCTTTTTCATTTAATTTGCTTGTGCACCATACGTATATTCAGAACCCTAGTAATAAGAACTTTCTATTTTGAATTGTATGATAGTTGGTACACAGACATTCACAGAATACAAAAAAGCAAAATCTTTAAAACACCGTGACCTTATTCCCTGTATATTGTTTAGTAGAAAGTACTAATTTGCGAAATGCATTTTTACAAATAAAGCACTAATAAAGATATTAGTTTCAAGGGAAAACAACTGTATATGTTTTGAAAAATTATGTTCATGTTTCAATGTTTAAAACATTTTAAAGGAATACATAGAGGACCATTCTGGCTATTCAAACAAATCCATGGTGCTTAATTTTTAGTTATCTGAACAGTTGGT